>JAKTUO010000027.1:0-156521 GCA_030556755.1 Nakazawaea anatomiae | reverse complement strand
AATTCTTTGCAATCAGTCACTCTTGTCTCATTAAGCTCTTACGCTTGCTCATTGTTACGATTAAATAAACAATTTCTTTGTTAACAAATCCAAAAAAAGGGCTTGCTCATTTTTGAACCGAACTAACTTTGTAGTTTAATTCCGGACGTGACCGTCAATACCAGCGGTGTGTGAACCACAGTATATCGCCCCCGGATCATTTATGACTTCATTGTGTAGTATAAAATTGAGCAAATCGAAATTATTGTGTTAAAACCCGATTATATTGCTCTGACCATATTGCATCAAATTTCGAAGGTTTTTCCAATTAGAATGGCTTATCAGATCAAACTATTTATGATTCATATCTTTCATGATCTTCTGTAATGCTTGCAGCTGATTCTGGGGAATTTTATTATTTCTATTGAAAAAAAATAAAAAAAGTATTAAAATCGTGTACAGGGCATCAAATAGTTTTTCAAATCCAATCCAGAGATCATCGAGAGGTTCTCAGTAACTATTTTGAGGTAATCATGGCTGGTTTCCAGAAGGTATTGGTTCCTATGATGAGAAGGTTTCTGAGCTCGCTGTCGTCGGCACCAGTATCCTTGGCCAAGATCAGAAATATTGGAATCATAGCTCATATCGATGCTGGGAAGACGACTACCACAGAAAGAATGTTGTACTATAGTGGCATCACTAAAAAGATTGGTAACGTCGATGAAGGAGATACGGTCACCGATTTCTTATCTCAAGAGAGAGATAGAGGAATCACCATTCAGTCTGCTGCAGTGACGATTCCTTGGAATTCAAACAGAATTAATATCATAGATACACCAGGACATGCTGATTTCACTTTTGAAGTCATCAGGTCCTTAAGAGTACTTGACGGTGCTGTTACCATATTAGATGGAGTCGCTGGTGTGGAGGCACAAACAGAGAAAGTGTGGAGACAAGCCGCTGATTTAGGTATACCGAGAATTGTATTTGTCAATAAGATGGATAGAGAAGGAGCTGGATTTTCTCGTACTGCAAAGGAAGTGGTGCATAAGTTGAATACCAAGATAGTTCTTGTGAATATTCCTTATTTTGTAGAGGATTCTGTCACCAGGCAGCAATTGTTCAAGGGGGTAATCGATATCTTTGATAAAAAAGTTTTAAGATGGAAGGATTCAGAAGATGGAAAGACGATTGAAGTTACTGATATCACAATAGATCATCCTAACTTCGAGGAAGTGGCCCAATGCAGGGCTCAGCTGGTTGAGACTTTAGGTGAGTTCGATGAAGAAGTTATCAACTCATTTCTTGAAACAGAAGACTATATGCAAGTGCCGACAAATGTCTTGAAACATGCATTGAAGCGTGCCACGGTGGATTGTTCTGTGTGTCCAGTGCTATGTGGTGCGTCTTTTAAAAATATTGGTGTGCAACCTCTTATGGATGCCATTGTTGACTATTTGCCCTCTCCTTTGGAAATAACACTGCCCAATGTCACAACAAAAGTTACGAAAAGATCAAAAGACAAGAAAGTTAAAAAAATAGAGGAGTATCAATTGCCAACAACTATTGATCCCGTTAAAGGATGCATCATTAACAATAACAAAAACCTCACTTCAGCTTTGGCTTTCAAAGTGATCACTGATCAGAATAGGGGTGTCATGGTTTTCGTTCGTGTTTATTCTGGAAAATTACAATCCAACTCATTCATCGTCAATACCACTACTGGGGAGTCGATTAGAATAGGCAAACTTTTGTTGATGATGGCTGATCAACCACAAGAAGTTCCATTTTTATCATGTGGAAACATTGGTGTCATTACGGGCACTGATGGAAATATCACTACCGGAGATACTTTGATGTCGTCTGGGAGCAAGAACGTTTCAAATACAGAACAATTTGCCAAATTACATCCTATAGTTGTACCTCAGCTGGTTTTTTCAGTTTCCTTAGAACCACGAACGGTGGGTGATACAAGACGAATGGATGAGGCATTGAAAGTCTTACTTCGAGAAGATCCTTCTTTGAAAACACATGTTGATGAAGAGAGTGGGCAAACAATTTTAACCGGTATGGGTGAATTACATTTGGATATTGCTGTTGATAGACTTTTGAATGATTTGAAACTGAAAGTTCAAGTTGGAGATGTGATGGTGACTTACAAAGAGAGTTTATTGAGACCCCATAATGAACCATTTAGCAAGAGCATTGACAATGGTAAAGGTTTGTTCTCGATAAACATATCAATGGAGTCATTTGAAGACGATATTGGAAATCATATTAACAAAGAGGAGAATGTGCATTTGTTGAATGATAATAATGCTATCGTCTTTGAACCTGAAAGTGACCCCAAGTTTGTTCAGGATGAATTGTCCAATGAACACTGGTCACTCTCTTTTTCATATGAAAGAATAATCAACACTATAATCTCTGGTTTACAAGCATCTTTAAGTGTTGGAGGACCAATAGCAAGACTTCCATTTCATTCTACAATGATTAGAGTACATAGTTACACATTCCCACTGGAAACAGATTCTTTGAAGGACTTGCTTGCAGTGTCGAGAATACTGCTTTTGGAATTGATCAAGTCACATCCGATAGAAGATTTCACATTTTTGGAGCCTATAATGTCTATTCAAGTGTTTGTGAATGATAAAGATTTAGGGGCTGTATCGCAGGACTTGATATCGGCAAGAAAGCTGATTATTCACGCGATTGAGGACGACGACGCCAATGGCTCCAGTGATGATGAGCTTTGGTCGAAAAAGGAGGCTACTCAGATCTACTTGCCAAAGGATATCACCATGAATCTTTATAATGACTCCAAATCCAATAAGAAATTGATCAAGCTGGAAGCCCCATTGAAAGAGATGGTGGGGTACTTATCCAAATTGAGAAGTCTTACCAAAGGAACAGCAAACTACGACATGGTATATTTAGGCATGAAACAAGTTGCCACGGACCGGTTGAGAAAGATTTTAGAGGCGTAGATAGTTTGTTGTCTAAGTTAGTTGCTAATTAATGTAAATAGGTATTTTTAAATTGCGCCGAACCGTGTGCGTTCTTCCAAAGACTTCTCCGCGGGTCTGCCGTAGGGTATACAGAAAAAACTACTCAATTGGGAAGTCAGATAAGATTCTTTCGGTGCGCCCGATGAGCTTGATAGCTTTAAGATAAGAAAGAGAAATATATAAAAGATGGTGAGATCGCATCGATATATACAACAACATCACCAAAACAAAAACTCACTCATATTCAATTCTCACAGATCAAAAATGTCCACAATAACAGCTACCACTTCTACTACAGCATCTAAACCAATCAAATTATCTGCTTCAAGGTTGAAAGTAACCCCATTACCTGGTTCAGCTTTCGGTGCTCAAGTCGAGTTGCCTGATGGAGTCACTGATCCATCTCAATTGAATGATGAAGATTTCGCCTTGTTGAAGTCGGAGTTGATGAAAAATTTGGTGTTGGTAATACCAAACCAGAGAAATTTCCCAGCAAGGGAACAATATTTGCTTACAAAGAGATTTGACCCAACTTGTGATGGTTCCTACGGCCATGATCAAAAAACTTTCCACAACAGCCAGTCTGTTTTAGCTAAAGATGGTAGATGCATAGCAGATACCCCGGAAGTTATGATGGTTGGTAACTCTACCTTTCCAGCTGGTTTTGAACCTGGAATGGTTAGAGATGTCACTTTAGAGCATCCAACACATTTCACATTTCACAAAGATACATTAAACGAGGAAGAAGTTGCCAACGGCCAAACAAGATTTTTCAGATGGCATATTGATGCTGCTTTATACGGTTTGAGTCCTCCAATGGTCACCACTTTACTAGGTTGTGTTGTTCCCTCCAAGCAAGAGAAGCAAAAAATTGTCTACGAAGATACCAAAGAAGTATTGGAATTAGTCAAAGGTTCCACTGCATTTGCTTCTGGAGCCATTGCTTTCAAACTTTTGAGTGATGAAGACAAAGAATACGCCTTGAATACCACAGTTGTCTATGCTCCACATCCATACATTTACATATCCAACGCCAAAGCTACTTCAGATGGTTTAACGATGGTAAGTGAGGGAAAGGAAAGATCCCTCGATGAATTACCAGAGTGGGAAGAAGCCAAGATTAAAAAATTACCTTTAGTTTGGACTAATCCAGAAACTGGAGAACCTCATTTACAAGTACACGGTTGTTGTGTTTACAAATTGATCAATAACAAGACTGGAGAGCTGTTGGAACTCGAGCAAGCGAGAGAAAAAGTTCACAAATTCATGAGACCAGCAATTTCCCCTTCTAAAGTTTACTGTCATGCTTGGAACGAAGGTGATTTATGTATATTTTTCAACAGAGGTGTATGGCATTCTGTCACTGGTGAATTTCCAGAAGAAGAAAAGAGATTAATGCATCAATGCAATGTCGCCAGTGGGCTTGATCCAACTAACTTGAATAAGTCAAATTAGTTGAGTTACACTTGAGTCGCTTTCACTAATCACAAACAAACCAAAATTATGTTTCAAGTTCATTCCTATATATTTATATATTTTTAATTCATTAATACACAAAAATTTGCTTTACTGATCCAATATCTCTTGAATGAGTCTTTCTCTTTTCTCTTCTTCATCATTTTTCGGCACCCCTGAATCAACTGGTTCGACGCTGACGCCTAAACTCTGAAAGGAGTTGAATTTTTCAACAAGATTCCTCAACTTTGTTTCAATGTTCGCCACCGTGGAATTAATATCATCAACTTCTTTTAAAGTTGAGGCAATCTTGTCTTCAATTTTTAATATCAAATCCTCCCTCGACTGGTGTAGTCTATAGCTGTTCAACAAATGGTGTAAATTGATCAAAATTATTCTAATCTGTTCAATTTTTTCATTGACATAGTATGGATTCTTTGCCAATAGCCCAACCAACTCCAAGAAATTCAATAACAATGACTTTGTCAATTTTTTCAATTCCTGTATTCTCTCAATAGTGAAAATGTCCTCCTCATCTTCATTCATAGCAGTTAATTCAGGGTAAAGTTGCTGAATTCCGGCATCCTTCAAACTCATGGGTTTGTCTTTGACCTGCCATACGTTTCCGAATGAATGATACACATCTTGATCTGGAATCGGTGGGGGTATGAGATATTTCAAGTTTGAGTTTTTAAACTTATCATCTGATCGGAGCTCCTCTAGAGTACGCTCCTTCCGCAACTCATTGAAATTCTCAATATTCTCTTTAGTGAAAACTTTGTAATACGGCGGAGGAGATGGATATAAGATTGATATTTCATCCATGGCTGATGATCAAAGGAAGTAACTAAAATGTTCACTTGATTTTGCTTTCTTCCATTCAAGTTTGTGGTTTTTTTTTTCAAAAATAAATAATATACAAAACAATTACAGATAATTACAAATCACAGTCAGTGGTATAATATACAACAGAACATGTCGGCACCACCAGAAGAAGACAAGATGGATTTAGATGAACGTAAGCATGTCTTGAAAAATCACACTAACATCGTCATGAAGCTAATATACTAACGGATTCCTATCAGCTCTGGTCAAAAAAGAAGAATCAGACGAAGTCATAGCAGTCAAATCAACAACATCCACAGTATCTAACACGAAGAAGAAATTTGAGATAAGAAAATGGACCGCTGTACTGTTTTGGTCTTGGGATATGGTTGTTGAGAACTGTGCTATTTGTAGAAATCATTTAATGGAACCATGCATAGAATGTCAACCAAACTCGATGTCACAAACATCAGAAGAATGTCAAACCGCGTGGGGTCAATGTAATCATGCATTCCATTTGCATTGTATTACTCGTTGGTTGAAGACGAGAAACGTTTGTCCTTTGGATAATAGAGAATGGGTTTTACAAAGATACGGCAAATAAAATTTTGTTACTATTTGAGGGTGGCTATATGTCAATATTTTAGGTACTTATATTATGATTGTTTGGTTTTTTTCAATTCTGAATCGTTGTGCTGATCATGAAGGAATTTATATGTCTGGTATAAATTAATTGTTCATAGGGATTTTGTCAATCCCTAAGCAATAAACTTCACTAATTTTGAAATCAATTGATCCTTTTAATGTAGTAGTTTCATCCCTTGTTCGTTTAATGCGGTTGGAATTCTGCATCATCCTTCCAGTATCTTACGTCTCTCTTGAATTCTTCCCCTATCACCACTTTGTCACTGACAAACTCATCCAATTGCTTTAACGCCACTTGCAAATGTTGAGAATCCTGTTCTGTTCTCGTTAGAACCTCAATGAAAAACACGTAAAGCCACGGCTTCAACTTGGAAGGTCTCGTGGTGATACTTAAAAGGTTTAAGTTTTTCGATGAAAAGCACTGTAATGAAGAACACAAGGAGCCATAATCGTTATTAGATTTCAAAATGAATGAGAGAAGTGTGATTTTTTTATCGGTAGATTTACCGTCATCCTGATCCAACACAGGCAAGTTGTTGTAACCCAAAATCAAGAATCTAGTTGTGTTTTCCTTATTGTCTTCAACCTGCTCCATCAAAATCGGAACATCATAGATCCTAGCTGAAGCAGCACTCGCTATAGCCCCTGCTTCTTGCATGAAAATTGGATCCAACTTACTGACAATCTCCACAGCTCGGGAGGTAGACGACGTATCAATCTTTTCCAAATCGCTGTTAAAGGCCTCTGTCTTGAAGAAAACATCACACTGTGACCAAACTTGTGGATGGGAGTATATAGTTTTAATATCTGATAATGACTTTGCATAAGAGATCAAGAAATGGTGAATACTGACAAATTGTTCACCCACAACTCTGAACAACGGCTGTTGATCGGCTTCATGGTGAATTTTTAACTCCCCATTGAACTCATCCCAGTCTTGCTTGTTACAATACCAATCCCTAAGCAAGTCGTACGTGAATATGACCTGACCATTCGAAGAATTCTCGAAAGGTATCATTGAGTAATCGCATTTTCCTTCATTTATAAAATTGAAACAATTATTGATCGATGACTGAGGGTAATACTCCACATTGTAACTCAGTGTATAGCTGTCAAACTCCTGTGTCAGCAGCTGGTGAGAATAAGTACCTGGTGGTCCTAGGTAGGCGATCTTCAAAGTAGGTTTCGTCATCGTGAGATGGTTTACTGTCGGTATCTATATACATAAAAAAATTTTCACTTTTTTACGCATCGTATCTACACTAGAATGATACACTGATGCACCCCAACAAGAACGCTATATATACATCTAATTCTCCAATGAAGTTGACTCCTTGATCAAAAGCTCAAGATTGAAATCTGGGTTCCCATTCGTAAAGTCTTGAAGTAATTTGAGTCTCCTTTGTGTTGCCTCCGTGTTACCCAAAGCACCATAAAATCTTTGCAAATTCAATAATAACAACTGAGCCTCTTGTAATGTAATATTGGCATCCTTTTCGATATTTCCGTTCATCAAGGCAACTTGATGTGACCTTTGCAAATCAGAGTGGAAAGACAATGTTGTGTGAGGTCTAGCATATTCCTTGTGTAACTTGTACTCGACCAAAGAAGTGATCATACAATGTGTTGTATCTTTGCCAACAAATGACCACTGAACATAGTGCATCTCAATTTCATCGCCTGTTTCATCTTTTGGTAATGGCAATACAAATGATGGATTTCTCTTGGCGTTGTAGTAGAACTTGTTGAACACATCATTTGGTATCACGGCAATCAATGAGTTTTCCACATTGGCAAATCTAGCTCTCCATATGTACTCTAATTCTTTCTGGCCCAAATCTTTCACCTTCGCAACATCCAAGAATGTTTCCAATGTCTTGTAAGGTACTTTTGGAACGTCTGGGGATCTAGGTTCCCTCAATTTTCTTTCCTTCTTCTCGCTTTTCTCTTTATCCGACAACGTCAGCTCGTAGTTCAGTAATTCTTTTAACGGATCCACTTTATTGAGCTTCTTCTTGGTCTCCTCAATGCTGTCTTTGAGTTTGTCCTTCAATTCATCTATGCTTGATACACCAGCTTCTTTAGCTTTTTGTTCCAACTTTCCTTTATATCTGTTCAACACTTCTTCGGCATTCGTTTGAACATATCTTCTACCTGTGTATGTACTACCTGGTACAACACATGCGCTTCTGAAATGAACTAGGTTCAATCCGCTTCTTCTGAACAGATTCACTGACATTGTTGCTTACCACTCACGGAAGAAGATCATTTAACCAACTGGTTGAATAAAATTCTTTTTTTTTGTGCGTTCTACTTAACGAATCCATCACTTAAAATGCAACTTCCTTATGATATATATGAGCGCTCGGTATTGAAGCGACTTTATTTGCTTTTACAATAATACTCAACAAACCTATACAGATTTAGTAAATAATCTTTATTTCATACTAAACCAGCAAGATAATTAAACGAACTGTCTCGCAAGTTTTCGATTATTGTTGCATCATGATTATCCTCTTTATCGATATTCACTTCCTCCTCAGCGATGGCAGGCATATCAAACTCCAGCTCGTCACCTAATAAGCCAAGAAGGTATGAGTATGAAGAAGCTCTCAAAATAGGCTCGTCAAATCTCACTGTATCATCATGAGGAAGGTAATGAAATTTGTTTGGTGTTGATTTTCTTTTCGCAGGCGGTGGCACAATATTTATTTTGCTGGTAAATCTCTGCATTTGATTTGTAAAAGTGCTCTCCCCTTGCGATCCAATAACTACGTCCAACTGTGAGGGAGAAAACCAAGTCAAATTTGCCTTTAAGTCATCTTCTTCCTGTTGACTATCTGTAGACATTGTGAAGTCACTCGCAGTCATGTCATCAAGATGAATCTGGTTCACTACAGATGAATCCAGAGTAGTATCATACTCATCCGTGTTTTTGTATGTAAACTGCTGTTGCTGTGGTTCACACTCGTCAAAATTCTCGCCAAGCGCTTTCACGATTTCTCCCTCCTCACTTACAGGTGCAACCTTATCCCAGTTGAAACCAACTTTATTCTCATCAATCGGAGAGTAGAATCTTTCCTCGTTTTCAACCGTGGAGATTGGGCTCGAATCTTCTTTCAAATGAACCGTTTCAGTTGATTTTTCTGTTGGTATATCTTCGAACGAGTGGGTACTATTCTGATCATCTTGAGATTGGTATACCCAGTTGGATTCACTTTCATTATCTCCAAACGTTATGTCGAATGAGGATTCTTGTTGATCCTCTTGTAGTACTGGAGCATGGGAGCCTTCTGGTTCAAATTGCTCCCTCCCAGCTGAAAAAGGCTTTTCAGTCTTTACTGACGGAAGTGGTGATGAAAATGTCTCTTCCAGCGGGATAACAGGAGAGTCTTCGAAAATGGAAAACTTACTCGATGTCTTCGGGATTACCGAAATAGTATTCCCAACATTACCAGCTGGCTGTATAGAAATAGTGCTTGCGCTTGCTAAGAACGGGGTCTGTATATTGGGGATAGCAGGTGGCAACTGTGGCAAATTCAACATGATTGCGCTATTGTCATGAGGAAGACTTGACAACATCTGAGTGCTATCACTTCCAAGAAGTTCCCAATTTTCTTCTCCATCCTCGTAAAAGTTATACTGCAACTCATCATCCATTTTGGAGAGTTTGCGCCTTAAACTGTTAGACGTCTGTAACAAGGTATTAGACAAAGGCTTATCAGAAACTGCCGAAATTGATGGGTTTGCTGCATTCTGTGAGATATCACTGTCTAAAGTTGCATCTTGGGCATCAGCTACTTTCTCGGCATCATTCTTCTCAGAATTATCTTTAACAGTCAAGCTAGTTGCTGAATTTGGAGAAACTGGGACCTTAGAAAAGTAATTTGAGGACAGTTGAGTGATATTTGCCGGCGACAAAATCCTGTCAGTAGAATTCGGCAAATAGGCTGATGAGGAGTGTGTCATATTTGGTGATTGAATATTTCCATTCGTCTCGAGAGCATAATTCGATGAAGCGTTTGTAACATCGTATAACCCAGACTTATTTTCCATTTGTTCGGTAGCAGCAGATCTGACATGCGTGTCAGCGGAGCT
Source organism: Nakazawaea anatomiae (assembly GCA_030556755.1). Lineage (NCBI taxonomy): Eukaryota > Fungi > Ascomycota > Pichiomycetes > Alaninales > Pachysolenaceae > Nakazawaea > Nakazawaea anatomiae. The sequence goes on along the minus strand of JAKTUO010000027.1, from coordinate 146,511 downwards.
ACTCTCTTGATTGGTATTCACTGACTTTTTATTAAGTTCATCAGTGCCGTCACTTAAATAAGGATTAGATAATCCATGTTCAGGCATATTTGGAACCAGAGGCAAAGTGATAGGAGTATCTGAAAGGTCAGTGAATATCTTCTTCTTGTCAACAGCTACTTGATGATCAGTTGCAGATAATGCTGATCCTCTGCTGAATAAATCAGTATCTGATATGACATTTGTGGTCGCTTTTTCTTTAGGACTAGAATCGGGAATCCCCTGCATTTGAAATGTTTTAAGCCCCTTATTTTGAGTTTGACTTACCAACGCGCTTAGTTCATTTCCATAGTTGCCAGTGGCAGGCATTGATTGAGGACGTTGGGGAACTCTCTGATTATGTACTGGTGGATTTGTGGTACGTTGTCTTGTAATAGGAACGGTATGATCCAGCTTTTTCTCCTTCGAGCCAAAAACTTTTCCTAGTCTTTTCGCAAAGCCGCCAGATTTATTCTGGGTGTTGGATGACCACTGCTTCAAAGCGTTCGATAGACTTTTCTTGGATTCGACACTTCTTCTTGACAGCAGACGTTTGAGTGTGTGATCAGTTTTCAGTTCTGTCTGGTGCATACCGGGATTCACCCCTTTATCCATGGCATTATGATTCATATCTTTATGAATTACAGTCGAACCAGAAGTGTTTCGGGAATTATTAAAAATCTCCAATGAAGATCTCCCCGTAATTTTTTCCTTCAACGGTGTTTGTTTCGGGAGTGATAGCACGGTCTTCTTCTTGTTTTGAATATAATTGTTCAACATCTCAATTGCCTCAGAGTTGCCTTGGAGCAAATTCGACGAGTCTTTTCTGTTGATTTCATAATCAAAGTATTGCGCATACACCGTGCTCATCAACCCACACAACGTACTTGCTAAGTTTTCACTCTTGACTTCCTTTACAAAATTGTTCTTAGATTGTAGATAATATCCTTTCAAAAGCAATGTGTCGTCGTAGATAAATACAGTCAAGGCAAAAAAAATGTTGTTTGCAACAAGAAACTGATAGTCCACTTCCATTCTCAAAAAGATGACGAACGGTGACTTGATCGCTTCATTTGAGTAATTTTCAAAATCGTGTGCTGTTGAGTAGATCGTGAGTCCATAATTGCGGGTTCTGAAAAGGTGAAACGGTTGAGTTTTATTTAAAATCTTAGCTTTGTTGACCAACTCAATGATTTTGGTACCTTTCTTTCCCGCCTCAATTTTGTAGAATCTGGCATGCTCTGTATTCAGATAAGGACCTTCAATGCCCTTAGTATCATTGACGAGCACTTTGATCATTTCATCATCCAGGTACGTCGAGATGTGAATGCTTTGGATATCTGCCCAACCAACCACTGTCAAAGCTGACATGCTGTTGATGGGGCTTTCATTTATTAAGGAATGCATTAAAATATCGGAAACTGAGGGCTTATGGATTTCTGAGTTGTCAATCAATTCTTTGTTGTCAATTTTCAAAAATAAGACAAGATCACTGAATATGACGAAAACCTCATATTTGTCTTTGTCATTGAACAGAACATTCTCGACATCATAAATGGCAACTACCCTTCTAGTGAGCCATCCGTATTGTAATTCTGCAGGCCAGCCGCTAGCAATCTCAGTTAGCATTTTCCCCGTAGGGGTGAATACACGATGCTGGTAAGAGACCAAATTCTCCTTGGCAAACGAATCAATGATCGCAGTGGATGATTCCAAATATGTTGGTATATGTGATTTTTGCAAGTCTGTCCAATTGTTATCACATTGCTCCAATCTTGTCAAGATCATTTTAATTTTGGTCAAATTTAAGGAACCATGAATAATTGATTCTATCTTTTGCCTGGTATAAACCAAATCTTCCTCAATGTTTTGTTTGCGAAGATCGCCTAAAAACACTTTCAATGTTTCATTGAAATTTTTTGTCGCAGCCTCGTGTCTCATGTAAGCTTTATAGAAATAAGGTATTGTCATCCCCGAGGCTTTGATAACTTCGAAGCTGCCATATGGCATGGCTAATTTCAAAGCGTCTAAATATATACAGTTTATTCTTGTGACCTCATCAATAGTTGGCGGAAAAATTGTGTTGAGTTTAGTCGTTGTGTAACCTTTGATTGTTCCGTTGAGAACCTTGATTCTTAATGGCAAGATGTAATTTTGAAGGAAATCTACTAGATTTGTAGTAAAGTTTTTTTGGACTTGTAGTAATTCGTGGCAGATAGTTTGAGCCAACTCCGTGTCGGTATAATCCATTGAAGTTGGAGGTTGATAAACTTTTTCAGTTGGCTCGGGAGAATACTCTGCTAAGGGATCGAACAATTGGTCTAGTTGTTCCCCCACATGAAATACTAGATCATTGTTATCTTCAATATCTTTTTGGGTCTTATTGGAATAAACAATGTCGAATATTGCAGAGTTGATATACTGAGGTTGCATATGGCCAAATTCCATAAACATCAAACCAATTTCCGAAGGTTTTTTGTTGTCGATCAAACTCATCTGATTAGCTAGCTCACCGGCTGTTGTTTCATCCCAGAGGTCGAGCTCTAATATTTGAGGGTTCATTTTATTCTTGATAAATGTGCTAAGTAATGAAAAGGATCTTAGACATGTAACTGCTAAAACTTTCCGTACGTTGCTCTTTTGATAGCCCATTGTCAAATTTTCAATAGCCGGATAGTATTTTGATTTTTGATCAATTAAGATGGAGTTGTAGTACAATTCTCCAAATTTACTGATGAAAACAGAGTTGAACAATTTTGTTGAAACATCTTCATATATAATGATGTAAAATTGTTTGAATATTATCTTGTCAAAACCTGTGTAGTAGGCAGCAGTTGGGAATATGTTGAACCATTCGTCAATTTTCAAATGAGATTTGTTGTTTAACTTGACTAAATGATTGAATTCAGAGGAAGAACTATTAACGGTCGTCTGTGTGTCTAGAGCTAGAGCATAGTTGCTCGAAGCATATCGGTTGTGTGCCATAATTGTACGCTTCTGCTGCTATTGTATACTTTTATGTACCTGGTGATCCCACAATTAACTACTTTCTCTTTTGACTGATTTTTTTATTCTCTGTGTCTGTCTGTTTAGTTTGTTTGTTTACATTATCCCAAAAAAATGAAATTTCCTAAATTAGATAATGGGGCTGTTCTTTGCAATTTGGTAGAATCTGACGTTTTATGTATTGATCTACGTGTGTTACACCACATAGCTGGAGAACTGAAAGATGACAACAGAGCGGAATATTGGTGTTTACTCCAATTTAAACCCCAATGTCAACTACAAGCTTTTGCAGCTTACACCTGACCTTTTGGATACTATGAAAAAAGGAGAGGTCTTGACGATCAAATCATCAGCAAAAGAATTAGTGCTAACGTCGGACTTGAAGACTTTTCAGTTAAGGCAAAAGAACCATTCGAACACGCAATTACTAATAAAAAAACTTCATGACCGGGACATCGTTTCGTTCTCAAACTTTAGCAGTGAGCTTGAGTTGAAGCTGTCTGCTGGATCAATAGATATCAGTGATATACCAATCTACAATGGAGATCTAAAGAAGCTCATAAAAGAATATCCCGATGGCATATCGGTGGACAAATTATTTGAGAGATCTCCTATATCTAGGGATGAGTTTCAAAAAAAGTGGATAGAAATGATGGGTAGCGAAGTTGATGGGAAAGCGGTTTTATTGGTCGATGAATTTGTCACTGAAGTGCTAAGCTCAATAATAAATACCGTCATAGCGAACAACTTAGACCCTAAAGGCTTGATCAATAACACCGAGATCTACAAACTCATAGATGACTACGACAGCACAATAACAATGGATGTGATAAGCTCTGTGCTATTGAAATTTTCAGCCAACGCGAACGTGGGTACCATTGATTTCGAATTAGATTTAACTAAAATTTGCACATGGTATGGAATCCACTCTTTGAAAATGTTCGCAAACAGCGGCAGCATCTCTACTGATGAGTTTTTGATCAAATGGAGATCCACTTTACCCTCAGCTTTATCTGCGTCCTTAGATTTATCCAACTTGAAAGGGCATTATTATATGCCCTATCCAAATTTGATCAGATATATCAACATGCAAACTTTGCCAAATGAGCCAATTTCTAGATTCAAAAACTTGTTTCATTTACAGAAGGAATGGCCTCTCGAAGATATAGAGCCATTTGTGAAAGACTTGAATGTGAAAAACTTAAAGACTTCCAGCTTTTTGATGAAATATGCCAGAGTGAAAAGGCAAGGTGGTAAAGTAGTGGTGACGAGTAGATAGTCAGTCTGAATTATGGTTCTGTAGGTTATGATTCCCCAAGAGTAGACCAACAAAGTCTTCTTTCTAATAAGCGCTTAATTTCATGAAATCGTCGTGTACGTTGACTCTTTTTGTTTTGCCACGCGCAAAAAATGAATAAAATTAACGCGTACGAGTTAAATCAAATTAGGCTGTTGTAATTGTAACATGAGAAGAGTCAGCATTTAATCAGAACATGGCAAGTAAGTGGTCTCTTCTTTGCAAAGTTGATCAACTTTTGATACTAACATTACTCCCAAGCCTATCAACCTTATACCTACAACAACGAATACACTAACAATGGAGGTGGCGGTTTCCAACAGACAAATAGCTACAACGGTAACAGTGGCTTTCAAGAATCCTCTCAAGGTAAAAGTCAACAGCGTAGTACATTGACTCCTGTAACGATAAAACAGATAAATGATAGTTCCCAATTGGTTCCAGATGGAGAATTCAATATAAACAATGTGGAGTTGAACATGGTATCGTTTGTCGGGGTTGTGAGAAATATAGTTGACAACACATCTAGTTTGACAATCACCGTGGAAGATGGAACTGGTTCCATCGATGTAAGAAAGTGGATCGATGACGCGTCACTGGAGGATGATACTGCAAGGACTGGCGAAGAGTATCCTTTGGGGACCTATGTTCATGTCGCAGGATCATTGAGAGAGTTCAATGGTAAGAAAAACTTACAATATGCAAACGTTCAGCCAATAACTGATCACAATGAGGTAATTTATCATCATTTGAGTGCCATCAGTATTCATTTGCAAGCACAAGGCTTGTCTTCAAACGATTTTCAAAATGGCAATAACAATTTGTTTGTTTCAAATCCTACCATCAACTCAAATGCACCAAAATCAAACGTCGACAAAATTTACGATTTTATTCACGAGCAAACTCCAAGTATGCCTGAAGGTGTTCCTATCCAATTGATCTCCCAAACTTTAGGCATAATGGTGGAGGACGTTCAATTGCACACCGCAAAGTTGACTGAAGATGGTAGAATCTACCACGGTTACGATGATAATGGCTTTTTGGCTGTCTAATGAATGTATCTATTATAGTTGAAATTTTTCAAATTACAAATTTAATTCGACAAATAAATATACCTATAAGTGGAAGATCGTATACGTAAGAGCATTTCAACTGAAAAAACTCAACCATAAATCATCGTTTGGAACAACTTCACCTCCAAATAATTTTTTATCAACCAAACCCTCAATTGTCTTCGTCAATTCTTCAGTGTTAACAGTGTCAATTTCTGAATCATTGATATTTGAAATATCACTGGACGTCAATTCATCGCTGTCAATCAAATTCGTTGATTCGTTAGAGACTGATGAGTGACGCTTCTTGGTGTCGTTTAAGTATTCTAATCTTTTTTTGGTGGATAACTTCACAATAGATTCTTCGACAGTGTTGTTGATACTGAACATCCAGATGGTGGTTGGTTTCTTTTGACCTATTCTATGAATACGACTGATAGCCTGTAACTCTAACGATGTGTTTATCAAAGGTTCGCAAAGGAAAACATGGGACGCATTAACCAATGTCAATCCTGAGGCTTGAGCCTTTGCATTCAATAGAAAACAAGTAATAGACTTGTTTTTTTTGAAAGTGTCCACATCGGTGAGCTTGTCTGTTCTTCGACCACTCCCCATTTGAGAGCTTAAAGTTTCATTAGAGTTCAAATATTTGATCTTGTTGTACTTAAAAGCAATGCCTATCAAGTGCAATAGCTCTGACCATTGTGAAAATATCACAATTTGAACGTCTTTCTCTGTTTCAATCAAATATTTAGTCAATCTAATGATCAAGTCGATTTTAGAACCATAGGACTTGTAAATCTCAATGTCTTCAATCAGCCTTACAATCTTCTCGTCAATAGGTTGATATATTGAATGCTTGATTTTCTCCATGTCTTTATTTATTTCGCTCTTCTCTCCGGTAACCAAACTTCCCTTTAAGCTCGATCTAGTATAAGTGAAATTGTAAATGGAGTCATTATCCAAATGTGACTTACACATTGGACATGTCCTCCTGTGTGGTTTAAGCCATTCATTTAGGCATTCTTTACAATATTGGTGGCCACAGGCGGTCAACACACCAGTCACGATAGCACATCTGCAAATGATGCAAAATCTATCTTCCTCGCTATCATGAGAGTTCACATTCCTCAAACTCTTCAAGTATTTGGTTCTAATAGCTGCACCCTTCGTAGCTGACTGGTGCTCTTTTATTTTCCTGTCAATAAGAGAGTGTCTGAAATCTTCATCAGAGTTGTACCGAAGGGAGCCAAAGTTAGATACATTTTGAGGCTGATATCCTTTCACGTTGTCTGACAATGCTTGTAAACTTTTGTAATACCAAATTCTTACGTTATACAAATAGTTCAATTGGCCAAAGTATACTTCCTTTGCCTTGGTTAATGCTTTTTTTTGTGTGTCCAAAGTTTGTTTCAATTCCACGGAGAATGCAGTGAACAACTTGTACTCGAGTGATATTGGTCCAGCTCCAATCATCGAATCGGAGAGTTCTTTGGCCTTGAGAATCATCGATCTTAAAGACAACTCCGGATCGAGTGCTGCACGTGGCCTTATGCTCTTTCTCGACTCGTCTAACGTTTTGTGAACAAGTGACTTTTCTGTTGCCGTTCTCAAGATTGTAATATCTTCCTGGTCGTGTCTTCTTTGAATCAAATTTGTTATTGCTGAGCGATCATTTATGCCTGTTAGGCTATCATTTCTGTCCTTCAAAGTTTTTTGAATGACATCCAAGTAGGCGTAAGCTTCATCTTGAGTGGTGAGTGATTTCTCATAGTCATCGTCAAATCTCTCTGTTCCACCAGTTGGATTATCCTGTAACGCCTTATTCAATAAAAGGAATAAATGGTTTAGCCAAGTATTTACTACTTCTTGTTGTTTATTGAGTTGCTCCACCAAAGCCTTGTATTTTTCACGAAACAATGTTGCTTCCAAACCAATAACCTCCGTTTCCATTACTTTAATTTCTGGAATCTTGTATTGGTCCAAACCAAGAAGTGATATGTGTTTTACTTGTCCATTGACATTACTAATTGAGTCTGAAAGAAGCTCTCTTCTAAGAAGTTCAGCTTTGTCGTAAAACTCATTTTCCAATTTAAAGTGTTCTTGATTTTCAGGAGTAAGATCTTCCATTTTAATCTCCTCTTTATCAGCAGCTTCCAAGCCATCTTCCATGAAGTTATCATTTGTGGGGGGGTAGATTTGGAAATGAGCTGATGCGATGAAGAAGTAGAGCCTATGCAATATCTCCAACCATGATCTTAGTCTCATTTTCAGTTGAAACAGTTTATCTGCTATAGTCTGTTCTTCCTCCTTACTGAGAGATCTATCCGATTTGATTTCGCTCAACCTTTCCCATTTCAACAATTCCTCCTTCAAAAGAGCGATACGCTCATTTGTGATCGGCAAGCAATCTTCCCAAACTGCTAATGCTGGTCGAGGCTTCTTGTAGAACTCGTAAAGCTGACCCTTTTCAATTTTTGATAAAACAAATTTTCTCTCATTGGAAACAATAGCATTCTCGTTGTCCTCCACCAGTAAGTCCAAAACGGCATCGACTGTGCGCAAATGGATATCCTCATTTTTGTTCAGAGCTCTTTTAATTATTGATCCAGTTCCAATCTGAGGATGACAACATGTCTGTCTCAATTTTATCAACCATTCTCTCATGTAAGAAAGAATGGTACCATTTGGCTCCCAGTTATCGATCAAAGGATCTCCTTTGTCATTCAATGATACCAGCGATAAAAATTCCACAAACATATGGTCATAAAGATTTCTCTCAATGGGCGTGAAATCAGTCACGAATAAAACCCTCTTTTGCGGTGGTAAGTTAATTTCATCACTGACCATAGCTTTTGTATGTCTCAATGAAATATTTTTGAAAAGTCTGATAAAATCTGTCAGCACTGCGGAATGACCTATCAATTTTTCCCATACTTGTCTGTTCGCCTTAGGTGTTGGTAAGCTATCGTTGAAGGGGTATAACTGAGCAAATACTAAGAATGAGTGCAAATCATTCAAGTCCTTACGTATCGGTGTTCCCGATACTCCCCATGAATGATAACGTGGAATTATCTTGGCAATTTTGGCAGCGTTAGAAATTTTGGAAGATACCATCTGAACCTCATCCAAGATCACCCTCCAGAATTGAAGCAACACTAAAGGCGATGAGTAATCATTCCTCTCTTCATAATTTATTGGCTCATTCGGTGTCAGTTCTTTATTTCCGTCAATTTCGTTACCATCCTCATCCTTTTCTATTAGAGAAGTCTGGATCCTCGACCTACTAATTTTTGCACACTTTCTCTTCGGCTTCATCGAAGGATTGTACAAAGCGTGATGCACTTCACGGGCAACTGTCTGATAAGATGCTAGTACAATATCGAATTTTGACAAATTCTTCGCTATTTGTAACGGAGTTTTATAGTGCCTAGAGTTGATGTCGTTCGAATTCGACTTGTTGTAAGAGTAAATTCCCTTATAAATTGAAATTCTCAAACTGGGTGCAAGATTGTTGATTTCATGATACCACTGTTTCAAAATGGAGTCAGGACATATTATGAGTGTTGTTTTTGCAGTAAAAATCTCCCTTTCTGAATTGCTATCCCAGATTATAGTATCTACCTGATTTGTTCTTCTTTGATTAAGAAGAACGAGGGCTAAAATTTCAACTGTTTTACCTAACCCCATTTCTTCTGCTAATAAGCCCTGCGCGGGAATGTTGTTCACATTTCTCAAATAGGCTGAGGCAAAATTGGACGATGTAAGATTTCCAGTGTATTTATTATACCAAAACTGAAACCCAATGTTTTTGTTCGACAGGAAATGAGGAAGTTCCACCCTTGCCCATCCAAAGCATATTCTATCCAAGCACTCTCCGATCTTTTCCTCGTTGTGGCTTTCGGATTCCGGGAAGAATTTTATGTCTTGCAGTGTGTGTGTTTGCTCGTCATATGAAACTCCTTCTCTCTTCATAAGCCAATTGACGGTCTCGTTTTGAAAATTGAACAAATCAGTATCTAGTTCAGGAATAATCAATGGCTTCTTCAATTTATTTAGCATATCTCTTGTTTTTGAGTCACTTATTATGTTGTAAAAAGTGCTTGGAGTGAGTTTATCATACCCATTTTCCTTGATCTCCATTTTGGTATATGGTGTCTCGTACTCTGATGGTACCCAAGTTGTGATATTCTTTAACAAATTGTTTATCTGAGTGGTAGCACGCAACGGATGGACAAAGAGGCAACACTCCCTCATCCGAATGACATACTTGATCTGGAAATTGATTTCGAACTGATCCGGCAGTATGTCCATGCAATGAGTCATTTGCACTTCCATCATTGGGTCCACGATTTCGACATAATCGGATCGCTCAAAGATTCTAAGGGGCTTGAAGAACTCCACTTCGCTAAAAAGGGTCTGTATGTCTCTGGAATTTACTATCAACTCCACCAATTGCAGTTTCTTCAATCTTGTCTTGGGAATATTGTAAACTGTCAAGCGGTTGGTGGCTTCTTGCACCTCCAATGATATATCTTTTACTTGGAAGTGAAATCCATTGTCATTCAGTACTATTTTATCGTCCAGGTGTAACGTATGCTGACTGATGAGATCTATCTCAGTCTTAAATGACCCATTTATTATCCTTTCTGCGATAGCTATCTGATTCTGACAGCTTTTCCAATCTAAAGTGTTGTTTATTGGAGAGTCAACGGGTGTTTGCTTCTTCTCAACCCCTTCCCCTTGGTTGCTTTTTAGGTCATCCTCCTCTAGAGAATTGTAGGACCGCTTCTTGAGATTCTTGGGCAGATCATACTTTCTGTTGGATTTATATGTCAGCGTTTGTAGGATATTGGCAAAACTGAATGATGTAATAGTATTGCTGGTAGCCATGAAGAATTATAACACTATGATATAAGCAGATGTGTTTATATTGAAATGAATGGCCTCAGCTTACTGTTGTGAGAAATTTGTTTGACCAACCAGATGATATGAACTTGACATTATAAATGGACCTGCTTATCTAAGATTTGATTTTTGAAAGAAAAAATTATAATCAAAAGACAAAAAAAAAAAAACCGTCTAGCAATGTCATTTCAATATCAAGAATATTTTACACCGGTTGACATCAATCAATTTTAAGATAACTAACAATTAATATATTCTATATTATGACGATAAATATATATATAAACACTCAGAACAGTTCAAAAAAAGGTTCGTAGCCTTGAGATATTTTTTGAAACGATGAAAAAAATTTATAGAAAAACAAAGAAAGACAAATTTGAAAACACTTGGTTTAAAATTCATCATCTGATGAGACATAAGCATCACCCAATTCCTTCTTCTTCTTCATTCTTTCCTTCTTCTTCTTTCTCAACTCCGCAGAAGACAACTTGGTCTTCTTAGCCTTTGTTTCAATCTTGTTACCCATGGCATCGAATTTGTCACCTTCTTCTTCCTTCTTGGACAATCTTGGACCGGCACCTTGACCAGCAACCCAATTGTGACCAGATGGAACCATACGTCCGTTGTTGACGGTCCAAACTTCCTCAGTCAAATCCTTGGTGAATTCAGCTGAGTGAGTAATGATAATGATACCACCTTCAAAAGATTTCAAAGCCTTGGACAAAGCTCCTAAGGAATCTCTATCCAAATAGTTAGTTGGCTCATCCAAAACAATCAAATGTGGTCTTTGCCATGTACAAGCGGCCAAAACTAATTTAACCTTTTGACCACCAGACAAACCTCTGATATGAGCATGGGAAACCAATTCGGAATCCAAACCCAACATAGCACAATGAGCTTCAATTTCTTTTCTGACCAAAGGTCTGAATTGACCAGAAGCCAAGGCTTCCTTCATATCAACTTCACCAACCATCTTGGAGTGAGTTTCAATCAATTCACCTCTTGGTAACCATGTGTTATCAGCAGACATCATGTTGATCCATCTCTCATTCTTCATACCAATGTTTTCACCTAAAGACCATTCAATTTCATACTCGTAAGAGTTCTTGAACTTTCTTCTCGAGATAATGTTCTTGATTCTTCTTGGAGTACCTTCAACCTTGAAGATTTTCTTCATGTTCTCCTCATCATTCTCGTTGATTTGTCTTGAAGCTCTGTCCATGGTTTCTCTATCTTCACCAGTTTGGAATCTCCATTGAATATATTCAGATGGGGTCTTATCTAAGTGAGAATCGATATGTGCGAAAGCATGTTGCTTGATGTAAGCGATACGACAGTTCTCATGGGTGTAAACTTCACCAGTAGTTGGCAATAATTCACCAGTCAAAACGTTAATCAAAGTGGACTTACCAGCACCGTTTGGACCAATGACAGCAATTCTAGATGACAAAGAACATTGGAAATTAACGTCTTGAATTTGTGGTTTTGAAGTACCTGGGTATTGGAAAGACATGTTGGAAACTTTAACGATAGCTTTTTGTTTAGTCTTAACACCCTCCAAGAAACCTGGTTCTGGGAATTTGAACTCCATCTCAGAGTTAGCAATTTCCTCGTAAGCCAGAGCAGATGGAACTTTCTTGATGAAATCAGACAAGTTACCCTTGTATTTTCTCAATTTGAAACCTTCGTAGTGAATGATGTATTGACAAACGTTATCCAAGAAACCTGAATCATGGGAAACAATAACAGATGAGATACCACATGTGTTCAAGTAGTTGGTCAACCAAGCAACATTAACGGTATCCAAATGGTTAGTTGGCTCATCCAACAACAAGATATCGGCGTTTTTCAAGACAGCTCTACACAAAGCCAATTTCATCTTCCAACCACCTGACAAGGAGAAGATGGACATTTTAAGCATATCTTCGGTGAAACCGAACTCTCTCAATTTTTCTTCGATTTCTTCTCTGGTACCAACCTTTGATTCGAAAACGAAATCAACAACTGACATATCTTCAGCAGCACTATCGATATCATGTTCAACGTAAACGGTTCTACATTCTTCTGGAGTTGGGAAACCGTCAACTTGACCGTTGGCGATGGCCTTCAACAATGTTGACTTACCACAACCGTTAGGACCACACAAACCATATCTTCTACCTCTCTTCAATCTGAATTGGGTCTTATTCAACAAGATCTTAGCACCATAAGCCAATGAGAACTCACAGTTACATAAATCTTCACCCTCATCATCTTCATCATCGAAAGATGGACCAACTGGAATGTTATCAACAGATCTCTTTCTGAATTCTTCCAATAAATCTGTGGCTTCCTTCTCGTGTAAGAAGATAGTTAAAAATGGCAAAACATTTTGTAACCAACTTGGTGGATCAATGATTCTTTCATCGATCAAATCACCAGCAACGGCGGCAATGTATGTCTTGACAACGTCGAATCTGCTTGCGATTTTGTGATCTTTCAACAACTCGTTCAAGATATCCAAGTTAACTTTGATATCACCAGCGGTGGAGATTTCTGGAATGACACCATCAGCACTAACGTTACCAACTCTCTTCAAGGTAGTTTCGGCTCTGATAGTAACTTCACGAGCTTCTGGATCAGCAATTGTGGAGACATTGTGGACCAAAGCTGGCAATAATTTGCTCATGAATGGAGCAACGACTTGTGGATCATCAACCAATTTACACATATTATCAATGATAACAGCGGCCTTTCTCTTAATGGCAGTTTCTCTTTCAACCAAACCTCTGGACAATAATGGAACCATGATGGACAAAGTTGAAACAGTGACTTCAGCGACAAAAGTGGTGGCACCCAAAGTGTGAACGGTAGCTGGAACCTTGTTTGGGTCAGCAATAGATTCAATCAATTTTGGCAAGAATGGCTTAACATCCTTGTTTTCAACTGTTTCAGAACATTTGGTCATAGTAGCTGTGGCAGCATTCTTGACATCAACCTTGGTGTCCCACATCTCTTCAGACAAGATTGGGATCAATTCAGGCATACGTAAAGCAACTTGGTCCTTGGCGGTATCGACCAATTGTGTGATTGCATCCAAGATGGCAATCTTTTCTTGCCATTTGTTAGTGCTCTTCAAGTTCTCCAACAAGTGACCCAAAAAGACCTTGATGGCTGTTGGAGTGATAGCAGATGCAATACTGTTCAAAGCCTTTGCACCAGCATCTCTAACAGCCTTATCCTTTTCACCAGATTTGACGGCAATATCTTTGGTCAAGTCAACAATATATGGCTCGACAGATGGGGACAAACCACTTTGAGAAGCAATGTGAGCAACAGCTTCCAAAGCGTTGATAGCACCGGTAGTGTTCTTCTTGTCGATGATATATTTTCTTAATTCAGTGAAGAATTCTAATGGGACATCGTGTTCAATGATGCTACCGTTCAAGAAAGATGAAACATTGGTAGCAGCCTCCTCGAGATTCTCTGGAGCAGCGATGGCCAACTTTCCGAATAATTCATTAAGAACCTCAGTAGACTGTGCTTTTTCTGAAGCCATTTCTGAGTGAATATAAGGGTAGATATATGTTCAAGAATGAATTGGTGAAAAAATAAAGGTAAAAAATAAAAGAAGGAAAAAAAGAGGAAAAAAAAATAAAATTTTTAAAAAGACGAAAAAAAAAAAAAAAAAAAAAAAAAAAATTTTCTCTTTCTCTCTCTATGCGTAACTTTTCTTTTCACTTCCCTTTTCGATATTAAAATTGGGTTTTGCACGACTGATGAGATTAGAAACCGTCGGTAGGGTAACAGCGGTATGAGACAAAAATTGTGCACTTTTGCACACCTCTTGAAATCTTGCGCCCTTGGCTCTTTGGTATAACAATAACAAATACTAAAATTTACTCATATTAATTGATCATCTCAAGCTTCAAAGCCAAAACTATTTGTAAATTGCTTTATTGCTTCAAGACAAAAGATTTTGATATAGCCATCTATCTACAAACTTGAAAAGAAGAAAAACATGAACCCACGATCCTCACTGAGAAAACACAAAAAGTGGGATAAAGTGTTGATCTAACCTGAGTCAAAAAGTACTTACTGTTGGGTTGATGACCAACATAAGTCTTATTCTTTAGCTGGTGGACTTTGGCTGGAAACCCATAGAAGAATGAATATCAATTTTGAATATAATCAAGTAGCACATTCATTTAACGGCCACGCCCCAGATTCGGCTGATAATTTCCTTATTTTCTGTTTTCTTTCAATCTAACAACGTCTTCATTTTTTGGTTTCATAAGCACCTTATCTTGCAAATCATGCAATACTCTTCGACAGATAAAGGTGCTCGGCTCTCAATAATGGCCTAATCATTAGTACCTTGTCTGTTGAGACAGAAAACTTCATTCTTGAGAATATTCCTCCATCCCCGAATGTTAACAAGAACTGGTTTGATAGGCACTTTTTCAGGTGTAAATTGTAAGAGTTGGGGTAATATTTCGAACTCACATCAACAGATGACAGATCATTTTAAACTTTAATTGCAAAGACTCAAGTTTGTCGGTGGGTAGTAGTGATATGGCTCAGGAGAATGTTAACATACAAATTAATATGTTCACTCCATTTCACTTCTATCACAACAAAGCCAAAAACTAAAAAATATGAGATGATAATGTGTGAAATGAATCATTTGAGGAAGGAAAGCAACCTAGAAATGGAATGAGCAAAGGTAGAGAAATGGAAGTAAATCTCGAGCAGAATCTCAGTCAAATTTTATAAAAGTATGCATCTGAGTGATATACATTACCACTTCTTGAATCGCGCAGTCTCCAGCTAGTCTCCAACCAAAATCTATTTGAGAACGTATCAAAAAAATTATGAAGACAAAGAAGGTTTCATTCGTGTATGGTATGACGAAGTGCACTGAACAGAGAAATAAAAAAAAAATTAGAAAGAAGCGTCTTTCAAGAAATGTGGCAGAGCCATGTGAGCCCAATTTAACCGTAAACTGAATAGGAATCGTTGATGGATCGACGTTTCTAGAGATCTTCTTATATGATGCACCATCATGCATTGTGAAAAACCCAAAAGAAGCAGAAACAATAAGTTGTGTGGGGGTAGCGGTCTCCGGTTTGTCAGGAAACTGATCTGGCTGTAAATGTCTTTGATGTTTGCGTAATGATGGCATGATATGATATGATTTTTTGTTCAAGTTGAAGCTATAAAAGGACTCTGCAAAGATAGCAAGATCTACCTTGAAATTATATAAGAAGCTTTTGTTTTGCCAACAGAGAAAAACACTTTCTTTAGATATCTATAAAATTTATCGTCATCATAAGACGGCGAAAACTATATCGCTTTACATGATAAGTGACATATGATATAAAATGATATGAAACGAAATTTAGCAAATGATATATCATTCACACTGATTAAGTGACAGATAGTAGGAAACATCGAAATAGTTTCAATTTTCCAGTTTTTGCAATGAGAAAATATCATCGTTTAAGATCGGGTCGTCAGTCCATTATGATGAGCAAAACAATTACAAGCTGGTCATTCATTAGCTGAATATGAGGCTGGCCAGTAAAGAGACAATAAGTTTGTGAAATGTAGAGAGAAAGTGACCAAAGAAATTAAAGCGGGAAAGAGTTTAAAATAGAAATTGAAAAAAAAAAGATATCAGGTTTTGCCCAGTAATGGGGGTGCTAGAGATATTCTCCACAATCATGGGTTCTCTGGGTGTTGGCTCATATGACTGGTATACATAGGTTTTTCGCAATATGTATAAGTCGAGTAATAAACAGCTCAAAATATTTATTTGGTTAATTGACTTTGTTCAATTACATATAGTAAAAAAGAACTGCATAAATCTACTTATCTTTGAGTAAAATAAAGATGTGACGCATGAAAATCACTTCGACTTTATTTGACTATATTTTATTGCAAAAACCACAGATTACCTGTTTTGAATAAAGAAGGGTCTTGCGGGGGAAAAAAATAAAGTGAAGTGAGAATATGCAAAAGTATTAGATTTATGATTCACAGTAATTTGCGGAGATATGCAGAGATTTCTTTTATTTGCTGTGGGAGACCCTAAGGGAGTTGAATGAGAACGTCATGTAACTAAATTCAAAATAATCTTTGATCTTTATGGGAACGCAAGTATGATAATTTAAGGATAAATCGTCCGGATGTAGGAAATGTATTTTTTTATTTAATGGACTTTATTCGACTATATATGGTTATAAAAAACTATATATTTACTTGTCATTTGAATAAAGTAAAGAAGCGACAGATCATAGTTAGCTCGGAAAAAACTCTAAGAGTTTTAATGTGTTAGAATATTGATGGAATGCTCATAAGGCATTTCATCATATTAATCCTTTGCGTCTATCGCTTGGCGTTATGCCGCTTACGTGATCGATGCAACATCTTAGTTTAGTTAGTTATTCGTATATAAGTGTTTAGAGATATCCTCAACTCATATTGTTACATGAGTTGAAGAGAATAATACTATATTATATTATATACAAAGATGTCCAACAACGTTAACAACGCCGAAATCTAACATAATGATGATATAAAAGGAGGTTTCTGAACTCAAATTATATAATTTTATTTTATTTTATACAAGACATTTTTATATGATATTTTATTCAATAGAAGTTTATTATATCCCTATCAAATTATTCCACACTCCGACTGCCAATGATCCAAAGTTGGGACGTCAATCCAAAGCGGCGGGTAAAAAACCTTGAAAAATTTTATTAACATCTGTGTATAAATTAAAAAAAGGGCTGGGCCCCACAATGTAAGGCTGCGTAGTGTAGTGGTTATCACCTCTGATTCTGATTTTATGTGTGGGCTCTCACGAGTGCCATATTAAAAATATTCAGGTAACCCCAGTTCGAATCCGGGCGTGGCCTTATGTTATTTTTTTTTGTTATCTCAACAAAATTTTGTGCGCGTGTGGAAGTTGCCTGAAAGGCAGCATCCAACCGCAACAGATCTGTTTTCAACCAAGCTATATTGTCGATATATACTTTTATAAAGCGGCTACGATAGATAAGTGATATTTAATTCTTCAGGTGAGCTAAGTTACTAATTTTTTTCCGTTTAGGTTACACTAGTTTTATTGACAATTTCCTCTAGTGCAACAATTAAACAAACACATCCTATACAAACTTTTCAACCTGCCACAGGTGCCAATGTGATAAGAAGGGAGCTTTTGAACATATCACCGAAGTTTGCTTACCAACCAATCATATTTGGAAATTGGCCGCCAATGACTAGCGCTCCTCGAATGATATTTATATCGAGAACATTTTCTCAACTGCGAAGTCACTATTCAACAAACATTACGCTACGATATTGGACATCCATCTACCCAACTACCTCCTCTCTTCCCATACTGTTTTGCAAACAATCGCAGTTATGCTCATGTATTACCTACTCTTTCAATGGTTGCGGACTGAACAGAAAACAATCACTAATCAATATATTTGGACCCACCTTTGCGGCTCCTTCTCCGATGGGGATTGAGATCAATCTATTGACTAACTTTAATTATGCTGACATTAAATGTCTTCATTAATATGATGGTGAGTGCTTCTTGTGCCACCTTTAGTTCAAAGTCCACTCACTTCTTACTGATTGTCATCAACTGCATATTTTCTTTCGCTTGCTAACTATTTCCCTACACGAAGGTCAGATAAATATAAAAAACTTAATTTAATATAACTAGGAGAGAGACGGTAAGAGTATGTGATGTCACTCTATGGTTGAGAATGATTCTCTGGATTTGTCGCTACCACTTCCGCATCCCTGCAATCGACTTCAATGCAACTTTCAGCTCTTTGCGAAAAGGTATCAATTTATCAGAAAAATATAATGACATCAACATGATTACCGTCATATAATCTCATAGTTGACCGTCTGGGAAATGAAATTTTTGCATGTATGTGTTTCTGAATTTATTTTGGGTCACACTCAAGTAATTTATCAAAATAACAATCTTGATATTTCATCAGAAACCCCTGATTTCTTGGTTAAAACGGAGTTCATCAAACCTTAGTGAGTCACTGTTGAATCATTTCCCATGAGCTATTGGAACCTGCTTTATTGTTAATTAGTACTTCCTACAGGGGTACTGTTTCTAATTATGGGGCCTACTACGATCTTTGGCAACTGCAAAAATATTTGTGGGTGTTTCTTTCCGATTTGATTTCGAGGTTGTGAAATCATCATCTTCTTCTCTACTTCAAATGACCAAAAACCTTTTTTATTTTGCAAACTCCAATTGTGGGTTTCGATCAATGAGTAGGAATAGAATCAATTAAACCCACATAATTACCATTATTAAATACAAATGTTTTATTAGCTATTTGATCTGATTGAACATCGATGATAATCCCGAATATGTGAAACAAAACGAAGTATTATTTTGTTAGCAAAAGTAAGTGCAGGATTATTCCCTAATTTTGAAAAATCACATCTCTTGAGGTCAAGTGGGTTGCTCTTTCACGTTTATCATGAAACTATCTATCTATATCGGCTTATATTATTATTTTCCCCTCAATGAGACTTACAAAGTATTTTGCTTGATTTTCTCAAAAAGAGAATAACTCAGTTACAAAGTCTAGCAGTCTTATGTCATCAATTTTCGAAATTGTCTCTCTAGATACTGAGTCTTTTGGGGAAAGAGAATGCTTCTCGAGCACCAATTCTCCATAGATAGTTCTATAAATTAAATACAGGCAGACTTTGATTAAATTTTTTTTTTGGAATTTCCCCCAATTAAGTACGTTGATTACTAGTCGAGTAATTGTTTTAGTAGCACTAACCCCTCAATAATTTTTGAAGTTCCCAGAAATCTTCGGAGGGACATTTCAGTACCGAATGGAATGGCTATAGTCAATGTCAACTTGGGAGTTATGTTGATTTGCTCTCGAATCAAATTGCGGGTTTGTTAGTAACTGGGAAATATAAATATAACGCCACTGCTAACTTATCCCAGTGAAATAATATTATTGATTCAATAAACATGCAGAGATGTCTTGGAAAGAGAGAGAGGGCCCTCGCACCAAAATATTGTGCTACACCATGTATTTTTAAGATTTCGCTGAACCAATTTTCAAATTTAACTCCATTGTTTAGAATCATGTTAGTTCAAAACTATAACGGGTTGCTTCTAAAAAGGTAGCTTATACTTTCACCGTTGTGTAACCTCCTAATACTCTCTGCCAAAACACCACTGATATCTATCGTGTCCAATTTGGGACACAGCTTCAACTTCTCTTCAAAAGGAACGGTATTGGTACAAACAACTTTGTCCAACTTGGACTTATTTATGTTTTGTACAGCATTCCCACTCAATACCCCATGTGTAACTATTGCTATGACTGACTTGGCACCGTTTTCCAACAACACTTCGGCAGCTTTTGCCAAAGTACCACAAGTATCGGCCATATCGTCCACGATGATACAAATTTTGTCTGTGACATCACCAACTAACACCATCTTACTCACCTCATTAGCTCTAGCACGTTCCTTGTGAATTAAGGCAAAATTCAAATCCAAACGATCAGCTAAGCCTGCAGCTCTCTTTGCCCCACCGGCATCAGGAGAGATGATGATGCAATCCTCTTTGTAATTCAAGTTCTCCTTTATATATCTCACGACACTTGGTTCAGCGTATAAATTGTCCACGGGAACGTCAAAGAAGCCTTGAATTTGCGAGGCATGCAAATCCATCGTGATTACGTGATCACACCCCGCTGTTGTCAACATATCAGCCATCAACTTTGCAGTTATTGGTGCTCTGGATTTGTCCTTTCTGTCTTGTCTTGCATATGGAAAGTTTGGTAACACAGCGGTGATTCTTCTAGCAGAAGCTGTTTTACAGGCATTTATCATGATCAACAACTCTAACACACGGTCATTCACCACCCCGGATCCAATCTGAACAATTATGTAAATGTCTTCGTCTCTTATTGACTCACCAATGGAGAATGAAACTTCCTTATTTGAATCTCTCTTCAACTCGGACTCACAAAGACTTATCCCCAATCTTTTGGAGACTAACTCGGCCAAGCCGGTATGCATATCACCAGTCAACAACTTGATAGAATTTGTAGCCATATTGATTGATATTCGTGATGACAGTGGTGAAGACTAGATCGATTCGGAAGAATGAAAAAGGCAAGAAGTCAGTCAGTCAGTCTCTTAAAAATTTTTTTTTCTCTTCTGTGAATTTTAGATATATAATATTCTCAACTCCTTTGGTTGACTCCGGGGAAAGCATTTATGCGAATGGTACGGTAATCACTACGGCCTAAATATATACGATTCCTTTTTTTTGATCGGATTTGACCTACGCTTTCTCTTTCTTGCAGCTTGAAGATCTCCGATATCATCGTAGCCTCTCAATCAAGAGATGGATGTGATAGAGATGGTGATCAAACTAGGGCTGTTGTGGTTTTTTTAGGTGTTTTTTTTGTTTTTGAGTGCAAGTACATAACGAAATAATTCTGACAACAAACAACACCAAACGAAACCTTTTCTTTAGAACTTCTTCTCTATTGAAAGAACCAAAAAAATATCATACATCAAACTAACACAGCATGGGAATTAGATATTTAGTGCTACTTTCCAGGCAAGGAAAAGTCCGGTTGTCCAAATGGTACACAGCGATCTCTCCTAAAGAGCGTACAAAGATAATAAGAGAATTGACGCTGATAATATTATCGAGAAGAGCAAAGATGTGTAATGTGTTGGAATATAAAGACTCAAAGTTGGTTTATAGGAGATATGCTTCGTTGTTCTTCATTGCTGGGATCGAGAACAACGATAATGAGTTGTTGTCATTGGAGGTGATCCATAGATATGTGGAACAGATGGATAAGAGTTATGTTAACGTTTCCGAATTGGATATCATTTACGATTTTGAAAGAGCATTGAGCATATTGGATCAATTGATAGTCAATGGAGAATTAGTGGAGAGTTCGAAGAGTATCGTTTTAAACACGTTAGCGAAAGAGCATCAATTGGAAATACAGCCAAACGAATTAGAAGAATTTTTCTAAAAAATCTAACTGACTGATTTATAAGATTACATACATATACACATCACAATTAATTTTTGTTTTCAACAAAATCATCAATTTTCTTCTCACCGCTGACAATCAATTTGATCTTCTCTAAAATGTCAGCATAACTATCAAATTGGGTATATGGTATGTTTTCTCTATCACAAAATTTTATCAACTTCTTGCCTCTTTTGGCAAATAACAAGTCTGTTTCTCTAGCAGCTGATAAATCAGATACACCATCTCCGGCGTAGAACATGATTGGCCTTTGTGGTCTTTCTGCATATGGCTTCAAGGACTGAGATTTGTCGTGACCAAAGCCACTATCCTCATGTCTGAAAACGATTTCCCATTTACCGTTGTCCAGTATCTTGACTTCGTTCGCAATGATTTGAATATTTTCACTCTCCTTCTCACCAATCAACTTGTTCAACAACAGCTTGATAACTGGAACCATCCCACTAGAGACGATGACAACTGGAACGTTATTCTCTGTACACCATCTGTGAGCGGCAATGAAGCCAGGGTCCAATTGCACATTGTCAACCAAAAGTTTTAAACATTCATCAAATGGCCTATTTATAGATGCCAACATAATTCTGAAACCATCTCTGAAGTTTAATTCACCATTGAAAATTCTATCATCTATCTTTAAACGTTCTTCAGCACCAAATCCCAATACATCGGTCATATAATCGTTAGAATCTTGCAAAGTGATAGTTCCATCGAAATCACTAAATAAAATCAGCTTAGCTTTTAATTGCTCTTCAAAAGATAATGGGCCTGGCATTGTATTTCTTTATTTCTCTATATCTATAACAAGTATATGTTTATGAAACTTTTGGCTGTTGGTGTCTATATCGCCCAAATCATTTACCACCACCACCTGTTGATCGGATTTGCTGAAAAAAAAACATAAACGATGACGAAATCGACATATGCGACACGACTCTAAATATAAAGAGATGGGGTGGGGCAAGTACTGCATATGAATATTTATTTCGGCCTTGGGCCTCTAGACGTGAAATTTTGAGATGATCCCCCATTTCTTGTGAGTCTAGTGTTGTACCACTTCTTTGTGCATTTAGAGATCTGAGCATATAAGATTGTGAAAATACCCAATATTTCAGCCATTTGCTCAGATTGATAGATCTGCAAAACTGAGAGTGAGAAAAAAAATAAAAATTAAGAAAATTGAGGTCAATGGAATATTGGTGAGAGGTAGTAGGTAGTACAATTACCCAGGATGAAATTATCTATACTTCTATCTTTTCTGACGACTGTGTTGTTGACCACTCGAGCACATACCGGTGAAAAAGCTGATGACCCAAAGACTCACCAGACAAACTTGAAGGACAAAGTTCCAGAAGGTACAACATGGCAACAATGGCATATGAAGCAGGAACATAATTTAGATGAGTCTGATTCAGAGACATTTTTCAAATTGCACGATTTTAGAAACAAGAACTCTTTAAATGAAGATGATATCTTGAAATTATACGGTTTGTCTAGGGATGAAGTTGTTGGTGATGGTGATGGATTAGGTTCTCATGATGATAGTGAAGGTATCTCACAAAAATTGAAAGATGAAGTAGTCTCCAAAATTCTTTATTTAATGGACTCTGATAATGATGGTGAAGTCAGCTTGGATGAGTTCTTAAAGTATGCCAATGGTGGTGAAAATGAATTTCCAGATGTAGGTGTTGGAATAGGGCATCACTTGGATTTCGAAGAAGAGTATGAAAGGCATCATTGGGATAAATATCATGCAAAGGATGACCCAGACGTCAAGATTGTTCATCTGGAAGATATTGAGCATGAGCTCTTACACCATGAACATGAGATTGAGCACGGTAGTGACGAGGTTGATAAAGTTGTCGTTGCTACAAATAATGAAAATCACAAGAACCAGATTATATTTGAGAACATACCTTATAAGTATAAAAAAGTATAGTGTATGTAATTTATAAATCCCCATTAAACCTCACCCTGTTTTCCCTCTTCATTTCATTATATAGAGATCATCATACATAGTCGTTATATCATCAACATTAGTGTGTTTTATCTCAAGTTGCCATCATCGCTCTCTTCCTGTATAATACCTCTCAATTTAAGCTCCAAATCGTGTAGATCGTACTTCTCATCATCATAGTTCTCAACTGGTACAGGTGTGACCCCATGTTTCATCAAATTTCCCTTATCGACCAAGATGTTCTTATGATATTTCAAATAAACCAAATGGGTGATGCATTTCGACCAGTCGATCACATCTGCTGCAATCTCTTCGCTCTGTCTTCCCCTTTCCACTTTCATACTATATTCGATCGATTTAACAATAAATTTGACAAATCCACTGGCAGTTAGACCATTTGTTTCCCTGTCATTGCTACCGTTTAACAACAAGACTTTCTTTTTTTTCGGGTTTTTCAATATGGCCCTCCCCATTCCTTGTAAGATCAAGATTGGAATTGTGGAAGTCATCAAAGAACCTATAGAGTAGACAATCAAGTCGGAATCTTTCAAAGAACGTAACACCCTGGAATGAGCAGTTGGGTAAATCTCTTCTCCGTATGGCGATATATAGAAAATTCTCGATATTGGTGAAGGTAAGGGTATGTTGTCATCCTTGTTAAAATGTAAATTCGATTTCTTCAAGTCAGGATGAATATATGATGGTGTAGCATATTCATGCTCATCTCCAACGTCGAAAAATGGTGAGGAAGATCGCAAATCATTCTGATCAAATTTGTTTATCAACAAATCATCATTCAAAGATGATGTACTCAAATTCAACATTGGTGTCAAGATTCCTGTCTTGACAGTGGATAAGTCAGAATTTTGAAAAGCCAGAGCCAAATTTTCAATGCTATGTTGTAATTTCTCTTCATCCTCGTTCATTGTCGGATGAGAAATTTGGGACTGTCCCGTTATTATATTACCATTCTCCAACAAGGCACTTATGTGATAAGTGAAATTGGTATTTAGGCACGGTAATACCTTGATACCCTTAGGCACTCTGGTTATTCTCAAAAATAATTCAATGGCGCTGTCCAATGATCCACAGAATAATCTAGCACCAGTTAAAAACATATTACCAATGCTTGCCAACTCAAATTTGAAGTTTTTACTACTCTGTCTCGATCTTTTCAAGAGCTCCATGTGGACATGAATTAAAAAACTTCGTATCATCTCTTTAGATTCAGGCTCTATTAAATTCCACAACTCGTTTGATCCATCCACAATCGTTAACCACTCATGTTTGGCCTCCTCCAGATCGCTTGAAAGCCTATAAGCCAAGAGATACTTCAAAGAACGGCTTTCCTTGTCATCATCTGGGATCAATCTTGTCAATCTGGATCTGATGTCACCAACTGCGGGTCCTGATAAGATTCTGATTAATTCAGCAGTAGAGCCACCATTATCTGATACGGGAAGAATATACGACAAGTCATCAGATAAGTTATTGAACAATGGTACAAGCTCATTCGATGCGGTACCACCATTGATAATTGATATCTTTGTCATTTGCTGTTATGAGCACGAATCCATCTATCTATCACACTATCTAGTTCACTCACTCCACTTTTTTACCTTAAAAAGTATCTATCTTAGCTTAAAAAGAGCGCGCGTGCGCTCTGCGCGCCACTCAATCGTGTATCATAATACATAAAATCCATATTTATTCATTTTGATATGTCATGCAACATCTGCATATCATCTCCTTTTAACGGGCCTTTGAGCGGGAATTTTCCATTGCAGCACCAAATTTTTCAAGATGATTCACTTTTTTTTTTTTTTTTTTTTTTGCTCTTTGTGATTATGTATGGGAATTTATCTCGGAGCTCATAGACGGAGGTAATTTATTCAACATTGGACATTGATCAATTTCTTTCAACACTCACTAGACACACCCCACAGTTGTACCCAAAAGATGTCACAAGATTTGCTACATTACTGGGCTGAGACCCTTTCAAACCCAACTTTGAGTGTCTTACCACATGATTTCCTCAGACCTGCCGCTGGCCGTGTTGTGGAATCGACATATTTCATTCCTATTCCAAATGAGATAAATAACTTCTCTGATGAGGTAGCTACATTCTCAGTGGGATTGGCCACTTTCGCCATTTTGGTTTATAGATTGACCGGCGATGATGATATAGTCATATTGACTGATGATGAGGAAGGTCACGAGTTTATCATTAGAACCAATGTTGAATCTCTGACTCCGTTCGGTGAATTTGTTAAGAAAATTGACATTTTGTATCAGGAGGCCAAATCAAAATTTGTTCCTTTGGATCAAATAACAGCATATATCAAGAAACTCAACAAACAGGAAAGTGATCCACAATTGTTCAAGTTATCATTCCAGCATGACAAAAAGATGAAGAATCTTTCAAGTGCTGTGGATTTCTCCATATTTGTAACCCCAGAAAACACATACCAGATTCACTATAATTCTTTGCTCTACAAGAATGATAGATTAGTTATCATTGGTGAACAGATCACCAAGTTGATTGAAGTGGCTTCAATCGAAAAAAATATCGAGTTGGCTAAGATCAATTTGATCACTAAAACTCAACAAGCTCAATTACCGGACCCAACCGCCGACTTGGACTTTTCAAACTTCAGAGGCGCTATTCAAGATATTTTCGATGCAAACGCCAGAAAATTTCCTGACCGTACTTGTGTTGTTGAATCAAAATCTTTTTTAAATAAGGATACCACAGATCGTATTTTCACTTACAAGCAAATCAATGAGGCATCTAATATCGTGGGACATTACTTGGTGAATTCCGGTATTAAAAGAGGTGATGTGGTAATGATTTATGCATATCGTGGTGTAGATTTGATGGTTGCTGTAATGGGTGTTTTAAAATCTGGAGCCACATTCAGTGTGATAGATCCTGCTTATCCACCAGCTAGACAGAATATCTACCTTTCTGTAGCAAAACCAAAAGGTTTGATCGTTATTAAGAAAGCAGGTATCTTGGATGAGTTGGTTTTGAATTACGTTAAAGATGAGTTGGACGTTATTGCCAGAATTCCCGAATTGAAAATTGAGGATGATGGATCTTTGATCGGTGGATTGAACGATGATGGTAATGATGTATTGGCAGATGTAGAACATTTGAAAACACAATCAACTGGTGTTGTTGTTGGTCCTGATTCTAATCCAACATTGTCTTTCACATCGGGCTCCGAAGGTATTCCAAAAGGTGTCTTGGGAAGACATTTTTCATTGGCTTACTACTTCCCTTGGATGGCCAAGACATTTGGATTATCTGAGAATGATAAGTTCACCATGTTGTCCGGAATAGCTCATGATCCTATTCAAAGAGATATGTTTACTCCATTGTTTTTGGGTGCTCAATTGTTGGTCCCAACAGCAGACGATATTGGAACACCTGGAAGATTGGCGGAGTGGATGGATGAATATGGAGCTACAGTAACTCATTTGACTCCAGCTATGGGTCAATTGTTGAGTGCCCAAGCCATACATGAAATACCAACTTTACATCATGCTTTCTTTGTCGGAGACATTTTGACAAAGAGAGATTGTTTAAGATTACAAACTTTGGCTAAAAATGTCTTCATCGTCAACATGTATGGTACAACTGAGACGCAAAGGGCTGTTTCTTATTTCGAAGTTGCATCTAGAACAAAAGATTCCTCATTTTTGGAGTCCTTGAAGGATGTGATGCCAGCTGGGAAGGGTATGTTGAATGTTCAACTTCTCGTTGTTAACAGATTTGACAGAACTCAAACATGTGGTGTTGGTGAAGTTGGTGAGATCTACGTAAGAGCAGGTGGATTAGCTGAGGGATACCGTGGATTACCTGAATTGAATGCAGAAAAATTCATTAACAATTGGTATATTGACAACAAAGTATGGGTAAAGAAAGATGAAGAGATTAATAAAGGTGAGGCTTGGAGGGAATTTTGGTTTGGTCCAAGAGATAGATTATACAGAACTGGAGATTTGGGTCGTTATTTACCTGATGGTAACTGTGAGTGTTCAGGTAGAGCAGATGATCAAGTCAAGATTAGAGGCTTTAGAATCGAGTTGGGAGAGATTGATACACATTTATCTCAACATCCTTTGGTCAGGGAAAATATCACCTTGGTTAGAAGAGATAAGAATGAAGAACCTGTTTTGATTTCATATATTGTCCCAAGATCAACTGCAGAGTTACAAAATTTCAAATCAGATGCACCAGATGATGAAGAAGATGATATGATCGTTCGTGGTTTGGTTATCTACAGAGAATTGATCAAGGATGTCAAATCCCATTTGAAGAAGAAATTGGCCTCTTACGCTGTACCAACCATCATAGTTCCATTATTGAAATTGCCCTTGAATCCAAATGGTAAAATTGACAAACCAAAGTTACCATTCCCAGATACTGCACAATTGGCAGCCGTTGCCAAATTTTCGACTGCTGAGGCTGATGATGAACAATTCACCACAACAGAAACTGTTGTTAAGGACTTGTGGACTGAAGTATTACCAAATGCACCAGCTTTGTCCAAGCATGATTCATTCTTCGATGTTGGTGGACATTCTATCTTGGCTACCAGGATGATCTTTGAGATTAGAAAGAGATTGGTTGTTAATTTGCAATTAAATGCTATATTTAAACATCCAACAATCGAGGCATTTGCTGCAGAGATAGATAGAATTCAAAAAGGTGATGATGTTCAATTTGCTGATGGTAATGACGCAGAGGATGATGAAGATGAGCTGATGGTTGATTACTTTGCTGATGCCAAGACTTTATCAGAGACTAAACTTCTGCCTTCATACCCTTCAAGAACCATCAACATCTCTGCAACTGAGCCATTGAATTTCTTTGTTACAGGTACCACAGGTTTCTTGGGATCATATATCGTCAGAGATATCTTATCGAGATCTTCCAATTATAAGATTTTTGCACATGTCCGTGCCGAAACAAAGGAGGCTGGATTGCAAAGATTGATCAAGGCTAGTAAAGTTTACGGCATTTGGAAAGATGAATATCTGTCACAGATTGAAATCGTCCTTGGTGATTTAAGTGTCTCAAATTTCGGATTAACTGATGAAGCTTGGAAATCGATTTGTGACAATGTTGACATTGTGATCCATAATGGTGCTTTGGTTCATTGGGTATATCCATATTCGAAGTTAAGAGATGCCAATGTCATCGGCACCATTAACGTGATGAACATGTGCTCTGTGGGCAAACCAAAGATTTTTAATTTTGTTTCATCGACATCGACTATTGACACCGATTATTACGTCAAGTTGTCGGACTCGTTGTTATCTCAAGGAAAAGATGGTATCTTGGAAAGTGATGATTTGATGGGTTCATCCACTGGTTTGACTGGTGGTTATGGACAATCCAAATGGAGTGCTGAATACATAATCAGACGTGCTGGTGATCGTGGTTTAAGAGGCACAATAGTGAGACCTGGTTACGTCACTGGAGACTCCAAGACTGGAGCTTCGAACACGGATGATTTTTTATTGAGAATGTTGAAAGGTTGTGCCGAATTGGGAAAATATCCAGACATTTCTAACAATGTGAACCTGTGTCCCGTTGACCACGTGGCAAGATGTTGTGTGGCCACTGGATTACATCCAGCACGGGATTCAGATTCTGTTGTTGTTGCTCATGTCACTGGTCATCCAAGGATCAAGTTTAATCAATATTTGGATACTTTGAGGGTATATGGTTTCGATGTCAAGATTGATGACTACGTTTCTTGGAGAATTGCCTTGGAAAAATTTGTTGTTGAAGAGAGCAAGGACAGTGCTTTGTACCCACTTTTGCACTTTGTCTTGGACAATTTGCCTCAAAACACTAAAGCTCCTGAGTTGGACGACACCAATACCAGAGAATCATTGCATAAGGATGCTGAGTTCACTGGAGGACAAGACGTTTCCAAGGGAAAGGGTCTCGATGTGGAACAAATGGGTATTTACATAAAATACTTGATATTGATTGGATTCTTGCCTAAGCCTACTTTGAAAGGAGAATTGGCCTTGCCAGATATCCGAGTCAGTGATGAAGTTATCCAGTTGGTTACATCCGGTGCTGGTGCCCGTACTAGCGCAAATTAGAGAGCTGTTTGTACTGACACGATAAATGTCATCTAAAAATGTGATATATATATACACATATATAGGGAACAGCTTTTCTTCATCAATTCCAGCAGTATCTACGATAACAATCCTGACAAAAATCAGGTATTTTAAAATTTTCAGATTTGGCACTCATCAATTTGCGATCAAAATCTCTTTTCAATATAGCACAACCTATGCATTGAGAATAATGTTTATCGATTGTTGAATTTTGATAAGTTGCTAAATTGTAACCATTTTGAATCATATCATTGGTTTCATTGTCATTGTAAGTCAATTTGAATGTTGAAGTGTTGGACATGAATGATTGTTTAGAGTTTGCCATATAGATTATCAAAGGAGGTAGAGAAAACTTATTCAATTTTTCATCCAACAAAATATCTTTGTAGTCATTGCCTGGATATTGGGCCAAATCGCAACCCAAAAAGAGAGGTTTGGTGTTCAATTTGAGACTCACCATCTGTTTGGAAGTTGGTACTTTAGGGAAATTATATTTGAAATTGTCTGTTCCTCTATATTTGGCATGATAATAGGAAGATTTGTTGGAATGATATCTTTCGCTTGTCAAGTTTATGGTGGTACCATTGGGCCAATTATTAGTGTCACTGGTGGAGTCAACAGCAAAGATGGTATCGATTTGTCTATATTTCTGAAGCAAAGGTTGAAAAGGTATGTTCTCTCCGTCTTCGCCTCCATCTGCCAAGTACAAAGTTGTTGAGTTCACAAGATTGTTTGGAAATTTTTTGTTTGATATCGGTATTTGCAATCCGTTGAAAGGATTGGGAGAATAGATGGCATAATCTGATTGTAAAAGGTTTTGAGAATTATCGAATTTATCCAAGTTTAAACCAAAAGCAGCTAGTATGGATTTGACGGCGGTGAATGTTTCCCTAGTTGAAGTCACAGTTGCTTGCCATATGTAAATGATGACGTTGTTGAAAAGTGATGAAGATGTTCCAGTGATAAAGCCAAGGTTATCAAAATTCCTAATACAATTTGTCTTACCAAGCTTTGTTGTAGTTGGAATACCATTGTACAAATTGGTTCCCAAATATTTGATCTTCACAAAATAATTTAATACATTGTCCCAAGAACCGAATTCGAATGGATTGAACTCCAAGATTTGAGAATTTAAATTGGTGAATTCGTAACCGGGATCTTGCAGATTGGCAACAAGAATGGGGAATGGTTGTTCATGATTTTTGAATGAAGATGTCTTGGTGATATCGGTGAAAGAAACTCCTGGAGTGACAGCAAAAATGGGAAATATCCGTTTAGCGATAGCTCTACCCCAATAGTCCGTGAATGATAAATTGAACCCCATTTTCTTTTTTGGGCGGACGTCGAGATGCAATGATTTGTAATATTTTAACACTTCCTTCATTGGTATACCATTTTCTTTCTTTGGGGAGGTCTCTTCATTTTTGTCCATTGTTTGTTTGATCAAATCTGCTAAGGAGACACTTGCGGAAACATCTTGCTTGACCAGCCTCCTCAAAACGTGTTCTTCGTTATCATGGTCTATTCCTCCTCCTCCTCGGCATTTTGCTGCTGCTTTCGACCTTGGAACATCAAAGTTGGGCACTCCTTCCAACAAGGGTTCATTGATTTTCCAAAACTTGGCAACATATGGTACTGGGAGGAAATTGTAGATGGCTAAAGATGAGACAAGCCATCCACCACCGGATACACCTGCGATATATGAAGTGGCTTGGAGCAAACCACCAAGGTGACCTCTTTTGGTTGTATTTGTCACTCTTTCATCAAATGCGCTAACTACTCCACCCGCTGTTAGCATTGACCTATAACCGCCACCTGAGATGGCTAAAGCAATCACGGGCTTCTTTTCAAATTGATACGCTGAGATATCAAGCCCTGGAATGGCAAGTCTTTTCAATAATCTTGTTATTTCCCTACCTGTTATCTCATCCCTTGCTGCTCTATATGATTTTTCTTGTTCTGAAAGTCCCTGTTAATCATATGGCTCCCCAAAAATGTTAGTATTAGAGATATTGGTTGACATTGTCAAGTAAACAGGGATTATATGTGGGTGGGTACAATGTATCATAGATTCATAATTTCACTCACTTTTGCTATTCGTAATAATGGATATGATGGACACTCAACTTCATATGGCGAATAATGATTATTTGTTGGGGAGACGCTGTTGTTGTTGTTGTTTGGAGTTGATATCTCATGGGCGCTCCGGGATAAATTGTCTGGCAATAATGAGATCAGTACAGTATGAGCCAACAGCAACATGAGAAAAAATTTGAATAGAAATTGGATCATCCTCAAATTTGGGGAGAAGTTTACTATGATAATTACATAATCCATTAGATGATGATGGATTGTAGAATAAGATTAAGAACGAAAAAAAAAAATTTTTAAAAGAAAAGGGCTTATCTTGTGAATTACCAATTTCGGCTGTGTTGTTCCAGTCAGTTAGTTATCAACCGAGAAAGAGAAGAGAGAAAAAGTCGTGTTTTGGGTGTGTATATAATTTTTTGATAGCAATCAAAGAGCAAATAAGAGAGAGAAAGTGACGAGAGAGGCACATACATTATGGTTATTGTTTGTTTGTGTCTAATTGTATTGTTTTATCTTTTTCGTATATGCGATATGTATCACACAAACATACACCGCAAGCGTATCTTTGAAAACGTACAAATAACACAACCCGAGATGATTTACAAATTTAAAAATAATTTTACAAAACAAACTTGATCATATTTCAACCACTTAAATTAGAGATAAATTCATTCATTAGATTGGAGTCATATATTTAGACCATTTCTTATTAGGGTCATAATCATTCAAATATATTAGAAGAGATATAGATATAATATACAATACCCGAAAAGCCAACAAAAAAAAACATAAAAAATTAAACAAAAAAATAAAATAAAAAATTTGAGAGAAGAAACGGAAAGAAAGAAAGCAAAAAAATCCCAAATTCCCCCGTGTTCTTCATTATATAACAAACTATTTATTATCACAACTTGACCTCATCAACCATCATCATTGGCCCCCCAATCATAGCCATCCATGTTTGAAGTATGTATCACCATATCGATTGTTGATGTTGAGGCTGAGCAGCTTTGTTACCAATATCATTTAGATTAGTCAGTCCAGTCCAGTCCAGTCCAGTCCAGTCACTCAATTAATTCCCAATTTTGAGGATCAAAAAAGAAAAGAGAAAAAAAAAAAAGAGAGAGAGAGAGCAATCGGCTATACTTACTGTATTCCACTTCAACATCACAATAATCAACATCATTATTATTATCATCATCGGCAGCAGCAGCAGCAGCAGCGTATCGATTGATAACAAGAATTTGTTTACTAACAACCAATTTGTTTTGGAACAATAGAATCTTAAGAATTTTATCAGGCACGGAAAGCAACTGCACGATCTGCAGTTTCAATCTTCAAGTGATTTCTTGAGCTTTGCCTCGTCTCCCAATACTTCTGTTGAGATGGAGAATGGATTTTTGGCAATTGATGATGAAAATGACAAGTTGAAAAAAGAACTGATCAGAGCTGATAGGAAACGTAAGGAGAAAGAACTGAAATATTCGAAATATGCAAATCAATTGGTGGAGGAAGAACGAAAGAATAGAATCAGCAATAATAATGCTCAATATCCGGATTTACCTGAATATGAATTTATGGAAAAAATGGGAGAAGGAGCTTTTAGTGTTGTTCACAAGGCTAGAGATATTAGAACTGATGAACTCGTTGCTGTTAAAGTGATAAGAAAATATCAGATGGATCAAAAACAGCAACTGTTGGTTTTAAAAGAAGTTACAATAATGAGACAATTAAATCACCCAAATGTTGTCAAATTTATTGGATTTAGAGAAAGTACTGAATTTTATTTCATAATTCAAGAATTGGTAAGTGGAGGTGAAATCTTTTCTGAAATTGTCAAGTATACTTATTTCAGTGAAGATTTATCTAGACATGTTGTCTTACAACTTCTGAATGCAATACGTTATTTGCATAATGAAGTTGGTGTTGTTCATAGGGATATTAAACCGGAAAATCTCTTATTTGAACCAATCGATTTTATCCCATCAAATCAAATCCATCTTAGAAAAAGTGATGATCCAAAGACAAAACAAGATGAAGGAGAATTCACTTATAACGTTGGTGGAGGTGGTATTGGAATTGTAAAATTGGCTGATTTTGGTTTGTCCAAACAGATTTGGGAACAAAATACAAAGACCCCAGTAGGTACCATTGGGTATACTGCACCAGAGATTGTGAGAGATGAACGTTATTCAAGACAAGTTGATATGTGGGGGATTGGTTGTATATTGTACACCTTATTATGTGGATTCCCCCCATTTTATGATGAAAGAATCGAGGCCTTGACAGAGAAAGTTGCCAGAGGTCAATTTCAATTTTTGCAACCTTGGTGGGATGAGATATCATATGGAGCCAAAAATTGTGTTTCAAGGTTATTAACAGTTGATCCAAGACAGAGATATACCATTGATGAGTTTTTAAATGATCCATGGATCTTGAATTATATCTACAAATGTCAGAAATATGAATTGAAGACGAAATCCGAAGTTGAAGAGCAGAAAAAGATGGAGAATGATAAAGCAGCTGCTGCCGCTGCCGCTGCTGCTAATGCTGCTGCCTCGACCCTCAATAATAATCGTACCAAACTGCAAAATTACAACATGTACACACCAATCGTGCAAAAGTCGAAAAATCCATTCAACAAAGTACAGCCTACCAATACTCATTCGTTATATTCACCAGCTGCGGTAGCGTTGAGGGATGCATTTGATGTATCTAATGCAGTACATAGAAAGCATGAAGAAGAAGAATTGCTGAGAAATCGGTTAAGACAACAAGAGATTTTAGAAGAAGAAGATGATGATGATGATGTATCTAATTATACTGCATCATCTAATGTGCATCAAGAAGTGTTGAAGAATAATGATAACAACTTGTTTGATTTGAATTTGGATAGTTCAACGATCTTAGGTAGGAGGAAGAAGAAGGAGATTCCAGTTGAAGCTGGTGCACTTCCATGAAGAATTAGACGAAGATGATTCCAGTTGAAGCTGGTGTACTACATTGAATAGAAGAAGGAAAAAATAGAAGATGAAGTGGAGGGGAGGGGGCTGCATGGTTATGTTTGTGTTTGTTTGTTTGTTTGTTTGTCTGTAATTTTTTTTGTCGTTTGCGTTTTACCATATTTTTTATATTTTTTTTCACTTCTACTTACCCGTTTTTGGTCTGTGGTGCTTATACATCAAACAATTTCCCCATCCACATTCAAATGTTGTTATTATTACTATCACCACTCCTACTACTATTCCTATTATTATTATTATGATGATGTTTGTTTTTTATTTACAGATAGGCTTGTTATTAGATCACCCATCGTTGTTAACAATTATAAATGATTATTGAACTGTTTTATGACCAAAAAAATGTTTTACCTACAAGATGATAAAACTGTGTAATCACCCGTCAACAGATTAACATTTCCTAGTCTATCTCTATCTCTGCATTGTTTTTTAGTTACTGTAGATCTATCGATCGCTATTACATTCAATCTGAAGCAAGGCGGCACTGTTCTGGTATGCAGCCATAAACGCCCACAGCCAAAAAAAAAAAAAAAAAGTAAATAGAAGGATGTCACGTGAAGTAAGCGCTGTAGTCGAATTGTGTGTTTGTTTGTGTGACCTTGCGTCACACATCTGTTTTTAAGTCATCTCCAATTTCGTAATTCATAAAGGTATGGCGTGTGCTTGAACTTTCTGGAAAATCCAGTTATTTCTAAGTCAGTAAATTAGTCAGTCTAACAGTCAGTACCACAGTAAGTCAAATTTCTGATCCATATACCTCTATTTGTATATTGTATATATAACAATTCCGCACCATATGTATTTTGACAGCCCTAGTTTCCATATTGTGTTAAATTGTGTTAAATATGCACACACACACACTCTCTCTCTCTCTCTATACAAAAAGGCAGAAGAAGAGAAAAAAGAAAATTTGAGCCACAACTTTTATTTTTACAATTTATGTTACACAGATATTAACACCACCACCACAACAATAATAATATTCAATTCACACAACTACATCCACTGTTTTTGTGATTTTTAAATAAACACCTATCAGTTCAAACGGTATTCTGCTATACATATAGCTTGAAATTCTGGATTTATTCATTCAACCATGAATATCTTGAACGACATGTGCGAGTTCAAAAACGACTCACCACAGACTGAGTTTAACAAGATCCTCGCCAATTCGACTGGGCCTTCCTTCAACAACAACAATAATAATAATCATCAACAACAGCAACAACAACGTGTTTCCGTTCTCGAGGAACCAATAACGGCAACAACATCTGAAAAGGAGGAAAAATCAATAGTGACGCCTTTTTTAACCAAACATATTGCAAATCATATACCTAGAGACAATTTCCACAAGTTTTGTTATAGGCATAATCCAGACGTGAAGTGTAATAAATCCAATGACGAGATTAAGATGAGTCAAATACAAAAAAAATTAGAACAACTTCCAAGGAATGATCAAGAGGTGATAAGTCATGTTTGGTCTATTTTTAGTGCTGCACCTAGACAACATCGATCATTGATATTACAAGGTTTATTATCACAATGTTGTTTCCCACAGTTATCATTGATATCGCAAGAAGTATCTAGTTTGATCAAAATTGATTTCATTGCCAGTTTGCCATACGAGTTGTCTTTAAAAATTTTGTGTTATTTGGATTGTACTTCATTATGTAATGCCGCTCAAGTCAGTAAGAGATGGAAGTCATTGGCGGATGATGATAGAGTTTGGCATCACATGTGTGAACAACACATTGATAGGAAATGTCCAAATTGTGGCTGGGGTCTACCACTTATGCATATGAAGAGAGCCAGAGAGTATAATGCCAAGATTGAAAGAAAGAGAAAGATCGAGGAAGTTGAAGATGCAAGTGATTTAACTGCAAAAAACTCGAGTGGTGATAAAGGTGACAAGGATGAAAACAGTATGGTTGCCAGCAACAACAATAGTAATAACAACAATAGCACCAAGAACAACAACAACAACAACACCAAAGTAGTTAAGAGACAAAGGAGACCTTGGAAAGCTGTTTACAGTGAGAGATTTACTGTGGAGAGAAATTGGCGTAAAGGTATCTACAAGATTATCAATTTCAAAGGTCACACAGATGGTGTGACTTGTTTACAATTCAACAATGATATAATGATAACGGGATCATATGATACAACGCTCAAGATTTGGAACTGTCATACTGGTGAATTGATACGTACTTTGAAGGGACATGATAGAGGTGTTCGATCCTTGGCATTTGATGATCAAAAATTGATAACTGGTGGATTGGATTCAACTATCAAGATTTGGAATTATCATACCGGTGAATTGATCTCCACGTATCGAGGTCATGAGAAATGTGTATCATCGGTTGATTTCAACAATAAGACTATAGTATCTGGTAGTGCGGATCATACCGTTAAAGTTTGGCACGTTGATTCAAGAACTTGTTTCACGTTGAGGGGTCATACCGATTGGGTTAATTGTGTCAAGATCCATGAGAAATCTAATACGGTTTTTTCTGCTTCGGATGATACCACGATAAGGATGTGGGATTTGGATCATAATGAATGTTTAAGAGTCTTTGGAACTCAATCGAATGGTCATATTGGACAAGTGCAATGCGTTATACCCTTGACTATCAAGATGGACGTTGTCGAAGATACAGGTAGCGATAACGATGAGGAATCATCGTCAACGGTGAATTTGAATTCCAATGAAGACAATGTTGAGGGAGAATTAACACCGTTGCCTCCAAATTCGAATTATCCCACCCATTTGTTGACATCGTCCTTGGACAACACCATTAAGTTGTGGGATGTTCAAACTGGTAAATGTATTAGAACTCAATTTGGCCATATCGAAGGTGTATGGTCAATTAGCGCAGATACTTTCCGTATCATCAGTGGAGCCCATGATCGTTTGGTGAAGATTTGGGATTTACAAAATGGCCAATGTATTCATACTTTTGCCAATAACTCTGAAAGCGTTTCTTGTTGTGCCATAGGTGATTCGAGATTTGCTTACGGTTTGGAAAATGGTGAAGTCAAAATGTATTGTTTTGATGGTTGAAATAAAAGTTTTCCCATTTTAGTTTTCTTTATGATTTTGTGATTTTTATTGTCATTTGCTTTATGTTATTTTTTTTTATTTATCGGTTTCTGGTGGGATTCGGGAGCTTTTTGTTTAGTGAATTGATTAATATCTATGTGTGATTTTTCTTATGTTGAAATCTTTTAAAAGAGATGTATTACTATGAGAGTTTGTATTTTAAAATTTACTTTTGTATTCTTGGAATTTCAAAATGATTGAACCCCTTCAAAAAGTTATTTGTCCAGCCTGTTTCAAACCAATCTCTTCCTCGTTTTCCCTTTTCTAAACAGCCGCTGTTGGTGTAATGCTTTTTTGATTATACAAAATCATTTCTGATAAATTGCTACCGCAATCACCCCTATTTGGAGGTTTTCAAAGTGGATCAGTAACATCAAAAATTTCGACATTTCTTTGTTGATCTAGGATTTGTTGTTCTTTCGATATTAATGATAGCATCTTGAATATGGGGTGCTAAATCTAGTGTTTTGCAGGAAGTTTTGGATAAGATTTTTCAGTATCTGCTTGTTGTAGCTTTCCTCAAAGTATAATTATGTGATATATAGAGAGATCAAAAACCAAAAAAAAAATTACTTAAATCGAGCTACCCACTCGTGTGGGGTTGACAGATTGAAATAAGTTTTTTTTTCAGTGAGATGAATTAATAACCAAGGTCAGCTTTAGTTCGGGTGAAAACTAAGGCTCAACAAATTTACGTTATCATTCTTTTATATTTTATATTTTAAATTGTGTTTATTGCTCAACATAAATATTGTAAAAAACTTGTACTTACGTGTCAATGAGCCACCCAAAGAAATATCCCATAATTATTGTAAGGGAAAAAAACTAATTATGATTGAGGCTACTTGTTGATTATCTCGAAACAGGAAAGAATAATTTCGAATAGATGGGATCTGTTATTTCTTGGATCTTCACGTTTTTGTTTTCCTTATCACTAGCAAAAGATAGATGCACTTGATAAGGAAATTTACCATGACAAATACAACAGTCAATTTCCAATGGGAGTTGAATATTTAAAATCAGCTCCCGTCAGCATGTTAAATTTGTTACCATGACATAAAAGCACGAAGGAAATAGGTTCCAATTTGGGAATTTTTGACTTTTAAGCCAAGCTGCATCGAGACCACTTAATTGTAGGGAAGAACGCGCGCCACACAAAAACGAAATGTTGCCATCATCTACATTTGGCACGTCCTCCCCAAACCTACTTATTACTTCCCCCGGGCAATACATAAATCGGAATTAAAAGACTACTCCCCTGCTTATTATAATCATATAAGTTCGTTGACATGAAATAAAGCGATGTAAAACTGTCTGTGTACTACTGGTTTGATCTGTATTTGAGCCATAAGAAAGCGAAAAAAAAAACAAAAAATAGCAAAACCTTATCTACGCATAAATTAGACTATGTTTACTACTATAGAAGAGACCTATGTATTTTTGAGGAAGTCTCTTTATTGGTACAACAATTCATAAATATGAGGCTACGATCAACTAATAATAAGCCTCAATAACGACAAGATTTAACTCCGTTTTCTATTTTATATTTTCACTGGTGTCTGATAAGGTCGTGTACAAAGACACAAATACACTAGACTAAACAAGGTATGCACCCAAAATTTGAAAACCCCTTCGTTTTTCATGGGCTTTTGGTGTAGAGGTTATCACGTCCCCTTCAGGTGGGGGAGGTCGCGGGTTCGATCCCCGCATAGTCCATTGAAAAATGTTTTTTTTTTTTTTTTTTTGTTTTTGTTTTTCTTACTAGTGAGAGTTGGATAGCAACTAGGAGATAGCAGATTGTTGGAGAGTGTGAATAGAAAGAAAAGCACATAATAGATGACAGGTAGATAGATAGATAGATAGAGATGTTTTATACGAAATCCCAATAGAGATAGATTCCCGCTCATCTCTTCATCTTTTATTTAGTAAAAATTGAAGCAAACAATAAACAAAAATAAAAAACAAAAAAAAAACAGCTGATTTTTTTGCCTTGATTCGTTCTGTAAAGCGGGAAAAGAGTAAAAAACAATAAAACCTAAACAACAAAAAAAAATGATATGATATTGATGTAAGCGTAGGTGTGTGTAAAAGCATATCAAATGTATGTATGTATGTATCTGCGTACGTGATTGATGCTGTTTGTGTATTTATATCAAATATATTGATATCTGTCACATTCTGATTATTATAATTAATATTATTATTTATTATTATTTATTATTTATCTTTAGTCAATTTCCCCGCCGTTACTTTAGACATATCAAAGTTAGACACATCTTTTATCATTATGAACTATATGGCCGAGCAGCCACCACATCAACATTTACCAATGTCCATACCTCCACCGCCTCCTTCACTTTCACTTTCACAGCAGCAGCAGCACTTTGATTTTCAACAACAATTCCCTATCCAACAATTGCAATTACCTCAGCAGTTACAACAGTATCAACAACAACAACAACAACAACAACTATCTCAGCAGCATAATGATTCTTACGACA
The DNA here is from genome assembly GCA_030556755.1 of Nakazawaea anatomiae. Taxonomy (NCBI): domain Eukaryota; kingdom Fungi; phylum Ascomycota; class Pichiomycetes; order Alaninales; family Pachysolenaceae; genus Nakazawaea; species Nakazawaea anatomiae. The sequence goes on along the minus strand of JAKTUO010000027.1, from coordinate 106,330 downwards.
TCTACTACCAACAGCAGCTGCAGTTACAATACCACCAACAACAACTGCAACAACAGTACTTTCAACAGCAACAACAACAACAAGACCACCAGTTTACACATCCACAACAGCAGCAAAACTCAGATCCGCAGTTTCAGCAGCATCTGCAACAACAACAACAACAACATGAGCTATCTCCCATGCCACAGCAAATTCCCTCCAATCAATACCAGGCGCAACAATCACAAAAATCACTTCCACAACAACAACCACAATCTCAGCAGCTTTACCAAAATGTCAAACCATCCCCTTTGATTGAAAAACTAGCTGAAGTGTTACCTCATCCGCCTTTATCGATGGCGACTATTAGTCCTCACTCTCTTTCTCAAACACAACCAAAAAGACCTCGTCGTCGTTCCAAATACACAAAGGAACAAGATGACATGATTGTGCAATTGAAGAAGCTGGGTCGTTCATGGGTTGCCATAGCTGACATCACTGGAGTTGGATCATTCTTGGCAGCTAGAAATAGATACCAAGTTTTGATCGGCCAACAAGGTGGAGGAACATCGGAGTGTGATCTGGAAGATATTATGTCATTACAAAGCTTGATTGACGAAGGTGAGATTGAAAAATGGAGATTTTTATCAAAGGAGATGCATAAACTGACTGGGAAAAATTTTAGTGATCGAGAATTACAAGATGTGGTGCGAATGTTGTTTTGGTCTAGTCCAGAATCATTTGGTATCACAGATGAATATATGAAGCTGTACATGAAGGTGAAAGATGCCTCTCATACCAACAACAATACCTCTTCGTCCAACTCATCCACGCCATCTATGGGCAACAAATCACCCTACATGTCGCAAAATGCCAACAACAGTTCACATAGTAGTAACAATATTACACCCTTACCACTGCACCAACAACCACAAGCTGAACAATTCCAAAGTCAACAACAGAGGTTCAATGAGGATTATTATCCTTCAACTGCAACACAATTTTCATACAACCAATAGAATTAGATTTTTAGTAATATGACGATGCAAATGGGCAAGAGACAGAAATCGCGGTTGATCTTTGATTTTTATTTGCTTTATACATGTATATACATATATATACATATATGTAACTCATAGTACTAGTGACGGTTTTCCACAATCAAATGAAGTCTTGAAAAATGTTGTTGTAAAACATTGAGTTCTCTCTTCCTAGAAGGGCCCACTTCTCTTCCCTTCAGGTCTTCAACTTTCAAAAATAATTTGTATCTGAAAAAGTGCTCGGGAAAATTATATGCATATTGCTCAGCGGCACAAACATGATTAATTGCGTTCAGCAAATACAGATTTACAGTTGAGTGTTCACCACACCAAAAGTAAAGTTGCAAAAGGGTGAATTTCTGATAATATACAATTGAAATGAACAAACAAATTCTAACTAAAGCCACCTCAAAAAATAGAATCAGTCTCCAATGTGTTAACTGTATTCTCCAAATGCTCGATTTGTAATTCAATTTCCTCACATAAATCGTCCCGCTTTACATCGGCAAAGGTCTCCAAATCCAATTTCAAATCACATAACAAAAATCTCATGTTTTGCCATTGCAATAACTCAAAGTCATAAGTGACCCTTTTTGCCATCCCTGTTCCGTACAATCGCACTCTATTTCCATCCTTATCAAATATCTTCTTGGTCATTTTCAACTCCCATGGATTTAATTTGGGGAAATTGGCATGCACAAACATCAATCTCGGCTTCTCAACATCAGGTAAAGAATCATCCTTTAATAGTTTTAAGTTCTTGTTCAAAACCAGAAAATCCTCCACTGGGTCATATTGACCCATACCTGTTCCAATAAAATCTCCATCAAGGTCAAAATAACCAAACGCGTTCAAAAATTTGTTCACTTGATAGTAGTCATTGTCCAATATTACAGCGCTGGCCAAAAATGTCTCTTTATCACCTTCACCATCAGAACCTTGCGAGAACAAAGGGTAATAGTAGTCTGGACCGAAAAGATTGTAGTACAAAGCCAAGAATAGAGCTTTGGAATGAGTCTTCTTCGAGATCATCAATTGACCAGACTCACAGGTTGGATCAGGAATAGAACCAATTCTATCGTGTAATGGCACATCCTCCGTGTTAACATTGTTAGGTTCATAAGTTCCATAATTGTTGTAACCAAATCTCACTCTCTCTTCTCCAACTTCTCTACCGGCAATTTTGTAATAGTATGGTGATGTAGCTCTTTTCCAAAAGTCGGGCCACACTGTCATACCTTTCGACTTGAATGGATTAGAATCAAACAAATGATCAGGTGAATGCAATGGGATATTGTCACTATCTAATAACAACACGTTTTCAAAACTGGATGTGATCAACAGCAAGGATTTGTACTGATACCCATAAAATGAATTTTTTGAAGATATTTTATTACCCAACTCCTTTGCAATCAATATACAACGGGCATCCAACAGTGGGAAGACTCGACCACATAAATCAACCTCATATTCTTCAATAGTCGGTATCAACACTTCAATAGGTAACTCAGATCCAACAGATCTTAAACTCTTAATGGATAACAACAGTAACCAGTTAAATTTACCACCACCAACGTACACGATCCCATTACCTTTGTAGAGGCCTTCAGGATAATGATCCGGCAAATTCTCAACAACATAGCTGTGGGAATCGGTCAACGATTCGAGTTCATCTGGACTAATTTGTAAGAATTGGCCCAAATACTCTTCCGTAAATACTGGCCCTGTAGATATACCTTCGTAACCTGCATGATAGATTCTCTCTTCATTCTTATAAGATGTGAGTGGTGGAATCTTTGGTCTTCCTTTCTCCAAGATGTCAAACACAGTGGTGTAAAAATCTTGAGCTTTTTTGATTCTTGACCCTGTCTTATCGTTCTCTGGGTTTTGATTGATCAACTTCAATTTCTCCTGATTTTCCGACAACTTGGATGATACCACGTCCTGTTGATTCTTTAAATTTTGTTGTTGCACTTTGAGATCATGCTGATGCTGCAGACTCAATTGATTGGCGTATAACTCGGCAAATGTCACCGACTTCTTTCTCGAGTTGTAGTTGAATCTACTGCCATCGTTTCTCTTGGACTGTTTGTGACCCTTGCTAGTAAATTTGGTCTGCGGGCTCCAGAAATTCCATATGATAATCAACAAAACCACACCAGCCACCAGCAATCTTGTGTGATATCGCTTCAATCTCTTCTGAAGTGGTTTCATTGAAAAATGACTTTCTTCGCTTTGGTGTCCTTCCTTTAGTTTGTCCCTACCGTGTTAGTATCTCCATAATTTTTTTTTGGGTTTTTTTTTCGATATTTTTATGGCATTCATTGGGGTTTTTCTTCCCCTGCCGAATCTATTTGCTTTTCAATTCTTCTATATATTAAAGAAACCCAAAACATGCTAAGAGCGTATAACATCGAGGTAAAACCCCGTGCAGCTATATAAATTGAAGCTAAAATCATCATTAGGGTTGCAACTGCATCTATTTTCTGTATAATTTGTTTTAGGGCATTGCATATAAGGGGGATGAGAATAGCCCAAATCCTCAAACCAGTGAAACTCATCTTTTGACAAAAACAACGATGCCGCTATAGAATGGATGGGCAGATCTCCCCAACGCTCGTAATAAAAACCACCTGTGGCATCCAAGTATTGGAAGAAATCTTGGTACTGCTTCGACCTGAAAAAATCGAGATCTGCTATTTCAAAATTGGACCAAAAATGGCATAAAGTGTAATCATCAGTGTCTTCATCGTATATAAAGCTTGATAAATTTTCATATGATCTCAACAATGTAGATTTGCTTTGAGACGCTAAAAATTTTTGTACCGTTCGGAACAATGAAGTGATTGTTTTTTTAAACTCAAATATTGTTAATGTAAAGCCATACTTCTTGCCATGTATATTCATATACTCAAAGACATCGTAATTGATATCACAATACAACTTGACATGGGGCTCAACTCTCCAGTAGTATTTGTAGCCCCTGAGCAACTCATGTTGATAAAAAAACCCGGATTGAAATCGGCACATTTGTCTGTAACTTGTGCTATTCGCGTATGGAATATCAATTCCATTGACATCATCAAACTCCTTCTCCTTTGCAAGTTGATCCATCAGTGATTCCATTCTTTGTATGTCAACGCTCTCTGGAATATTCCAGTGATCTTTAGGGACTGTGCCGAACTTCAGTTCACCGCTCACCATGTTTGACATCAATTCTTTGAAATCCTCAGTGAAGGGAACATCGTTCAAAAAAATCCAGTCATAATGAAATTTGCTGTTAAATCTGTCTTCAAAATTCTGTACAGTTTCAGCCATGGCATATAACTCTTCGTTTCTGCACAAGGTCAATAGAGTAGCGTTAGCTCTGGTATGAGGCGAATGTGTTGGCAACAGCTCAGGTATTCCATGGGTAGTATTGTGTTCGCGTTGCTTGAAGTGTGTGAATTGTTGATTCAACTGTTGCAAGCTGAAATATCGGAAAAATAGGAGGGGCAAGAAACTCAATGCAAAGATAATCCGTTTGCTCCAACCAGGACTTCGATATGTTGAAACCTTTTCCTCAGCCATTTCGAAAAATCCTGAACTAATCTCAACTTCTTCGTCCTGGCGGTCTTCTTTTACAGACACTCTCCTACCAGACTTGCTGATTGTTTAAAACAATAGTTGGCTACAAACTCCTCAAAATATAATTTTTTTTCTCTCATGTTTTCGCTTAAATTAGAACGTACATAAGCCCTTAAATTTATGAATCAACCAAACATTACTTAAGACAAATAACACAATTTAAATAACTTTGCAGATAAATTGGAACTAAGATTCCCCATTTTGACCAAGAACAGACATTCTTTTGTTTATTTATAATACATTATTTAGAACAATCCCTGGGCTCTTTTGTAACTAACCGATCAGGGGGAAAAAATTAAGTAGACGGTGGTAAATTTTGTGGCGTCAATTACACTCATGGCTCAGTGTCCATCTCTGATGCTTGTACTTCCTCTGCTGGTGCTGACAAAGTAGCAACCTCATTTTCAGAAGAAACCGGTGCGTCAGCTTGTGGTTCAACGACAGGAGCAGCGGTAGATTCAACTGTAGAAGATGGATAAATGGCAAATGACAATCTCAATGGTCTGTTACCGTACTCGTAGTTGTTTAACTTTTCGATAGCAGCAGTGGCTTCATCAGCATTAGAGAATCTGACAACAGCAGAACCTGATGATCTTCCATCGGCAGCGTACTTGATCTCCAGCTGTTCAACTTTACCAACAGTCTCAAACAAGTCAAACAAATCTTCGTTGGCAGTGGCGTACGGCAAATTGTCAGCAAATATAACTTCACTAGCCACCTCGTTGCCACCTGTGACACCGTCAGTGAACGCAGAGTTTTTGTTGACTGGTTCTTCGTGCACAACTCTAGGACCAAAACTCTTACCTTCTCTGACATCAATTTTTCTACCATCCAAATCGTATTGGTCGTACATTTCTTTAGCCTTTTCAGCATCTTCTTTATTAGAGAAGACCACTGTTCCGAAACCCTTAGATCTACCACGATCATCCTGTCTAACATCTGCACGGACAACATCACCGGCATTTCTGAACAAGTCTTTCAAATCTTGCCAATTGGTTCTGAATGGCAAATTACCAACAAATATTTCACAACCTTCTGGTGGAGGAGCAGGGCGCCTATCAAATGATCTTCTGTCATCAAATCTGGAACCACCTCTTCTGTCATCAAATCTACCTCCTCTTCTATCATCATATCTACTTGGTGGTCTTGATTCCCCACCCGGTGGAGGATAGTCTTGTCTGACAAAGATCTCACGGTTCATAAAGTTAGAGTGGTTCATGCTGTTGATAGCTCTATCGACATCTTCTTTACTTCTGAACTCCACAGTACCCATACCTTTGGATCTTCCATGTTGGGTGACGATATCGGCCCTGACGATATCACCAACGCTTTTGAAATGGTCTTTTAATTCGTACCATTGACAACTGAATGGCAAATTACCCACAAAAACACTGTTGTTGTGATTTCTATCACCTCCTCTTGAGTCTCCACCTCTTGAGTCTCCTCCTCTTGGAAACCTGTCTCTAGAATCTCTGGAGTCTCTGTAACGATCACCGCCATATGATGATCTATATGGCCTACGATCCCCTCCGCGATCATAATCACGGCGTGCTGGTGATCTCTCCCGTCTTTCAGGAGATCTAGATCTATCCCTCCTAGGTGGTGACCGGGAACGATCCTATTTATTCAATCGACTTTGTTAGTGGTGTTTGTCCTCCATGCTTATGACGATCAAAATCTATACACTCCACTCCTGGCTTTACCATCGCGGGCATAAATTTCGAAATAGCTTTCATCATTTTCTTTTCACATTAATCAACATACTCTTGCATAATCATCTATCTCCATATCTTCAACAACCATGTTCTCAATACTTCAGAATGATACCAATTGCTTTTGTAATGGATTTATTGAACTGATCTGAATTTGTTCTCATTTTCTATTTTTCGTCCAAGAGCAAAAAAAATTTTCGACACATTTAATTATAACTTCCTGATAAGGCAATTAAGTTCAAAATCGTTCACTCGGGTTCTTTATTTTCATTACAATATATATATGTATATATTATGGGGGGACATCATCAAATTTATTTTGGGTATGGGACCACCAACCTTCTCTCTACCTCTGTCTCTTTACCCTCTTCTTCCTCACCTTCGAATCGTAATCTGCAGCGGCCATCTCTCTTGGTGCCAATGACTTCTGCTGGATAAAAAGTTGTTGTCTCAGGGTAGCGCGCCAACACTTTTGTCCCATAAGGATAATTGATCAAACTATTGGCCTCGCTCTTTAATGGAAGAAGTATCACATCTTTCCAAGTTGCTTTATATGTTTGTCCCGGATTGTTGTTTTCATCAGGCTCAGGATCCCTCACTTCAAACTTGATCTCGGACACAATCTTTGTTACCTCACATTGAATCCACTCCAACTCCAGCCCTCTTTGACGTAACTTATACGCCACCTCACTACCAGGCACGATTGGCTCAGAAGAATTGTATATGCTTTGATAGTAGCTGTGCAATTTTGTTAGTAACTTCACGCCGTTGAAAGTAGAGGGTAAGCAATACATACCTTTTTCCTTTTTTCTGTTTGCTAGTTGATCCTTTTGACGCTGTTGATGATGATACACCTCCACTTTTGGATGCTGCGGGACCCTTTGAACTTTGGGATTGTACTTTAAATAACGAATTTGCATTTTGGATCAGCGTCTCCAAAATTCTATGCGATTTTTCTGCATTCTCCTTATGCGCTATTACCTTGGTTTCAAATTCCTTCAAATCTTTTCCAGAAAGCTGCGAGAGCTGAGCATCATCATATATTTGGTCTAAAGGAATAGCTTCATTAGCATTGAGAATATCCTGTATTGAAGATATCGTGTTATCCCATTGACCGTCCATCTCTTATCCACTTGTGTTATTCTCTCTATATCCAGTATTCATTCAATCACATGAACTGTTGTTGTTGTTGATTTTTTTGTAAGCACACACTAAATTGTCGTGTTCCCCAACTCAAAAAAGTCATTACCAGAACAAAAAAAAGTTTTCAATTCTGATGAACGAGACTTGATCAGCCGAGTAAAGACGACATTTATAGAATCATTTATGATGACTTTGCTTAACTTCTCTAATGGTCTGATAAAGGCTGCAAGGGACAGAATAGGCTCAGTGTATGCATCAGTAATCTCCACTGGAGTTGCTAGTATGCAAGTTCGTACAGCCACAAAGAGAGCTGCTGGTTCTAAAACTCATATGAAAGATTCTAAAGGTAGACGTTTAGGTCCTAAGAAACAAGACGGAGTATTTGTGATTCCAGGCCAAATCATCATGAGACAACGTGGTACCAAATTTTACCCAGGAGAAAATGTGGGAATAGGTAGAGATCACACCATTTTCGCTACCCAACCTGGATGGGTTCGTTACTACTTAGATCCATTTCATCCAAAAAGAAAATTCATTGGTGTTGCATTGAAAAGAGAATTACGTTTACCATCACCACACTTTGAACCAACAGTCAGAAGGTTTGGTGGAGTGTTATTAAAGGATCCTAACGATGCTGGGAAGGAAGAGACAAGAATGTCCAGAAAGGAACATAAAGCATTTCCTGAGATAGCGCTGAAGCAGCAAGAGCGTGAGGCCAAAAGACAAGAAAAATATCTGATATACCAAAAGGAAATTCCAAACTTTATCAATGAGGAGATTGATTTAAGTTTGGGTGCATCTAGGTTAGTGCTGCTCGATGGATTATTAAGAGGTGGAAAAGACATGAAAGAGGCACAGTCTTATGCGACGTATAACTACAAATTTGATTTGACATTAGCCTTGAGAAGGGGTGAGATAACGGAAATAGAATTGGAGGAGAAATTATATCAGTACCAGAAGGTTGCTCAGATGATTGATGCAAATATCTCATTTGATGCCCATTTCAAATTACGCAAGTACATTTCTGAAGAAGATGTATTAAGCAAACAAAACGAAATAAAAGAGTTGTTGGAAAGTAAATACTTTACTAAAGAACTAGTCATCTCTAAAGAGAAGAGGGATGAAGTCTACGATTTGATATGCAAATCACAAGTATTTGATTTATCAACTGAGGCAAGATTGAAGAAGAGATATTTAAAACCAGTGGATTCGGACAAAAGAGAAATTATTAGACGTTATAACTACGAAACAAGAAAGCTTGAAAGTGTGGAAAGACCTGTTTTCGCTTCAACTTGAAAAGTGCTGTATATATATTGAGTAGGAAATGGACGAATGCAAAATGAAATTCCGACAGTAGAATAACAAGATAAAGAACAACATATAGGCACATCAATTGCTATGAGATTATAACGATCAATTGAATGATAAAGCCTTTTGTCACTTCAACGTTAGCAATGGTGAGTGTTATATGTCTCGCTCTATTTAAAACACAATTTAGTTAGCCAACCAATGGTGCCAGTCCTGATAAATTCACCACCTGTTGCATAAGAATTCCATGGCTTCAATGCACAAGTTTAATCTCAATCTCAGCTAGATTCTATCAAACACAATGAATGAAATAAAGTGATACGCATTCTCACACCTAACGGTTGGTAGTGTCTTTCTTTCTCATATTATCCCCAGCTCAATACTAGGACCATATGATACATTATGTTTAAAAATCAGAATCATCGTCACAGCTCGAACAAGAGCTCAAACTTAGTTTTCCAGTATTTAGAACAAGTATTGCAATCACAGAAAGAGATAGTATGTTTTTATTATTCATAGTTGCTGCTTATCATACTGGCTTTTGCGAAAATTATCACGAAGGCGAGTGACGCATTACAAGCATTCCCTGAAAATCATTTATAATGAACTGAGTATTGAGAATGCTGACCATCAGTTGCATTTATTATTGAAATGGAAACATGAGCTCTTGTATGTGGAAAGGAAGGCTGTAAACTTTGACCCGCTTATTGTTGAGTATGCCAATGACGGTGATACCGTCAAAGACAGCTTATACCACTCCTAAGTTGAGTTTTCACCTTTGTGCAAAACAAATCAAGCTTTTACCTGGTTCAGCAAAAGACATTCAATTTGTTCTTTCGACAAGAATCCAACCAAAATATTCTAAAAAAGTCGAGTTATGAGGATCAAACATTGCAGACAAGAGACCGAAATTTCATGGGGTAACAATTGAATATTAATATAACTACCTAGAATAGCTTCTGACTTATTTATCTTCTATATTCCACAGAAGCAAGCTCCGCGATGGCATGTTTTTGTTGACTTCGGAGTCACAAGCGAAATGGCCCCCCACATGTAAGTAGAATCGAAGTGAAAAGCCTATCAGATTTTTCATTGGATAATATTGGGACCAGTTACCTGATTATATGTTGCCTATCTCAACGTCACTAGCATGATAGATTTCCCACACTATTCAAGACCAACCAATCAACTTTTTAACACTATTGGGAAAACATGGAGGCCAAACCTAATCCTTTGTTTTTGTGTGGGGCACGCAAGGCAGGAGGAGTGAGAGGAATAAATCATGGGGTAAATTTTTAAGGGGCTCGATTTTATCCTAATTAGGAAGGCTTCTCCATGAAATGACAAAAATTAGTTGCGGACACCCGGGGATTGATAATTTGCTTCATCATCACTTTTTCTGGTAATAGGAGCCTATGTTCTAAACCACAAAAGACCAGCCAAGTAAGAAACTAAGGATAGCCTACCGGATTATTACTGAGATTGTTCTTTGTTTATCCTTGGCCACCTGATAATTTTGGGTTTGTTGAGAAACGATGCTTGTTGAGGAAGCAAAACAAAGAAAAAAGGTGGAATGCTTTTCTTTTCTTTATCAGATAGAAAGGGTAAGATAGTAAGTGAGTGGTGATATGCCGTGCCCCACTTAACTTGCCTAAGTGTGCGCCTCTTCAATCGAAGAGAAATCTGATGCTGATGACGTTACTTTTTTTTTTTTTTTCAATTTTTTGTTTCTTTTCTTAGTGCAGTGCAGTACAGTTTCCCGAGTCAGTCATACTTTGGCGTATTTTTCCTGGCATTGCTTAACAAGATTTTCTCAGTTGGCCGCAGTGCCAAGATTGGTGGGACGATTGGAGTCAATACCAAGCAGAAAACAGCCAATAGCTGGAAAAAGCTTTGCCCACTTTGCTTGTACCACCTCCCAGATCTTTGCATGTAGACGGGAATTCACTGCTGCTGCTTCTTGATTTCTTTACGATGATACCCCAGGTTGGTAACTTCCCCCGCAAATAACTCACACAGATGACAACCCGTGCCCTTCTCTTAGACCTGCACCCCAGAAGTGATCATTTACACATCGTGATGAAATATCAGTCAAGATGATCGAAGGGATACTTAAATAACTTCAAATCTCCTTCCTGTAGCATTTCTTAAAAAGATCAACATATTGAATCAAAACAAATAATAAACACAAAACACACATAAAATATATATCAAATGTCGAGTTCTATCAGTTTGGAGAACGCTTCATCAAACAAAGAAGGCAGTGAGCAAATCTCCGTCTATGGAGATCATTTGTCTGGAGAAGAGAAAATCAAGCAATTTTTGCCTGATTATGGGAAAAATGCATGGCTTCATAAGGGCTTTTTGATCAAGTTGAATCTCCTCGTTTTCATCATATCCTTGTCATCGACGAATTTGGGTTATGATTTTTCCATGTTAAACTCGCTTCAAGCAATGGCTGACTGGAATTCATACATGGGTGATCCAACAGGTACCACTTTGGGTGCATTAACAAGTGGTGTTACTTTCGGTTGTATACTGGCATTTCCATTTGCTGCTATTCTTTCAGATAAGCTTGGAAGAATTCATTCTATTACATTGGGTAACATGATAATGATCGTTGGTGCTGTTCTTCAAGCTGCTGCACAAAACTACGCAATGTTCTTGGTTGCAAGAGTCATTCTTGGTGTCGGTAGTGGTATCGCTGTTGTCTCTGCTCCTACTTTGATGAGTGAAATTCTGTATCCTACTCATCGTACCATAGTTACAACTCTTTACAATCTGTGCTTCTACTTGGGTGCATTAATATCCGCTTGGGTCGGTTATGGTACAAGAAATGTCTTACATGAATGGTCCTGGAGAATTCCATGTATTGTTCAAGGTTTCTTCCCAGTTGTTCAGCTTATATTCATTTACATGGTGCCGGAATCTCCAAGATGGTTGATCAGTAAAGGCAGATATGATGATGCTAGAGCAGTATTGTTAAAGTTTCACGGTGGTAATGACGAAGCATTGGGAGGCCCTTTGGTTGATTTTGAAATGTCCGAAATTCAAAGTGCTATCGAATTGGAAAAGATTGCTGACAAAGCTGAATACACTGATTTCTTAAAGACCCCAGCAAACAGAAAGAGATTGTATCTTATTGTTGCTGTCTCAGCTATGATGCAATTATCAGGTAACAATTTGGTTTCCTTCTATTTGAGTAAAGTTTTGATTTCAATTGGTATCACTTCAAGCGACCAACAGTTGATAGTCAATGGTGGTTTAATGGTGTACAACTTTGGTGTTGCTTTGATGATTGCCGGTCTGGTAAACATGTTCAAAAGAAGAACCATGTTCATATTCTCAACAACGTCAATGTGTTTACTTTTTGTGATTTGGACAGTTCTCTCAGCTATCAACACTCAAAGAAATTTCGAGGACAAGGGTTTGGGTCAAGGTGTCTTGGCTATGATTTTCCTTTTCTACTTCTCATACAACGTTGGTATGAACGGTTTACCTTACTTGTATGTCACTGAAATCATGCCATTTACCCTCAGATCTAAAGGTATGAACATATTTTTCCTTGTTCAACAAGTTGGTGTTGTTTTCAACAGTTTTGTCAATCCTGTTGCAATGGACTCTATCGACTGGAAGTATTACATCGTTTTCTGCTGTATTCTTTTTGTTGAATCACTTCTTGTTATTTTCACTTTTGTTGAAACATCGGGCAGAACTTTGGAAGAAGTCGCAGAAGTCTTCGGTGAAAACCCACAAGAACTATCCAAAGATTTTGAACCAAGCATTAAACAAGATAACGAGCATATTGAAGTTGTTTAGATCAGTCAGGGCTGGCTCCCTCAATTCTTGTTTCCAATATATAGACCGTTAATTTAATCTCCAGTCTCAGTTTTGATGATAACAATCGTAATAAAGAATTTTCTTAGAGCTAATGTTCATGTAGTGTTGATATATAGTGACGAGAAGAGACAGAGAGTAACTAACTGCTTTGATATTCTTAGGTGTGCTGACGATTTACTTAAGAGGTCATGCAATACTAAAATAAGAGATTAAAAAAATGGTAGTGATTTACGGATCAACAATAAAAGGGAGAGACGTATAATAGAACTTGTTGGTAGTAGTGCAAATTATATCACTTGAGTTATATTAAAAAAAGAGTGCGGGTTATTACCCGAGTACCTCACCCCACAATGCTAAACCCCGCCGAATATGAGTATTTGAAATAGTGACTTCAAGTGTTGAGGGTGCTGCAAATTTGCAAGTGCCGTTTCACCAGATGAGGAGACTTCCAAGAGGAAGATCAGCATTCGTCAACAAGTGAGGGTTTCTTTGATGTTGTCAATTTACTGTCCAGGGGATGCAACACTGTCATTGGATATAAAATTGCCGGCCTTAAAATCTGGTTTGAAATAGATGATATTGTTTCCAAAACAAACATTCAAAAACAGAAATTTACAAACAATCTCTCTCAGTACTTAAAAATGTATTAGAGAAATAGTGTGATGTTAGCGGTCACCCTTATTATTTCTCCAGAAAAAAGAGAAAAGAAACACTCAAAAAAAATTCTGCGTCATACGACACTGTCACAAAAAAAAAAAAGTTTTTCCGGTAGCTAAAAGCACCACAGTCAACCCAATGCCCCAGATTCAGCCAGATTCAGCTTGGCAACAACAACAACAAACAATTTTTAATCAATCCCAATGACAGCACCATTTGGATGTTCTATCTCTGACGTACACTTGCTCGTTGAACATATGAAGTCTCGAGTTTCTTTGACCTAGAACCCCGGATTCGTCTTGCAAAGTTGTCCCGTCTGTTATTTTTCCAGCCTGTAGCTTCCGCATAAATTTAGATCTGAACACCGCCCTCTTTTGGAGCAAAAACCAAAGGTACAAAAATAATAAAAAAAGACCAGAAAAAGAAAAGAAAAATCAACACATGGTGCACGACTTGGTGGGGTTGTTTTTGTTGGTGACCTACTAAGCTACTTCTCATTTCCAGCCCAGAGTGGCGTGTGAAAAAGTTAAGTATGGTCTCTACATTAGGTTGATAACAAGTTGTATAGTAACAGAAAGCAAAATTAGCCAAATAAATTAAATTAGTTCAAGATAAACTCCTATTCAAAATAACAAATTCTGAACTTTTCTCGTTTTCTGAACCTTTGTCAAGATCAGAATCCGTTGTATCATTTGATTCACGACCGACGACATTACCTTCATCCTCACTGTATAATTCCCGTTTGATATCTCTTCTGGTGAAATAACCAGCGATAAACGTCATGCATAATCCGAATGCTGACAAGCATGCCGTATAGGTGAAACCAATAAAATATTCTGGTTGATCTCTTGTATCCCAGACAAGAATTGGAACCCACGACCCAGTCACATACGCTAAGGTGTTTGTGCAGACAACCACGAAGTTTCTTTTCATATCATCAGCACGCAACAATTTGTTGACCCACGAAAAAATCTGAGGTTGTCCCCACGAGGTTGGCACACCGATGAGGAAGTAACAGAACCAGTGTAATCCTATTGGAAGGTCCCAATGTGATAGTAAAGAGCAACCAACGATCAAACAAACAAAGAATAAACTCACAAAGAATATATTCAACCTATTTTTGGTATAATCTGTCAAGTAAGAAATCACCAAAGTTGCAGCAATACCAGCACCATTCAATGCAGTCGGATAAATATTGTATTTTGATGGGGGCAACTCTAAATCAAGTTTCATCCAGGTTGTGAAAGTTGGCTGACCGATAGCCAGACATGCGTTATTGTATGCCAAGAAAACTAAAGGGAACACCCAAATGTGCCAGGTGTTGAAAAATGACTTTATCTTTGACCAAGTATACTTTTCTCTAGTGTTCAACTGAGCGCCAACTCTTCTTCTTCTTTCTCTGGCAATCAACCTATCTCTCCTATTAAAATAGATAGCAGTTGTTGTAGAAGGGGTGTTTGGATCAACAGACATGGTGTATAAAGCTACTGGAACAGAGATAATCCCATCGACAATAAACAACCACTGGAATGGCTCAAAATATTTGGATCGCTTAGCGACACCAACAAGAACAGCTTGCTGCAATGGTCCACTTACCATGTTAGCTGCGACACCAGAAACAGCGAAAAGTGATGATCTCTTACTCAACTCTCCCGGACTGTACCAAGAACCAATAAGATATTCCATTGCCGGGAAAAATCCCGCTTCCAACAATCCAATCAAAAACCTGATAGCGTACATCGGTTGAATTGTTTTACAAGCCACCATACAGAACGTTAAGAGGGCCCAAATTAATTCCAAGCCCCCGAGATAGTATCTGGCAGAGATTCGATGCAAAATCATGTTCGATGGTATTTGTCCAATAACGTAGCCTGCGGTGAATAAAGAATTCAAAGTGTTGTATTCGTTTTGTTCCATATTGTAATATTCACTCATACCATTCACATAAGCTGTAGCTATGTTATGTTGGTTCAAATTTTTGATGAAGTAACCCAACATTGCCGAAGAAAGCAAAAAGAAGTCCAACTTAAACAAAAATTTACGCTCATCAGGATGCTTGTCAACCGAGTCCCATAAGAAAAGCTTCAACTTGTATTGCCATTTCGAACGTCTTTCGATTTCTTCAGGTGTGAGTACCACAGCTATATCAATCAATGGTTTGTTATCATCAACATCTGAACTCTCAGATGAACTATCGAAGTTCTCTGAGCCAGTTCTATTGGACTCTTCAAAAGAGTATTTCCTCCCTAAAAACAAATGTTTGAGTGCCATTTGATGTGTTTGTCTATCGTGATGAGTGGATAATCAAAAGTTCGGATAACATAGCTTTTTTATATTGAAAAATAGCCAGGTAGTAATAGTCAAAACTAGTCAAACTGTGTGAAGGCCTGGCATAGCTGTTGGGGACACCCTTAATTGTATTAGCCATCATTTCCCTAAGGCTTTTATGCCACAACTTGCTTCAGTTATATCAGCATCCAAATTCTGTGGTGTATCAGTCTTGGCAACCCACATTTTGCATTTCCTCTCCAGATGAATTATCCCCTATGAGTAGTACTCCAGAAGAAACTCTAGTATATCAGATTTATTGCTCGCGATGATTTAAAATAAGGAAGCTACTCTTCATATGGGATTGCAGATCAGGGTCCATTATTGCACGCCGAACAGATGGTGCATCTATGAATCGTAAATAACACGGCTCTCAAAAAACTGGGGCTCCAGATGTGTTGACTCCACAGAAATTTTTCTCTCACTCAAGAAAACCACGTTTTTTGACTACACCATTTGGCCAAGCCAATTCAGCCTTCAAGCGGCCGCTCACGAGAGA
Organism: Nakazawaea anatomiae; assembly: GCA_030556755.1. NCBI lineage: Eukaryota > Fungi > Ascomycota > Pichiomycetes > Alaninales > Pachysolenaceae > Nakazawaea > Nakazawaea anatomiae. Next base: position 90,197 of record JAKTUO010000027.1, on the reverse strand, counting down.
AACTGTGTGAGCACATTGTAGCAGTATATACCACACACTATTACATACTGGCAACTGATATAGCAAGCTACTCATACTTGAAAGTGGTGAAGCCATTCTTCACAATATGACCTGGCGAGAGAAAATTCCACAGTAAATGTCAATGATGAACATACACAAATTCTTTATTAGTTGCATTATGATTAGCCCAATACATCAAATCCGAAACCAGCAAGAAATCTCTATAGATCCAATAATCTTATCTGATTTGTAGGGGAAGAAATCGGGAATGTCGTGTAGCTACCTACAAATACAAATTTGGTGAGGAAACACCAGCCACAATTTTCTTGCCTACAAACACGTAATATATATATAGGTGAGATTTCCTCAGAAAGAAAAAGAGATACGGTGAGGATATAGAACTTGAGTTGGACAAACGGGACACCCTAGTTCAAATAAGAAGATCGTAAAATGATTTCATAACTCAACAAAAAGTCTCTTTTGTGGAGATAACTGATCGAACTGGTCACACCCTAGCTCATCAACTTTTGAGTTAAACCAAACCTTTTCCACCCCACATACATGGTGCCATTTTCAAATTATCTGAAATTCACTGTGTACCAGGTGAACTGTTTGTAACACAATAAAAATACCAATATAGATGGACGAAGATAGTGATTTGGCTAATTTAAAAAAATAACAGATCTCCGCTTGAGTAGTTTTGACCAAAATATGACCTATATCATTTTGATTTTTGACTAGATGTGATTGTTTGGGGTAAAAAATGAAATTCACATCGGCATAAGCTTCTATAAGTAATTCTCAGTAACAGCTAGAGGGGCAGAAAGTACTGGGTATAAGATTCAAGAACACCCTTAATAAGTGCGATTTTACTGTTGTTATTCACTATTACAAAATGACCCTACTTTTCCTGTAAAACGTGACGAAAATAGCAATAAGGAAGAGTTGTTTATAGCACCCCGGATTACCTGATGAGTGGAAGGAAGCTTTCAGGCCTTTGTTTGTGAAAAAGCGCGGGATAACAGTAGTGTCGCGACAGTACATTTAGCTTTCCTACACCGGAAAAATTATATGCAAAATTTTCGTATGCTGATTTTTTTTAGGCCAGTCGGGTAAGAAGATACTCCACTACATAAATTGGTTGTTCCACCCACAAAATTACAATTTTTTGGAGATTTATTTTTTTTTCCTTTCAGTTCATCAATTTGTTTGAAAACAACAGATTATATATAAATATATAAAGTCGAATCTTTTGAAGACGACAAACCAATAAGCAAAATACGAGGCCAAGATGCAAGCCGTCGAACGTCAGCCAGCCATTATCGAGAAAAAGAATGATAGACCTTATCAGTGCACAATATGTGATAAGCTGTTTCATAGACTCGAGCATCAAACAAGACACATAAGAACTCATACGGGAGAGAAGCCACATGCTTGTACATTTCTGAATTGCACCAAAAGATTTTCCAGGTCCGATGAACTTACGAGGCATTCAAGAATCCACACAAATCCAACGGTGAGAAAACCGAGATCAAAGAACAAGAAGAAGCAACAGCAAGAATTGTTGGAGAAACTGAAAAAAGAACAAATGGATAGTCAAATGTTGTTTCAAAATCCACAAAGCCAGTACAGTGTTACAGTTGCCCATGATTCAAATGGAAATTTAATATACCCACAACCAGTTCCCCAGTGTTTCATACCACAAGAACAGCAAGTTTCGTATCAAGCAATGACATCACAAAAAAGTGGTGCAAACCTGCTCTTGTCACGCTACAACTCATCAACTTCAATCACAGATTTACAAAAACACTCTCCGATGTCATCTCTTTCCAGTTCCACGACATCATTACCTTCTTTAGTTTCTCCCAACTCTTCAACTACTAGCATTTCCAATAGTATCAATGGCTACAGCACTACAAGTGTTCAGCATGCAAACATGCTAACGTCACTTTCGTCATTACAGAGAATGACACCAATGAGACAACCTTCTAATCCAATGATTCAATTGACAAAGTCAACATCAAGGAGTGCTTTGAATGAGCTTAGTGGAAATCCAAGAAAAAAATCGCGTCCAAATTCTCCTTCAAACTCAAATCCAAGCTCTCCACAACAATTAAGTGTTGAGAATTTGCTTCAGAACAATTCAAAGCTGGTTTTTAATTTTTCTACTCCAAACCAAACTCCACTTTCCACTCCATTACAATCACCAACTTTGAAGGCTGTTCCAGACGGAATGAACTTATCTACTTCTGGTGCAGCATCGTCTACTTTTTCTTTGCCGCCATTAAGAAGTATGATAAGTGGTTTGGATGTTTTAAAGACTGATGATAGGTTCAAAGCTTTAAATGGTTCAAGCTTGCCTAATCTCCCTGGAATTACAAACAACGAAGCAGCAAAGAAGAGATCTAATGTCGACTTACTGAGCTTGAATGAGAGCGACGTGAATAACACTTTTCCGGCCTCTTCAACCCAATTCCAGCTCTCGAACACCAGAAAATAGGTGTCTCATGCGATGATGATTCTTCAGCTTCTAAAAGTTGTGACAAATATTTTTTTTTAATTGATGATATCCATGATGATTTATTTGAGTTTTCTGTTGCCAATTTATAGAAATAGTGGGTAGGGTATTGTTATAGTATATATATATATATAGAAATTGTAATTCAACGAATGTGAAATGTTATTTTGATGATTCAGTAAAAAGTTGTGTAACCTGTGACAAAGATGGTTGGCGGACGTGAAAAACAAGGCAGAATCTTAAAAAAAAAGTAAGAAAGTGTTGCAGACGCGACACATTTAGATCATCAGGTTAAGCAAATGCAAAAACGCTCTTACACCCAGGGTGTGCTCACTCCAGAAACACCAGAGGATGATGCCTATAACAAAGGTGATGGAGTTTTGGCAGAATTCACTCAACTGAATTTATCACGAGTGGAGAGAAAGAGACAAAGGATTGAAATTGAAGAAAGTGATTCAGATGTGGAGTCGGAAGCATTTACCAACAACCTGGCAACATCTGGCATCATTGAAAAGATCGAGGTTTCAAATTTCATGTGTCATGATCACTTTCAACTTGATCTTGGACCCCAGATTAATTTCATCATTGGCCAAAACGGAAGTGGTAAAAGTGCCGTGTTGACAGCGATTTCCGTTGGGTTGGGAGCTAAGGCAAACGAGACGAATAGGGGATCAAGCTTGAAATCGTTGATCAAAAGAGGATGCAGCAGCTCTAGAATTACAATCACTTTCAAAAATGAGGGAAATGGTAGCTACAAACCTGAGATATATGGGAAAAAGATCATAATACAAAGAATATTGAAAAACGAAGGGTCGAACAAATATTCTATCAAAACCGAAGCCAATAAGCCTATCTCTGACAAGAAACTGGATTTAAATGCAATTCTTACGGCATTTGGGATCACTGTGAACAATCCCATGGCTATTTTGACTCAGGATGCAGCAAAGTCATTCATTGCAACGGCATCAGACGAAGAGAAATTCAAGTTTTTCATGGCTGGAACTAAAATTGATGAAACAATCAAGAACTATCACCAAACTGAAGAGGAGTTAACGAAGGTCAAAGAGAAATTGCTTGTTTTAAATGCTGATATCAGAAAATTGAAACAGATTGACTCAGAAGCCAGGATTTTGTTTGATAGATATGAAAGTCAGAATCAACTCTTGAAAATGAAATTGGTTTATCAAGGGAAATTCTTGTGGGTGCAAGTACAGGAGAAGGAGCTTAAAATCCTGAAGTCTCAGGAAGGTATTGCTAATTTCACAGAGGAGATTGAAAGTGCGAAAACTCACATAGAGGAACGAGTGCTATTAAATCTGCAATTCGAACAACAAAAACTGTCTCTCACCGAGGCAGAAATCGGCTACACAAATGAAAGGGAAGCAGCAGAAGCGGAATTAAATGACTTACTTCCGCTGCTTCAGAGTTTAAAATCCCAGCTAAAAGATGCAGAATCTGAGATAGCGTCAAATCAAAGAGACATTGACTCTGATAATAGAAAGATTCCTAGACTACAACAGCAGATAGATGCCGAACAAGCAAGAATAGATCTGGTGAATGGGGGTTCGCACGAGCAATTGGAGCTGGAGAAGCGAAATTTGGAAATCTCAGTAGAGTCTTTGAAAAGAGAATTGGAAATTTTAGAGAAAGAGAAAATGGCAATCGGGGACTATTTTGCAGAGAGAAAGCAGCAACTCGAGCAAGAAATTAAAACCGAACGTCAGACGAAGCAAAACATGGAACGCCAATTACTACAACTCAAAAGTTCTGAAGACAGGCGACTTGATGCCTTTGGAAGACAAATTTATCGCATCCTAGAAGATATCGATAGAGATGCAGGGTATCATAGAAAGCCAGTGGGGCCTTTAGGGCGTTTTGTCAATTTGAAACAAGGGGAGGATAAATGGAGCAATTTACTTGAGTCCGTATTATCTAAATCTTTACAATCATTTGTGGTACAGGATCAACACGATTTCCTGCGTCTCTCCAATTTGTTCAGGAAGCACAAATACAATGCGAGCATAGTGACTAAAAAATATGAGGTGTTTGATTTCCAATCAAGGTCTGCAAGTTCACGTTTCAAGAGAGTTACCGATGTTTTATCATTCGATGATCCGTTTGTGGAATGTGTATTGGTGGATCTTAATAATATCAATAGGATCATTTTGGAACCAGAGAGACAACCTGCTGAACATGTTTTAAGATCCAATTCACAAACTCTTCACAGTATACTAGTTCCATATGATGCGAGAACTGGTAATCAATTAAAAATGAATAGATTTGGTGGATTACAGATTGACGTGATCCATTTCAAGAATGATATGGAGAAAATTGGATCACAAGGTTCATCTGAAGACAAAATAGCTAGATTGCAACAAACTCTTGCCAAAACCACACGTGGAATGCAAACTATGGAGGCCGAATGGAGAAATTTAAGAAATGAGCAAAATAGTCAAACTCTGGACATTGAGAGACGTGCTAATGACACTAAAAAACAACTTTCGAGAAATCAAAGAGATTTAAACGATATCGGAAACAGATTAGATGAATCAATTGATACAGGGAAATTATCAGCTTTGAATGAACAGATATCAACTATTGAGAGGGAGAACAAAATTAGAGAACAGATGAAAGTGGACTGTCAATTGAAGTACGATGAGCTATTGCATGAAATTCAAGCTCAACAGGAACAATATAAGATCAAGATTGCCCGCCTCAAATCACTTAGAGAGAGAACAGTGAAGGAATCGGAGAAAGTCTTATTGCTTCAAAGTCAAATTGACACACATCTTAAAGAGATTAAACATTATCAAAACTCAATCGATAAGAGGGAGAAATATATAGGGGATTTCTTGAATTATATAGAGCAAGAGTCCCTGGTTGTTACAGAGTTAATGGAGAAGGCTGAGTTATGTTGTACGAGGCAAGAGGCAGATTTGAAAGAGGAGGATACAATGGCGTCAATCGAGTCTGATAAGCAAAAAATTGAAAATGAATTGAACGAATTTGAAAAACATGTTGGTGTTACAAGAGAAGAAGCCACAACTCGTTTTCAAAAGGCTAGAGAAAATTATAAACTGGGTCAGGAGAAAGTGACTGGTGTACTTCAATTGAAGGATGGGTTACAGAAATCGTTGGAGGATCGATTGTTATCCTTTGAGCAAATGAGAGTTGATATATGTAGTAAAGTGAACGACAGTTTCCAAAAAGCATTGATGCTTCGACAGTTCACGGGGAAAGTGGTGTTTGATTTTGAAAAGGGTAAATTGACAATGATGGTATCGACGAAAAAAAATGAAAAATTGAGAAATATTGAGTCATTTAGTGGTGGTGAGAAATCATTCTCTCAAATTTCCTTGTTGTTAGCCATATGGGATTTTATGAATACAAAGATAAGAGGATTGGATGAGTTTGATGTCTTTATGGACCAAGTCAATAGAACATTGTCGTTGAGATTGATTTTGGAGAAGATCAAAAATTCACCTTCTCAAACCATATTCATCACACCTTTAGATATTGTTGGTATTAACGGTGCAGACAACTCTTCTGTTCACATTCACAGAATAGCTGATCCAAAGAAGAGCTGATTTTCACATTGAAGAAACGACTGTCATGCCATTTAAATCTTTACAAGTTATATTTTCATTTCTATTATTATAAACATTGAATTAATTCAATTCAAACTCTATGTACAGTTGATAATGCATTATTAAATTGATATTCATTTGACAACAAAGCTTGCCATTTTGGGCTTGAAGATCTTCTTCACTATATTTTTCCCTTGTAATAATTTAGCACCATCCTCGGTCTTCAACACCGCTTTCGTCAAGGCATCTTCGTCCTTGTACAAATCCTTCATCCCATCGAAAACAAACTTAAATTTACCATTCACCATGACACTATAACTTATAGTATCGCTCTCGAACTGAGTTTCTGTCTCTGGCCAATGTCTAGTCAAGATAGATTGCCACTGTAATCCCAAAATGTGACAATAATTTTCATAACTTTCTTCCAGCACTGTAGGAGTGACGGGGCACATCACTGTGAGCAACTTCAAATATGCATCATTCACAACGTACAAGTCAACAGAATCATCTTGTATGGCAAGTATGATGCTGTTGGTCAACTTCATGTAATCTGATATAACAGTGTTTAACGACAACGTTTTTGAGAAGGACTCTTCAATGGAACCGACAAATTTCTGTAAAGTGTTGTGCAACCTGATATCACCTTTGCTATACCTTGAAGGTTTGGAGATTGTTGATGCATTCTTTATCTTCGTAGCAATAGTGTCACTCAAACCATACACTTTTTTCAACCATCGCTGAACTCCAACAATCTTAAGTTCGTCCCAGTCAAGAATATCACTGATCGGAGCCTGGAACAACACATGAGCTCTTGTGGAGTCAGCTCCGTATTTCTCAATACATGATGCAGGGTCAACTCCGTTATACTTGGATTTGGACATTTTTTCGTATGTAACTACAGGCAATTCTCCCGTTTCTTTTATAATTGGAGTGTCCTTTGGATTATTTGATGGGACTAAATCTTGCGGTTTCAAAAATCTCCCGTTTCGAGGATCAGTAAAGGTTTTACCATGAACCATTCCTTGTGTCACTAATTTTCTAAAAGGTTCCCCTTTGAATTCGTTATCAATCAAATAACCATTCTTGGTCAAAAATTTGCTGATGAACCGTGAATACAACAAATGCAAAATGGCATGCTCAACACCACCAATGTACATATCAACAGGCATTTTGATATCCTTTTTAAAAGGTTTGGAATCATTTTTAGGGTCCAAAAACCTTAAAAAATACCACGAGGAGTCTATAAAAGTATCCATGGTATCAGTCTCCCTCTTCGCATCTCCATTACATTTGGGACATTTACAATTGACAAATTCATCAAGCTTCAGCAACGGGGAACCACCCTTTTGAGCAATCTGGTCCAATTTCGGTAAGAGTACCGGAAGATCAGTATTGGGCACGGGCACTTGTCCACAATCTTTGCAATAGATGATTGGAATTGGAGCGCCCCAGTAACGTTGTCTACTGATCAACCAATCTCTGATACGATACTGAGTGGTCTCTTTACCCAACGATAATTCTTCGAGCTTTGAAATTATTGCGGATGTCGCTTCTTTTATCGTTAAACCTGAAAATTCGTCAGCATTGCTGTTCAAGACACCCTTTTTGCCGAGGTAAGGTTTAGTGTTGTCGTCAGAATCGATCAATTTGATGATCTTAGCACCTGGTTTATTTTGAGTCCAAAAGTCAAAGTCTCTTTGGTCATGCCCTGGAACACCCATCACGGCACCATGTCCATATGAGCCCAATACATATGGTGCCACAAATACAGGTAATTTGTCTTCTTTCAAAGGATTTTTAGCTTTCAAGTTTAATTCAAAACCTTCTTTGGAATCTTCAGGTAAAGTTTCAGCTCTTTTGATGAACTCTTGTAAATCCAATTGTTTCTTAGCTAAATCTTGTACTATTGGATGGTCAAGGGCCAAGGCAACGTATTGTACACCTTTGATGGTATCCGGTCTCGTTGTAAAAATCTTGAGATGATCGTTGGAATCTTCCAATTGGGAAGTAAATTCTACACCTTTGCTTTCCCCGATCCAATTTCTTTGCATCAGTTTGACTTTATCAGGCCATTGATCCAACACAGCCAAGTCCAGGTTCAAATCGTGGGCAAAATCGGTTATTTTCAAGAACCATTGTTCCAACAATTTTTTTTCAACCAATGCTCCCGATCTCCAACTTCGACCTTCATCATCCACTTGCTCATTAGCGAGAACAGTTTGATCAACTGGGTCCCAGTTGATTTCGGATTTGGCCTTATACGCGAGTCCATTTTCAAATAACAAGGTGAACAATCTTTGGGTATGCTTGTAATAATCGGGACTGCAAGTGGTAATCTCACGATCCCAATCGAAATCGGCCAACATTAATTTCATCTGATCTTTCATGTTTGCAATGTTGGAAGTTGTCCACATGGCAGGATCGATGTTTCTGTCTATTGCTGCATTCTCTGCAGGTAGACCAAATGCATCCCATCCCATGGGGTGAATAACGTTGTAACCTTTCATCTTGTTAAACCTCGATAGCACATCACTGATAGTATACACTCTCACGTGGCCCATGTGAAGTAAGCCAGATGGGTAGGGAAACATGCACAAGATGTATTTCTGTTCATTTGTCGGGCTGTTACGTATTGGGTTTATCGATGATTGGTTTGACAAGGAGGTCCATTTATCTCTCCATTTTGAATCTAACAGCTTACCAAAGTCAAGATGCGCCACTGTGGTTAGAGAAAAAGTCCTAACATGGGGCAATTGGATCCCTAGTCTATGAATCCTGGACATTTAGTTTGGACTACGACACAAGTGTCTTTTGCGCTGGATGATAATTCCCTTCCCTTCCCTTACGCTCTCTTTACACCGTTGTTTGATGTGGAAAATTTTTGGGCAGAGCGCGCGCTCGATCCAGACGCATCTGTTGCCTTCCTATTAAGGTAATATTTTTGCTATACTTGATAAGAAAGAGGGCGGTTGGTTCCGTTACAACGATGATGTGAAACGGTGGTTGAGGGGGTAGTTGTTGAAGAATAGCAATAAGACACCAAACTGATTGGTCAATAATATATATATATATATATAAAGCAAAGGCAATCAATAACTGTTTTGATCCATTTGAAACACTCTCCAAGTTAGGCTGTCATATATTTATCATTAGAAAAACCCTTTTTCCCTTTGTATACATCGAGTCATCACTCTTCAGCTACCACAAATAAATTGAAATAACTATATTCGAAATACCTCCAATCAAGATCAGGCTTCAAGAGAAATGTGAATGCAGGTTCGATGAAATTATTTTAAAACCCCCTTTACAATTTTCAACTGTCCTATCTCTTCAATTGTTTCGTTTTTTATTTATGGAACTTTTGCAATACTGTATCTTCCTGATTCTCTAGAATTCCCGAGATCAATAATCCTTAGCAGATTGGTAGTTGGATAAATAAATAATATAATGTACATTAATCGTATTTTAAAGTAAAAATCACTGTAGATAGTTGAACGATACAATTGAAGAGATAAGACAGTTGAAAAGCATAGAGAGAGACTTGAAAGTATATAAGTTAACTAAACACTTTACATTCACCTTTCTAAAGCTCAATCTTAATGTGAAGCATCCAAAAATGATTTTGCTTTTATTTTTGTAGTAAGTAGCTGATAGAGTAGAGTAGAGTGGTGGTGGTGGTAGTGGTGGAGATTCAAGGGTGTCATTCACGTAAAAATATTGAATAAGACGTAATTGAATCAAAAAAAAAAAAAAAAAAAAAAAAAACACCAAAACACCAAAAAAAAAAAAAAGCAAGAAAAGAAACAAAAAACACAAAAAAAAAATATACCGGAAACAAAAGCGAAAACAAAGCAAGGTTGATAGTAATAATATAAAGATATATATATATCAAAACAATATCAACATCAACATACAATAACAAAACAATGATCATGTTTCTGCTCCCTCCCAAGGCCCAGAGAAGTCTCAAGGTGCTAGGTATCACAGTCCTTATCCTCTTTGTCACGGCAATACTCGCCAAGATGCTGGATATACCCGTTGATAGTGAAATTTACGAGATTATCACATCTGGCAAATTATCTCAACAATCTTCTTATACACAAATTTTTCGAATGTTAAACAAAGTGACGCCGAATAAGATATGTCCAACCAAATTAGCAGATTATCCTAATGGGAAGGCACAACAAAAATTCCTGAGAGATAAGGATTTCATCTTTACTGAAAATTATTTGGATAGTTTGTTACAAGTGGACCCTCCTTGTCTTGAAGTATTAAGTCATTCACATTCCCAATATATGAATTTTATGGAAACCACCGATATACAATTTGGAGATTTATCTTCGTTGAAGGGTAACGGAATCGTGATGGTTGGTGGTGGTAAATTCAACATTTTGACATTGATCAATGTGCAATGGTTGAAAATCTTAAAGTCGGATCTACCAATCGAGATCTTTATCGGCAACAAAGAAGAATATGATGCCAATTTTTGCAATGAAATCTTGCCCAAATTTGGTGACGACGTCAAATGTAATTTACTATGGGAACATGTGAATGAGAATTTAATCAAACCTTTTGATTTCAAAGGTTTCCAATATAAAAGTTTAGCATTGTTGATCAGCAGGTTTGAAAATGTGTTATTTTTAGACGCTGACAACATGCCAGTTAAGGCCCCTGATTCCTTGTTTGAATCCAAAGTTTTCAAAGATAAGGGACTTGTTTTATGGCCTGATGTATGGTCGAGAACCACGTCACCTAAATACTATGAGCATATTTTAAATTGGAAAATAGGTGGAAGACCAGTAAGAGGACAATTCAAGGATAAGCTGGAGTTCAATTATCACGATTTGGAAGGAACTGTTCCTAATCCAACCTCAGAGAGTGGTATGATTTTGGTCAATAAGAAGGAACATTCCAAGACATTATTACTCGCCTTGTATTACAACGTCTTTGGACCAAACTATTACTACCCACTTTTTACCCAAGGTGGAGCTGGAGAAGGAGACAAAGAAACATTTATAAACGCTGCTAATGTGTTAAAATCTAATTATTACCAAGTGCAAAAAGGTTTCAAGTTTATTGGATATCATGAAAATGGTTTCCAATCAAAGGCCTTAGGTCAACATGACCCTGTTGTTGACTACGAAAATTATTTAGAATCAGATGAATCTAAACATAAAACCGTTGAGTTGCTGTTTATGCATTTATCGTATCCAAAATTGATACCCGATTTATTGATCAAAAAGAAAGAGTTGAAGAATGAAGAAACAGGTAAACATAGAAGGTTGTACGTTGGATCTGGTTTAGATTTTGATTTTGAATTGCAAGTAAATGAAGTATTTACACAATTACTCTGTTTAGAATACGATAGCACTGATGATCTCATCACAGTGCTGTCAAAGGGGCTGGGTGTTGATCTTGAAATGTTTGAAGATCGTAAAAAATTACAAAAGCAATGCCATGATTATTTTATACCACACATGTTATTTCTCAAAGGGGATCCTCAATGATGAAAAAAAACTAACCACTCATTTATCCACCAATTCATTGTATCATATCCTGTTTTAGCAATCATAATAGTCATCATCATCATCATTATCATCATAATCGGCATCCATGTTACAAACAAAAGCAAAATTTTATTTTGAATTGTCTTCTTTCTGTACATGTGTATATTTAAACTTGTTATTTTTTTTTTTTTTTATGCCCATTCAATTACAACTGTTTGACTTGATTTACCACTTCTTTCCAGTAGTCCAAGGTGTTCAAACAACTGCTAAAAGTACCACAAAATCCAACTTGTAAGGGAGTAAGACAACCTTCAGGGATCGACCAATGAACAGTCAAGGGTAAATTGGCCAAATTGCTAACCAAAGCGTTTCTATCAATCTTATCACGCGTCAACACCTTCACAATATCTGTCAGCACATAAAGTGCCCATAGTTTACAACACCATATATTGAACCACAACGAAGTCTTATCTGACTGAGTAGTGAAATGATGGTCCCCAACAAAACCCACATTCTCAAATATTTGTAGCACTAAACATGATGTCACCTCAATGAAATCGACGCATTTGTCAAATTTAGAATAACTCTTGGAACTTACAGTGAGGATCTTCTTATAAGTTGACAACAACCATGACATCAATGGGATAGCTGCCCACATTCTATTAAAAATCCTCACGTCTGACAAATAAGAAGATATCAGTCTCAATTTCTCTGAAATGATCTTGTCATTTTTGCTAGTCGTCATAGTCATCCAATTGAAATACTTATCACCCAATTGAGGAAACCATTTCTTTAACTTTGGCCTCAACAAAACCACTTGTGATAAAAATAACGCAAAATAACATATAGTTGACAAAGTTGAGTCTAATTTAGATGCATTTTGGAAAATGGTATTGTCAATGATATCGTAAAATTTGGGATTCACCACCAATTTGGCAAGCCATTGCAACCTGCGTACCAAGACTATGAGTTTTGTATCCGGAGACCATTGTTTTGAAGCCAATGTCATTTTTGTAGTCCACTTTCTTTACAATGTTTATGTAACTGGAGTTTAATCTATCTATATATCTATCTATTGGGGAAATCTTGTTTTTTTTTTTTTATTTTTTTAGTTTCGCCCTGGTCAAAAGGTACAGCGGAAAAAAAAAGCAGATTAGGAAAAGTTAAGAGACTCTAGTTAGATGGAATGGATCACACACATATACAACAAACATCTTAACATAAACCCAGACGATTTTCATGCTTAATGATTGACTTCTTCGAGTCAAATCATAGAGAAAATCTATCAATATATTGAGAGGCAATGGTATAATAGAATTTTGAACTATTTGCAACATATACAATTGCTCGGTCAAGTGGTTTTCAATTAAGATCAACTTTTTTTTTTTTTTCGAATCACATGCGTTTTGGGTTCATCCAATTTATTCTTTCGTTTCATCAGTATGATGAAAACAAATACATGGTGGAGTAAGATGTGGTCTGTTTTCGCAAACTTATTTTGTAATTGGCTTCACTCACAAGCATCACCTGTCTTTCAAATTTGAGCCGTTCAATTAACCCATATAATTTTTTTACTTCCGCTATTGTAATATCCAAATTTTCGGTAAGGTATCCTCAGAGAACTCCATGAGATGTCATGATATTTTTAATTTTTCTTCGATGAACCCACCATCTCCTTCTTTCCCCAATATTAGAAGTTGTCAAAATAAACAGGAAACAGATTTTTTGACTAGCTAATATATACCCCTTTTTCCTACTCTTACTTAGTTCATCACCAGTGATATATCTTTTTTCAGTTGCTAATCATTTTGCATTCTGCTTGATAATGAAATTGACAATAAAAATGTGATGGCACACAAACTACGTATTAGAAAGTCGTTTATCACATCAACTTTATTTCTTGTTCCGCTCAACATTAGCTCATCGATGTTGAAGTGAGCGGCTAAAAACCAGTGTAATTTGAACTCAGCAAAAGCGAATGTTATTGTTGTTGCCAAGATATCCAAAAAAATGGTCAGACATGATAAGCCCATTAGCATAGCGCTCTTAGAAAATTCCTGATCATCCAGTAAAAAGACTAATAAGAAAAATATTCGAAGCACCTCGAGTATATACTGCCCCATGCTGACAAAAAATCCTCCAACGATTGCGGCAGTATTTTCCACCTCTTCATTTGCATGGATTCGGATATAGTCAACAAGTAACTGCTTTAACTGAAAAACAAGATCATGTGATTCATAGTTCTTCTCCGAATACTTTTTTGGTGGTACAAATAATACCACGAAATAAGATAAAAATGTAATCAATTCTGATTTTTCCTCTTCTACTAAATCTACCCTGTGAAGTGGCATCAAAGTTTGTAAAGTTTGAAATATTTCACCTTTTCTCAATTCCAGGTAGCTTTGATAAAGGTAAGATATCGGATAGCTTGTTTTAGATTTATCTATCAAGGAACTGACTATAGTTCCCGATTTAGGAAAATCGATGTAAACTGACATGTTTCTTGATTCCATTAATGAGTCGTAGTCTCTATAATAACTTGATGTATTATGGAAGTCTTTATTGCTGGCCAATTGAAACATTTTGTGGTCAATGCTGAACTCTTCGTTATCTGTCTTACTGAAAAACGAGTGGAATAAATTTTGGTGAGAAGATGAAATTGAGTCGTCAAATTGATTCACATCGATGGCTTGTCTATTGTAAAGTGAGAACACTTTTGGTGTTGATTCACACATATGGTAGCTGGACCTCATCAAAATAACTAAGGACATCATCATAGAGAGACTTGCTATCAAATTCAAAGATTGACAATAGACAGACCTTGATATATCTTTCAACTTTTTGCTCATTTCTGGTGTCCATATTGATGTCTTCTTCTTTGGGGGTAATTGATCTGGACTTTCTCCATTGCGCTCGACATAGTCGGCAAGTTCGATGTTTTCAAACTTGTCCTGGTTTGTCGTTGTTGGTGTTGTTGCCATTTTGAATTTGTTCTTTATTCGATTTGATGATTTGAAAAAGCTTGAAAATTACAAAATATTGTTAAAAGTGAAAGGGAAGTGACATATGCATGATTTGTGATACTGTTGGATTTACAATGTTACAGAACAAAATTCTTACCACTTTGTCGTGGCACATAAACACTGCTTCATTCACCAAAGATTCCCAGAATCTCTCAAGAGGTGTCTGTAGTAGACTTAATGTGATCTGTGCCAAAAAAAATTCACGGTGGATCTGTCTCACCCGAATCTCATTTCTGTATTGCAATATTTCACTCTAATTCAGTTTAGTGTAAAGATGATAAAAAATGGAAAATCGTGGTCTCTTCCAAGTCAAGGGATAATTTTTAACATAAGCATCACTTATTTGGTAACATTAACAGTTTACAATGGCATTTTCAATAAAAGAAAAGTTTTCAATGTACATAAACATGTGTTGATTTTGTATATCTACCAAGGAGAAAAGATTTTAGTATACACTTATTGTTTTACATTAGCTAATCGCCCGCTCCCGCATCACTATACTCTAGATAAAATCTTATTAAGGGAAAATAAGAACAGTTCACGAGGAACCCATCTCCTACTTTCTCCATTATTGGAAGTTCTCAGAAAAAACAGGAAATGGATTTTTTGACTAGCTAATATATACGCCCCTTTTTCCTACACTTAGTTCATCCCCAGCGATGTATCTTTTTTCAGTTGCTAATCATTTTGCATTCTGCTTGATAATGAAATTGACAATAAAAATGTGATGGCACACAAACTACGTATTAGAAAGTCGTTTATCACATCAACTTTATTTCTTGTTCCGCTCAACATTAGCTCATCGATGTTGAAGTGAGCGGCTAAAAACCAGTGTAATTTGAACTCAGCAAAAGCGAATGTTATTGTTGTTACCAAGATATCCAGAAAAATGGTTAGACATGATACACCCATTACAACTACCACATTCTCATTCGAACCATCTGATAAATGAAATATAAAGATACCTATTCGAATTAGCTCGAGCATGTACTGCCCCATGCTGATAAGAATTCCTCCAACGATTGCGGCAGTATTTTCCACCTCTTCATTTGCATGGATTCGGATATAGTCAAAAAGTAACTGCTTTAACTGAAGCACAAGTTCATGTGATTCATAGTTCTTCTCAGAATACTTTTTTTGTGGTACAAATAATACCACGAAATAAGATAAAAATGTAATCAATTCTGATTTTTCCTCTTCTACTAAATCTACCCTGTGAAGTGGCATCAAAGTTTGTAAATTTTGAAATATTCCCTCTTCTCTCAACTCCAGGTAGTTTTGATATATGTAAGATACCGGATAGCTTGTTTTAGATCTATCTATCAAGGAACTGACTATAGTTCTAGATTTAGGAAAATCGATGTAAACTGACATGTTTCTTGATTCCATTAATGAGTCGTAGTCTCTATAATAACTTGATGTATTATGGAAGTCTTTATTGCTGGCCAATTGAAGCATTTTGTGGTCAATGCTGAACTCTTCGCTATCGGTCTTACTGAAAAACGAGTGGAATAAATTTTGGTGAGAAGATGAAATTGAGTCGTCAAATTGATTCACATCGATGGCTTGTCTATTGTAAAGTGAGAACACTTTCGGTGTTTTTTCACACATATGGTAGTTGGACCTCATCAAAATAACTAAGGACATCATCATAGAGAGACTTGCTATCAAATTCAAAGATTGACAATAGACAGACCTTGATATATCTTTCAACTTTTTGCTCATTTCTGGTGTCCATATTGATGTCTTCTTCTTTGGGGGTATTTGATCTGGATTTTCTCCATTGCGCTCGACATAGTCGGCAAGTTCGATATTTTCAAACTTGTCCTGGTTTGTCGTTGTTAGTGTTGTTGCCATTTTGAATCTGTTCTTTATTCGATTTGATGATTTGAAAAAGCTTTAAATTTAAAAAATATTGTGAAAAGTGGAAGGGAAGTGACTTACTTAAATACATGCCCTCCCTACAGAACATGAATTTTGATACTGTTGGACTTACAATGTTACAGAACAAAATTCCTACCACTTTATAGTAGCACATTGACACTGCTGCATTCACCAAAGATTCCCAGACTTTCTCAAGAGGTGACTGTAGTAGACTTAATGTGATATGTGCCAAAAAAAAAAATTCCTCGGTGGATGTGTCTTCAAGAATTTATCTGACTGTAATGTGGCGGTCAGTAAGACACTATATCAGTGATGCAGCACGTCACTGATATTCATCGAAGGCAAGTCAGCTACAACTCCACCATAGAAAGAGATGAACAAATGTTTTTGTTTTTTACATCATTTAGGGATATATGGAGTGTGTAATAGACGTATAGGAATGCTGTGTTTTTTTTTCGTTATCACTAAATTTGTATTCAACAATTTTTTTTCTCGGCTGCCATATGCAATTATCCAGTTATCACAATCATCAAACTACCTGTAGTTACACCATTCACAGTATCATGGAAAAGAACAGAAGCAACGGTAGTTCCAAGAGGTGGAACGTTTCACTCATCTTGATATTTATCTTGGGTGTCTATCACTTGACATGTCTAAAAGTCACTGAGAGATTGGATGTAACAAAATATGAGTCGAAATGCAGCATTTCTCCCAAAGTGCAGCCATCGGCCTACATCCAGGACAATTCCACTGTATTGAAAATTATCTCTGACGCAAAGTTCCTGAATCAATCAGCATTGAAACTTTCGGGTGCTGTACAAATCAATACTGAAACATTCGACAACCCACCATCACCAGTGGATGATCCAGATTATTGGAAGAAGTTTTACAAATTTCATGACTATCTTTTCCAAACTTTCCCAACCATTTTCCAAGCTCCTGAGATCATCGATGTTGAATATATCAACACTTTTGGTATTTTGTTGACATTCAAAGGATCTGACGAAAGTCTCAAGCCATTGATGTTGATGCTGCACCAGGACACTGTCCCAGTTCAGCAGGAAACTCTTGATAGTTGGACATATCCTCCATTTGAAGGTCATTTCGATGGTGAATTCATATACGGCAGAGGCTCCTCCGACTGCAAGAACACGTTGATCGGATTGTTGGAAGCATTGGAGATCTTGATAGCTCAGAAGTTTGAACCTAAGAGGACCATTATTATATCATTCATGGCCGATGAAGAAGTTGGTGGTCGTCATTTCGCTGAAAAGTGCGGCAAATTTTTGGAACAAAGGTATGGCGAGGATTCCATTTACGCTATTGTTGATGAAGGTGGTATTGGATTCACGAAGTTAGGTGGATCCTACTTTGCACTTCCGGCTACGGGCGAGAAGGGCTACATCGATAGCGTAATTGAGTTAACCACCCCAGGCGGTCATTCGAGTGTACCACCAGATCATACTTCAATTGGTATCATGTCAGAATTGCTTGTGGACATTGAAAGCAAGCCATTCGATATAATTTTAAGTGAAGAAAACCCAACTTTCCAATACTTGACTTGTCTCGCTGAGCACTCGAAGGATTTTGATGATTCTTTGAGATCACAGATATTGAATGCCTTGTCCGATTCAAAAGCTTATAAGAAAGTTTGTAAATATGTTAAGTCAGTGTCATCATTGAAAAATTTGTTTAAAACCACTCAAGCAATTGATATAATCAAAGGTGGAGCTAAGTCAAATGCCTTACCAGAGCATGTCGAAGTCACTATGAATCAGAGAATCGCCATCGAGTCATCCGTCGATGAAACTTTCCAATTCTTGATCAATACACATTTGAAACCAATTGCTGAGAAATACAACTTGGGACTCATCGTTGATTACAACAACGAAACCACTGAGATATTAAAAGCTACCACAAATGGTTATTTTCAAGTACATCCAACTTTAAACTTCAACCCTGCTCCATCTACACCTACAACGGGTTCAGAATGGGACGTCTTCGCTGGTACCATCAGACACATATATGAGGATTTCATCTTTCCTGAAAAATTCGAGTCCAAGGATAACGCTCCATTAGTGGTGTCGCCAAGTGTCATGAGCGGCAATACAGATACGAAATCTATGTGGAATTTGTCCAAATATATCTATAGATATCAACCTGGAGATTTGGATACCTTAATTGGCACCCATGCTCATTCTGTCGATGAACATATTAACATTGGAAGTCACTTACAAGTCATTTCATTTTACTATGAGTATATTTTAAACGTTGATGAAATATGAAGAGCTAAGAAGTCGAGACACTATGCGTGGTATAAAAAAAAACCGTTATTTATTTATTCTATTGGTATAATGAATACATGGGATCAAATTGTTGTAGTTTTATTGTGAACTGAAGTGGATTCAGGCAAGTAGGTGAAAAAAAAAGTATCCACGATCTAATTCCCATTTTTTAAGATTATAGTTAAAAAATTTTGAGATTGAGATTCACAATTTCTCATTAGAGTCATAGAATACGTCGAATGGTTGCATGTCCACAGTACCGTTTCTATGATAAAAAGTTTTGTTCACGAGATATGGATGCAATTTGATGTAGTTGTTCAGCAACTCTCTTCCCAAGATTATTTTCTCTGTTTTGTAAAATTCGTTGTCAGCCAGTGAATTTGATTCAATCCATGATATTGTGGATTGAATAAAATCGTCTGTTATCTCTTTTCTCTCTTTGATTAACTCATTGTAAAAGGCATCCTTCGTTAATTTAACATCCTTTGCAGCTGGTGGTGTATATTTGTAATTGTAATTATCGGCGCCACCTAAATCTTTGATCAAATTTTCGGTAGAGATAAATTTGTTCAAATCCTTCGTATTCCTTGTGAAATTGATTTTCGAGGCAACTACTGGATCTAACCAATTTTTGACAACAGACCAAATACCACCAAATACCCAAGGAGCCTTGTGGATTAACAATACACCCAATGATTCAGGATAATGAGCTTCAAAAATTTTGATCATGAACTTCACCGGTGCATAATCCATATTAGACAAAGAGAACCCAGTCAAATCAAAGATAATGGTCAGCGAATCCACTGGCTCGTTTAACAACAATCTAGCATATTCAATCACCATCAATGTAAATTTCTCAGTATCTTGTTCAGATTGAGCTGATGCATAATGAAACCTTGGTCTCACTATAACAAGAGGCCTTCCAGTTTTATCAAAGCCTCTGAAAAACAGTTTTCCATCTTCAAATGATTTCATGATACCCTTTTGCTTTAAAAAACCGAGCTCATTTTCCAGTAGCAACTCATCGGCATTCAGCTCATCAACTCTCCATTTCAAAGTGTTAGCAACCATTTTCAAAGCATCACCAGCTTGGAACTTTCTAGCCCTGACAAATCTCAACAACAAATTATCTGGTGTATCATGCCTTAAAAAATTGAAAAAATTGGCTTGAACTTGCTCAGGCTTGAAATTTTTCAAAAGATCTTGGACATGTTTTTGATCCAGCAATGATACCCCTGGATCTGTGGACAATTGACCTAACTTTGTAGTGATAGCCTCCACCTCTTGGCTATGTTGACGATGATGTTTTTTTCTACCAAATCTGCTACCAAAGCCACCTCCATTTGAACTCTTCTTAGACGACGATTTTGTTGTGTGTGAAGAAGATGCTGTTGTTGTGCGATGAATTTCATGGTCTGAAGATTTCAATTTGGACGGAAGATTGACCTGATGGCCCATTTGTTTTAACAACAGACACCAAACCTCTTTCAAAACGTAATCTTGATCTGGGGTCAACGTTTCCATGTGACCATGATGATAGATTGGTTTCTTATCGGGGACAAATTCTCCCAACGATGAAGAGTAGGTAGATGTCGTTGTGGAAGCACTCGCGAGACGATTTTTATTCATTGTGTAATGTAGATATAATAAGCGATCTCAGTAAGATGTCTGTATTTCACCGGATAGGGTTTTCTGTAACTCTTTCAATTGAAATGAAGAAGAGCTCTTGCTGCTCCACTGGCGAGCGAAACGTATATGACGAAACTTTTCCAACTCGTTTGGAATTCCTCCAACAACAGCACACATACTAAAGAGAGCGTAAAATAAATACAAAAAAAAAGTTAAATCGCGTTTAATTAAAAAAACTTACCTTTTGGCAGAGAGAGAGTGGGTGTCAATTGATTTGGTCACACTGCGGACGTTCATTTACATAGGGATTGACATATACGATGTTATGGAAGCCAAGCAACAGGTTTGTGGTTGAAAACAGGTTATGTGTTGTATCTGGAGCCTCCCAGGGGCTCGGTGCAGAGATTCTGAAGTTTTTAGTACAAAGAGGTGCCGATGTCATATTGGTTGCCCGTACAGAACAGAAGTTGAAAGATAGAGTGCTGGAGTTACAAGATTTCAAAGTGAGACAAAACCAATTGATAGACTATGTCGCAGCTGATATCAGTGTATATGAAGGGTGCTTAGAAGTTTTTGAAGATATCGACCCAGATGTTGTGTTCTGTTGTGCAGGGTCTGCCAAACCTGATCTATTCACCAACTTGACACCACAAGACTTGCAAAGTGGGATCAGTTTGAATTACAGTACAGCATTGTTTTTCAGTCATGTGGCTTTCAACAAGATGTCACAGGATTTGTCTCTGGGAAAGAAACATATTGTGTTTTTCAGCTCTGTAACAGCTTTCTTTTCATATATTGGATATGGGCTGTATTCACCTTTGAAACTGGCCGTGAGATCCTTGGCAGACACCTTGAGACAGGAGGGTTTACCATATAATATAGATGTTGCTTGTGTTTTCCCCGGAAATTTTGCCAGTGAAGGTTACGAGATGGAGAACACAACTAAACCGGAAATTACGAGGGTGATCGAGGGTCCATCGGAACTGATATCATGTGAGAGGTGTTGCGAAATCATTTTCGATCAATTGGAGAGAGGTTACGGGTTTATCACCAGTGATTTTATTGGATATTTCTTGAGTTGTATGATGTTGGGCAATTCTCCAAGACGTTACTGGCCTGTACAGGTGTTGTTCAGTTTATTGTTAACATTGGTAGCCCCTGTGTGGAGTCTCATTATTAATTTGCAAATCATGAGTTTTTTCAACAAGAGAGCTATTGCTAAGGAGCAACAAGAATTACAAGAGTTAATGACGAACTCCGAGTCAAGATAGGGCGGGGCAATTTGGTCATATATGTTTTTGGTTGGGAGTTCCATTTCTGTTATAACTTTAGACTGAATCGATTTGATATTTTCTCTATTCTATATAATATTCCTCTTTCAGGATACTAATACTTTTACGCTTAGCTTTTTTTTCATTTCATTTCTCCTTAAAATTTCATTGTCTTCATTCATTTCATTTGATGTATTTGGATACCTCTTTCTGAATGTCTGACACGCTAAAAGAGTACAACTTATTGGTCATGTAGATTATCTCATCGTTCCAGATATCCTTCACCGTCTCTAAAAGTGGCCTATCCTCGTAGTTGATAATATCTTCCTTATAAAAAACTGGCTTGTTTCTGTTAGCAAGCAATTCATTCGACAGTTGCAACGATGTGGTAATCGTGTTAGTCTGTTTCTGTATTTGCAACTTGGTGAGGTAGGTAAGTGATGCAGTGAATAAGACACCACCAAGAAATCCATGTATTCTGCCTCCCATTTTCCTCTTGAAGTGTATATTTATTTGATGAAGTTGAATTAAAATATGATCCAATTGATCGATAAAGTATGTCTTGTGTGTGTGTTTTTTATTTTTTTTCCTAGCGGAAAATCGGTCGTGTACCTAATGCTGAAATGAGAAGAATTTTTTTGCTTTTCGACAAAATTTAATTTGTTGAGAAGACAGAAAGAGAGAGGCAGAGAGAGAGAGAGAGGGATATCTATATCAATCACATCACATATCATAACATGGTATTGGGCAGAACTTCCAAACATAAGGATGCTCTTCTAAGGAACTTGGCTACTGCGCTCATCAAGCATGAGTCCATCGTTACCACAGAGCCAAAACTGAAAATGACTCAGCGTCTTATTGAAAACTTGATAACAAAACTGAAGAACAACAGATCCCAAGTGGAGAAACTGAAGATAATGGTTGGTGCCTCATTATTCGAACCTAATGTCACATTACCCAAAATGTTTGATACATTAGTGCCTCGTTACCTCAATAGAGACGGCGGTTACACTAGAATATTGAAGTTGGAGCCAAGACTAAACGATTCAGCGACTCAATGTGTATTGGAGCTCGTTGATAATAAAGATCGTGAATTAAAATATTGGTTGATGGCCAGACTTGTGGCAAGATTGGAATTACAGAATTTGCCCTTGAATAAATTGACAAAGAAAAATATGGACAAGTTAATAAATACTCCAGAGGATAAAGTGAAGTTCAAAGAGACTGTTGAAATTTGTAAAGAGGTTTTCTATAAAGATCCATCCTCGTTAGAAAATTTACCGAGGTTGAAAAATGAATCGAATGGCTTCCACAAAAAATTCGAAGGTTACAAGATAGTACCAAGACCGGCATCAACTGCCTCAAAAGCAAAAACATTAGCATCAACAACGGATTAAAAGATTTTTACAGGATTTGTATATAGTCAAAGCAAACAATTTATTCTTTACATTTGCGGAGAAAACTTATCACCAATGTGGCTGTTCAATGTATTTTATTATTAGCTCGTATATGATATCATAACCTACTCTTGCTTTTGTAAAGCAGTCATCAATATTTGATTAGATTTAAAGGACAATCCTTTAGTCTTTTCAATAACCGTCTGATAAACCGAACTTGACTCATGGTTTAAAATGATAGAGCCCTCACTTTCATTGATCTTGGCATCCATCTTACTATCTCTGATCAAATTGGCAATCCATTTGTCACCTTGTTCTTTGGAAAGGTTCAAAGAGGTCAACAAGTTAGAAATATCAATTTTGGAGTGAACTTTGACATAAACTTCTGTGATCAAATGTCTAGCATTGTTTAAAATGGTTTGAGCAACGTTGTTCAAGAAGAAATCAGTCTTGACAAGAACTTCAATTTTTCTCAAATTGTTTTGCAGCTCGACAAAATCGAAATCAATGTATAAGGATTTGATGAAAAGTGTCAATGGATCATTATATTCATACTGCTCCTGATTGATTACTCTAATCAACTCTTTCAACTTCTTGTATGCACCATGTTGTTGCTGTTGTGGTTTAGAAGTGGTTTGAGCAATAATGACAGCTGCAGTCAAGTATCTCAAAATCCATGGACAAGACAGCTGAATAGTGGAGAGATAACTACTCAAAAAGAATAAATCACACAATTGTTCTACTCCATTTTCAATATTGAAAAATGGGAATAAAGACCAATGAATTATCCAAGTTCTCTGGTGCAATTGTTTTAAAGGATCACTCTGTTGATATGATCTTGAGTCAATAAAATCACGCAAGTTACTCAACTCTTGTAATGCATCATCCCACTCACATCTTGTAATTTCACAAGCAAATCTACCCCATGTAGCGCTGATGTTAAGTTCATTATTGGTTGATAAGACTCTGAAATTGTTCAACAAATCCGATGCCATCACATAGTCACCTCTGTTATATTGAAATTGACCAAACTCATATAATTCGTTGATATCGGACTCTTTGATACCATGCTCTTTCTCCAAATATTCTCTATTGTAGTCTTTGTCCTGTTTTAAATGATCCTGAACTTCTTTCATCGACAAGATTGCCAATGTGTTCTTAGTAGCCAGATCTAATCTTTCCAACTCTGATGCAACAAATTTTTCCTTAGTGGTAAGGTCTTCAGGAAACGGCTGATTTGGGTATAAGACCTCATACTTGTCTTTGATAAATTTCACCATATTGGTATCTTTTAACAAATCATAACTCAATTGGTTTATTGTTCTTTCATCATAAATCAAATCCAAGGATTCAATCAATGGATAAATCAAGTGCCTGTCCAAAAATGGGACAAGTTTCTCCGTCAAATCATATTCTCTTGCTAAGGCCAAGTCTTCTGTTGACAAGGAGTTATTACTACTACCACTCATTCTGTTGTATATCCCTCTCAATCTATCAATCTCTAGTCCTTTCGAAGAAGCTATCTATCTATCTATCTTTCTGTGTGTGGTTTTTTTTTTTTCTTTCAACAAAAAATTTTTCATCGTGCACACACAATAAGAGCCAAAATAAGAACCTACTGCATTTGGCAATCGTAGAAATAATGCACACACCGTCCGCGTTCTAGGTTACCCTCTAGTGATTCAAAATCGCAGTTTTAACCTCTTACTAATAAGACTTGAGTACTGGTGGAGTAGAGTGTCATAGAAAAGTAGATGTAAGTTACTATGTATACCTTTTAACCGATTGTTCTCTCTCAACTCATTTCAAACGCGTCAAACGAAAAATCGTAGAAAAAAGATCAAATCAATATTAGATAGGATAATCAATTAGAACCTGAACATCTTCAGCAGCATGACAGAATACCAGCGATACATAAGCCAAAGGGTTCTCACAGATCAATTGCCTGTCACTTATAAATTGATTTCTAGGCACTTCAATCTTCACGTCGATGACTCTAAGAGGATCTTATACTCCTTTTATCAAGATCACAAAGATACTTGCACCGCAACATATATAATAACTGGATCTATAAATGACAAAAGACATATCAAATTGACCCCTAGACTAGATATCCGAGAAACATTTGATGAAGTGTCGTCAGTCCAATTATTTGGAGTCAAGTCTAAAGAGAATGCGATAACATTGAACGATACCATTACTTCAATAAACGATGATCTATCGAAGTATCCATTGACTGCTGAAAATTGTGCCAAATGGGGGGTCATTAAATGCCTGAATCCGATTATTTTGGAGGAATCAGTTCCTTCCAAGAAGCATGATATTGAGAGAGTGGATCACAGGGCAGAGAAGAAGCTAGCCACAACAGAAAACAAGACAGTGATAGCGAAGAAAGATCCTTTTGCCATCACCTCACTCTATAAGTCAAGAAAGAAGCAAACAGATGATTCAAGAAACCAGAAAAAAGATGAAGAAAGCACGGAGCCTCTGCCGAAAGCCAAATATCAATATGTGTCGAGGAAGGCATCATCATCACTGGAACTGACTCTGAAAAAATCTACAGCTGAGCCCAAAAGTAAACCAACAACTAAACCAAAACTGCCGTTGAAAAAGATAGATAGCGATTTACTGGCGCTTTTCGATGATGATGATGATGACTTTAAAGATGAGACTTTTGGTGAGGAAGACATACAGATGAAAGAACTGACACCAATCGAGATTGAATCTTTGGATGACAAGACTGTTAGTAGTGGCATAAAGGATTCCAGTCTAGAGGTATTGGAAGTAGAGAACAACGATGATGAGGAACATGAGGTTCAAGAGTCGAAGCCAACGGAGACAGAACTGGAAACTGATACTCAGGATATGTTAGAGGAACCTGAAATCGACGAAGAGGGATATATCATCACAAAGAAAAAGAAGAAACCTGAGCCAAAAAAACTGGCAACAAAATCTTTAAAAGATAATCGCAAGGCCAATACCGGTGGCGTGACCAAAAAATCGCTGACTGATACAGTGGCCAAGACTACTGCTGGTAATAAGCAGAAAAAACAATCATCGTTGATGAATTTCTTTGGTAAGAGCTGATCATAATTCAGTGTAGCAAGAGGTGGGAAAAAAAAAGAAACACAAACTGAGTAATGAACTGGGGCTGTTTGTTTTGTTTGTGCGCGTTAAACAGAGAAAGAAAGAGAAAGAAAGAAAGAGAGTAGAGAGATGACTTAGAAATTACTAATATTTGATTCGATGGCGTATATAAACAGGGCAACATCTTTAATAAAATTTTAGAGATAATGTTATCTTTTTTCTAAAAAATTTGTTTACAAGAAGATGTCACAAGATAAGATGAAACCGAGATCAATTTTGAAATTCTTCTTAGCTGTGGAGCAAAGTGAAGGTGTTGGTGCCAGAGTTCGTAGATCTGTTGGTACCATGAATATGAGAAATTTCCCACCATTTTTGATGTTGGATCACATGAATTTTAATCCAAGCACTGGAGGTGGTTTCCCAATGCATCCACATTCAGGTCAAGAGACCATAACATATGTCACCGGTGGTCTGATGGCACATGAAGATTTTACCGGTTCATTAGGTATCTTGACCCCTGGAGATTTACAATTCATGACTGCAGGTAGAGCTGTTGTTCACTCTGAAATGCCAATTAAATCAGAGGATGGTGCAAACTGCTCTGGTTTCCAATTGTGGGTTGACTTGCCTCTGAAATTAAAAGATTGTGCACCTCGTTATAGAGATTTGAAAAAAGCTGAAGTGCCAATTGCTAAGCCAAACGATAAGATTGAAGTTAAAGTGATCAGTGGTGAATCATACGGTGTGAAAAGTGTTCAGGATTTGGCTTATACTCCAGTACATTTTTATCATTACATTGTTAAGAAAGGTGCAGAATTTGAACAAAAAGTGCCAGAGAATTTTAATACATTTTTGTACGTGTCAAATGGTTCCCTTTCCATAGACGGTACCAAGATACCACAGTTCAATGCTGCTTTTTTCAAGAGAGATGGTGATGGTGTAAAAGGTGTTGCCTTAGAAGATAGTGAGTTTATTTTCATTGGTGGTGAGGTTTTCGATCAACCTATTGTTCAACATGGCCCATTTGTTCAAACTTCAAAGGAGAAAATATATGAAAAATTCATGAATTATCAAAGTGCCACTGGTGGTTTCGAACCAATGAGAACATGGGAGAGTGTCATCAGTGATGGTATTGATGACAAGGTCTTGGTAAGAATGAAAGAAATCATTGCTAAGCAAGACGCTGAAGTGGCCTCCAAAAAGGAAGTAACCACAGGAAGAGATGAGTTATAAATTATATGAGGTTTTATTCATAGGGAATTTGGGTTGATTTTGTTTTTTTCATTGTCATTTTTTAATTAAGCCTAATATTAATTCCAGAGCAGATAAATCTGATGCATTGATGTTGTAGGCATTTATTCGAATAATTCCAAAATTAGCATATAAAAGTTTTTTTTTAATCTTAAATCTAATTTTATGTCGATATATATTTCAACCTTGAAATTACTTCAATTCAATTCAGCTTCGTAGACACTGTCGCTAACTTTAATACCCCAATCCCAGAACTCATCATCTTTGGTACTTACAGATCCATCTTCATCGATAAACCTATACTCGTTGATTTTGTTCTGTACCCAACCTGTGAGCGTGTCATCAAAATTGCAAAACTCTACAAATGGTTCCATCCATTTTTGAATAATCAACTCTTCTTCAGGAAGAAATCCATCAATTTTGGTGAAAAACCACATTTGATTTTCACATGCATGTGGAACACCATCTTTTGGATCAACATATTTTTCAATACATTTGGGTCTGTAGTTAATCCTGTAACGATAAATCTTATCTAATGGAACTCCCTGTTTATATAAACGGTCAACAAATCCCCTAGATGATGTGCACACTTGTAAATCACTGACAATAGAACCAAAAGTTTTTTCCAACTGTTTTTCGAATTCTTCAGGGTTAGTCTTCTCTAAAGATCTATCGACAGGAGGATAGACATCCAATAACTTGTTGATAACCTTCTCTGGATAATAGTTGTTCAATTGAATTTTCAACTCCTCGTATGTCTTTGGAGTGTACAACTTCGAGTATAACAAATATTCGTTTGAAACTTCTCCCGTGATAAGTCTGAGACCCTTATTGATAAATTTTTTGGCAAATTCTCCGTTTTCGATATCGGACAACATTGTGGAAGAGATGAATTTATCATCGGTAATAGCTCTAAAAGTGTGATGTTTCATGTCAGGTATCATGTCTTCTATAACATGATGTGGAATTTGTCTTAAAGCCTTCAATTTTTCACTCGGTGTCAAGTCTTTATCGATTCCCAACATTTCAATCATTTCATCAAATTGTGGCTGAACTTCCTCCAAGCTTTTTGGTTGAACAGCCAATGCATTTGATATCATAATAACTTGCTTTATAATTTGATTTTCTTCAGGGTGATATAATTCGTAGCACATTTGGAAAAAAGTTGAGTATGAACCAGCTGATCTTCCAGAACAAGTCAACTTTTCTGGGTTGCCTCCAAAATGTTTGATATATTTGTAACACCACTCCAAAGCCAATCTTTGATCCCAAAATCCAACATTGACATTAAATTCGTCTTCTTCAATCAATTCCTTAGAGCTCATGAAACCGAACAGTGACACTCTGTATCCAGGTGCAACTACAATGTAATGCTCTTTGAAATAGTCATCGTTTTGTAAATCTCTTGGATCAAAGTTGATAGTGTGATTTGGTTTACCATATTGCAAGAACCCACCGTGAAAGAAAACCAATACAGGCCATCCACCTTCTGGTTTATACTTGTCTGAAGCTGGCACCCAAATGTTGAGATAGGTGATATCCTCTTGCGTTGGAACCGGTTTAGATATATCGCTGAGTTTTTTATCTCTAATCACAGGCTGTGCACCTTGAATTCCAAACTCTGTATACTTGCCTGTGAAATCGTATTCTTCTGGTAAAGGCCTAGCCCTTCTGAAACGATAGTCCCCCTCAGGGGCTAAGCCGTACCTGACTTGTGTATACCTGTTGGTCAACGGTTTAAGGGTCTTTGAGTCTTTGATCGTGACACCAGTGAGTGTTCCTTGATTTGGGATTGTGACATGACAAGGTTCGCTTATTCCCTCGATTGATGGTACCTGACCCATTATGTGTGTGTAATTGTTACCACTTTTACAACCTTTCTCGGTATTATGTATATTAAGACCCTAGCTGAGAAGTGTCTATAGATAGATAGATATATATATATATATATCCGTTTCCGTTTCGAATCTCTGTCGTCAAGTTCGGCAGTGGGGACTTTATCCGATCGGACAAGAAAACATGAAAAAAAAAATGCACAAAAAGCCAACCGAAAATTTGCTGATAAGGAACAGGGATCGGGATCAATTCACCGCGCTTTGGGCTAGTTTTACATTTAAACAACAAAACGATATGAAAGCCATTCAGGATACCCAAATGAAAATTCACAGCCAGGATGTCACAGAACTTAATATGGTACTGAAAGTCACGGTTTAAAAAGTCTGAGTTTCGAATCTACTAAACAACTGTTGATCAAACCCTAATTTTACATTCAGACAACAAGCAAGCTCTTCATACTGAATTTAGAACCGTGAAGTATCTTGTACCTCCTATTAAAATGTGGTAGGTGCAATTTTTTTTCTATCAGAAATTGTTTTGCTTCTAATCAATAAAATGTATTCTAACAAGTCGCTACAACTTACGGTATTTGCGAAGAATAAACTCTGCCTCTCTTTTACCACTCAACCAAGCACCATGCGCACAACCATTACCTTGGAATATTGTATGCTCTCCAGCGAATCTAACTTGAGGTAACCCTTCTATCAACAGATTGATACCACCTTCATAATCACCACCAACTTTCCCACCAGTGTACGAGCCTCTAGCTAGTGGGTCCTGAGTCCAATTTGTTTTCACAATTTCCACTGGTTTCAAAGTAGTAGAAACAGAATTGGAGCTACCGATGAGTTTTTGAAAATAAGGCTCGAAATACTCCCAGACCTTGTCGTCTGAGTTCAAGGACTCGATGTAATGGGTGATGGGAGCTTGGATCAACAGGATCAAAATTGGTTCATGCGTGAACTTGGCAACATTAATGAATAAGACAGGGTATTCCCATGCCTTTGGCTGCGAATGAGGTACACTATTCTCAGGTAAGATCTGACAGTGCAAGGGCAAATTTGATCCTTCCTCTAAATACTGAACTGGATTCGCCACACACCAGATACGATCATTATCTAATGGCCAGCAAACTTTATCAAACCTGAAAGCAACTTTACCCAACGCCGCAAAACTCATTTTGGGAAAGTAGTTTGTCAATTTGTGGGGTAAATCTGGGATCCATCTGATGGCACCAGGTTTGGAGTAATCGTTTGAAGTTAGACAAGGCTGAGGAATTGTGCAAACAACATAATTACAAATGTACTTAGAACCATCTTCACAATTGACGAATATTTTACCATTCGACTTTTGTTCAATTTGAGTCACAAGTTTATTGCGAAGAATTTTATCATTTGGAAATTCTTTCAACTCTTGTTGATACACCGATTGATAACCAGAGGTGAGAAATGCGTTTCTTCCATCATGACCTAACTCAGTGGCTGCTAGTGCAGAGGTTTGATCCCAACATGACCCGAACCATAACTCGATAAATCTTGCTATTTGAGGCAGATAAGAGATCTGATCTGGAGACAAAAACTGTTTCTTCTCCAGAATGTATCTATTTGCCAAATTGTGCAATGAATCATCCTTCTCTGATGATTCACTTTCAGCGATCAATTGTACATATTTGAAAAATTCTTGCACTATTGGTTCAAAATCCAGATACTCGAGTTTGCCGTGCGATGAAGTGAGCCAAGAGGGATTACCATCATCAAAGTAGTAATGGACATCAGTGTTGTTCATGTATTTCAAGAATAACGGATTTGTCAAGCAGTCATGGAACCATGATGCACCAAGATCAACGGGGAATCCACCGTGCATTCTCTCTGTTTGTAAACGACCACCTAAACGATCTCGAGCCTCGAGAATAATAGTGTTGACCCCATTCTTGTTAAGGTCGATACCAGCTTTCAAGCCAGATATACCTGCACCAATGACAACAACATCATATTGTTCTGTGGAACGAGGCATTTCTTTGTTTCTTTTGTTTGTTGCTCTTATGGTTATAAAATTCTGTTCAAAGTATCTTCTTATCGATCTCTATTTATTTCTTTATCTATAACTATTTACAAAAACCCCAATTTTTTATTTTTGTTTTTCAACTTGTTTTCTCGTACTCTTTTTCAAGAGTATTCAAGCATTTGTATAACAAATTATACTCCAGATCAGTGGCTTGTCCTACAGTTAACCATCTAATCTTGCAATCTTGATCCAAGACGTATATGTTACATGCATATCTGTTGTTCATTAAAATTGTGTCTTTGATTGCCTTACTGACATCGGATCTTCTACCGGTCAAATACAAATGCTGTCTCTTTTGAGGCACCAATTTTCTCAAGTTTGACCTGGTAAATCCCATTAAAAGATGTTTCAAATTATTCTCTGATAAGTTCAAATCTGATATCTGGGCGTGTGGGAATCTTTGAATGAAATCATCGTAGCCATCTGTTAAATAAGATTTTTTTTTGTCACTGTTTGTGATTTTAAAATAACTGTCGCTGTGTTGCTCACCCAATTGCGATGACATTATTCTCACTATTGTGATCTTTCCCTTATACAAATCAGTAGTATTGCACAATACATTTTGTAGATTGTTGCCCACCAAATTGGGAAAATACATTGATTTTTCATTTTTGAAAAATGATATTGGTGGGATGAACATTTTACCTTTGAATTTATTGTAATAATGAACGTCGTAGAATCCGCTTCTAGACATTTCCTCTTCCAATTCTTTCCTTCTAGCCAGCTTCTTTTCCCTGTTAAAGAGATCTGTGAAGCCTGACCATATCGAATTTTTCTTTGAATTCTTGTTGAACAGGGCATCAGGTACGGGTTCCTTTGGAAATCCAACTGGTCTATTTACTTGCACCACTTGAAATGGTTTAGGAGCCGTATTTTCTAAAGTTGTTAATAAGTTCCTCACTATATTCGCTGGACGGGTGGTATGGAACTGTCTCAGAATGCGTCTTGACATTTTAAATATGTGTGTGTATGGGTTGATGGTGGTTGTCTGCTATATCAATGGTGACTTCTAACTGAAATAATTTTCATTTTTCTCCTCAACTTTCTTCATTTGACTTATGTACAAAGCAGAAGTAATGAGGAGAACAACAATTTTAAGGAATTGCACATCTTCCAAGGGTGATACGTAACGGATGGCCTCTTTTCCTATTATCATACCACCAGATGGATAAGTTGTCTACTTCTCTTGTAATCCACAATATCAAAAAGTAAAGAGATATATAGGGTCGTGTATCCAGTTACCAGTTGAAAGCAAAGCAAATAGAGAGAAGAAAACTAAACAACAAAACCTCAAATCATATTTATTTCTACATCATCACCATTCGTGTCATTATTTAACTTGATATACACATTAGGAATACCACCATGCAGGGAGCTTATTCCAAAAACAAGAAATACCAATTGCCTAGACCTTACGGTCTCAAGCCTAGAGACAACAAGCTATCAAAAAACTACTTCACCACGCCGATGAAGAAGATGTTTGGATATTTGGTGTTACTCTTTCTTCTTGGTTCCGTCATATACATATTTGGTCCTGAAAATGAAAAGGAGAAGAATATGAAAGTGTCTTTGGAGTTACCTGATGAATCCGATGCCCCACTGGATAACTTTGTTAACACCGCTGCAAGCGCGAAGAAAAATGCCAAGTTGACAGTTGATCAAGTTATAGATGAGGCTAGTAAGAATGATGATAAAAATGAACAATTGGATGAGACAGATAAGGCTGCTGCTAAAGCTGGAGCTGCTGAAATTGTGGACTCTAGTGCCAGGGCCGCTGCAGCTCTGGCATTAATCTGAACCGGTTGTTTTTGTTGTTGTTGCCCAATGCCCAAATTTCTGCCTTAAAGAAGTACGATGATAATGACTCCGATGTATCAACATCAGCAATCCCCCTTCAAATCATCAGAATGTCAAATTTCAATCCCTGCTCATATCCGAAGACACATTACATCTTGTTCAATTAACACATCCATCATACCACTATCACATATATAATTAATTCATGATACTTAAGGCATCTATCTATCTAGTTTTTGAAAACAACGTTATAAAAACACAATCAATCGCTGAAATGAAAAGAGAGGCAATACATATATACATCTAAACCTTACTTTTATCAAAAAGTGGTTTTATTCTTAATACATTTCAATACAAATATCCTCAATTTGAACCAGCTCACATAAATCATAAATTAATTAAATTTGAATCGCAAACAAACATTTATTTGTGCAACGTCTCTGAAATTTTAATAATAAGCATCAATCAAACCTCGATACCTCTAATATGAGCATCATCACGTTCTTGCCAAACTGTCTTTCCGGTACAACTACAGACATGTTTATCGTTTTCCCAAGCACCAGCGCTTCTTGCAATAACACCAACGAAATCATCTTCTTGAACTTGATCTTTCAATTTGGACAAGACTATCGATCTACCAATCAATTCTTGAATCTTCAATGGCAGAGACACAAATTGTTGACCACTGAACAAGTCAATTAAATTACTTGGCTCGTTCACTTCAACAGGTTTGATGTCAAAAATCGATTTACCCGTTGTCAATGCACCATTGGAAATATTACCATTGGATCTAATACTTGGATAATATATGCCTTTAGGTACACCATTCATCGTCAAATCAATAAGGACTTGATCGTTGTTGACGGCAACAATCCTAGCTAAACCTTTAACAGGGTTGACATCGTCTTTAAAACTTTCCAAGATGCAAACCAGTGCCGAATTGGGTTTACCAGTACCTCTGATTATAGCATCCTTACCAGTGGCTTGAATGGCCTTGACAATAATTGAAGGTGGTGCTGTACCTTCAACCTTAACACGTTGTTCTTTCAAGTCAATGTCGAACGATTGAACACCTGTGATATCCTTGATGGCATTTTTGACAGTGGATACACAAGAATCACAACTCAATGGGACTGCGTAGACGGTCTGTTTTGTGTCAAGTTAGTATATATTTTTGCAATTGAGGACAGTAGTGAGGCGATAATATATAAAAATAGATCAACCTGGATTAAATGTGGACGTACTTCGAATGACATTGTGATTTAGAGATGATGTATTGGGATCGATGTAGTGTATCAATCGAAATAGTTATGTTTCGAAATCAATGATATATATATTCAATAGATAAGTTATCGATTTATAAATGATTATTAATCCCTTATTATATATTATTACTCGCATCGCTCAATTGGTTTTTTTATTTTTTTTTCCACAATTTTCTTCTACACACAAATCCCGACCGACTTTGTTGGAAGCTAAGCTTGACATACATACACTGGTCCACAACAACTCGGCAACCACTATTTTTACACCGTCATAGTCCATACATTCGCAAACAGACATACTCACACCCATATATATAGATGATATTCCTCCTCTATCGATGAGTCCACACATCAAATACACGGCCCGTACACTGTTACTGTTTATAAGTTGGGTGCCCTTTGCTTACTTTGTAGCTGACAGCGTTTGCTTCGTATCAAGGATAGATGGGTCATCAATGTCACCGGCATTGAACCCAAGTCAGATGCAACAAGATTACGTTATTGTTTGGAAATGGAGAATTAGACAAAATAAACCAAAAGTTGGTGATGTCATTATTTATCGATCACCTGCCGATGCGGAAAAATTGGTCACCAAGAGAGTTAAGGGAGTACATGGCGATGAGATCATTACGAGGTATCCACATCTCAAACAGAAGGCTACTGTTCCGCCCTCCCATTTGTGATGTGAAGGAGATAATATTAGGAGCATTGATAGTAACAATTATGGGCCAATATCAAGTGGATTGGTTATAGGGAAAGCTGTGTTCATCATATTCCCATTTGCAAGATTTGGATCCATACCCGATGGTGGTAGAGAATGTAGGGAATCAAAGTTGAAGTTGTTAGAGTGAGCTAGCTAGCTATTTATAAATTATAATTAAAAAAAATTATTTCACATGATTTGTAAAATTGGTGGTGTTCCTAATATTTTCAATTTCGTCTCTTAAATGAGGATGAGAATAATTTGAGATGAACAAATATTGACAAATGTCACTGATGATTCTTACTTGGGCGGCATAGAGGCTTTAATGTTGAATAATGTTGATCCACTTCTATGATCCATTTAAATGTCAAAAACTCATCTTCTTTTTGAAGTTTTCTTCATCTCTTACTATGATCTTGAGTTGCCTTAGAGGCTTGCCAGTGGCCATACTGAATCTCTGTGTTATTTAGTCTTGCTTTAAAAAGTGTGATCAAGTTGAGCAATCATGTTTTCTCAATCGCTAACGCGATCAATGGCATCCACCTATTAAACAGAATAACGTGTGGGGATAACTAAATTGGACACGACATTTATTACCTCCACCATTAGATTCCACAGCCAAGCAAAATTATCACAGTACGCTGACGGCCGATTCCAGTTATTCGCCAATCAATCCTCGCTGATTCGAATATGATCAGCACTTAATCCATTTGCTCAACTATGGTCTTGAAGGTAAGATGAAAAGGGAAGAAACACATTTTCAAGATACATATCACACAAAATTAATCAATGTTGATATAAGTTATCAAACTGAAATTTGCAACATTTGGGATCCGTTTTAGATTCATTTCTTCTAAGTTTCAATATTTATGTAGAGACTATCACAACTTGAGGACAAATTGCTGATTCAAATTCGTAGGTTTATCTATATACATACACTACATCTACTTCACCTTATATCAGACAACTAACACAAGTCGAATACAATCACAAAAATGGAATTGCAATTGGATATTTGAGTTTTGTAAGGTTTGAATGCATATTTTCTTATTTGTAAATTTAAAAATGTAGCTGTTTAAAGTCGTATTGAACTTCTATGTATTGAAAGATTTTTTTTTCTAATAAAAAATGAAAAGAAGCATTGTATGGTAAAACCATCCGCACCAACTGCTTTTATTCAAAGATCAACCCTTCATCGCTGTTCATGACTAGAGAGATAAAAAATTATATGAAAAAAGATCGCGATATATGAAATGTGCATTGTTTGAGTCTAATTGATATTTTTCTTTTCTTTTTTATTGATCCTCTCTAGTTAGTCAGAACTTCAAGTTTGGTTGCGTCATAGCTCTGTATAGATGATTTGATGATTTTTGTTTCTTATGCAAAACAGTTGGCGTGTCTTGATGGTGATGGTCTTTCAAGGCGTCCGATAATTTGAACGCAGAGCCTGTTGAATTTGTCAAAGGCGTTGTATGTGACTGGGTTGGTTTCAACTTGACTGGGAATTTGAAATCCAATTGGGAATCCTCCAATAATGAAGATAAGGTATGAGAGCTCGAATGCGAATCGAAATAACTTGTTATACAGTCACTCTCCTTGTTGGAAAAATATGACTCAAACCCCTCTGAATCAGCATCGTCATCGAATTCTGTAGTTGTCCTTGAATTGATGGATGAGACCGAATTGATACTGCTTCTCAGATTATTTGATTTCAATGAATGGTTTCTGCTCAAATTGAATAACGATCCTGAATGTCTAGCTCTATGCAGCGAAGATGGTTGTAAAGTGGCGGAAGAAGACATTTCTGTTGCTGTTCCTGCCGTTGCTGCTGAGGTTGTTGTAACGGTGGTGTCATTAATATTGCTGTCACCATTACTGTTAGAATTGATTGGTATGCTAGAAGTTGAGTGAGATGACACCATTTGCATAAAAGTCTGTGATCTTGATCTTACATGCATGTGATGCGGATTGGGCATGGCCACGTGAAATGATTTTGCCTTCTTCAAAGATCTAGAATTTTGCAATTTGGAATCCCTTCTAACTCTGTGCATTTGAATCTCACAAGATTCTTGATGTTTTCTATCATTCATCAGCACATAACATTTAGGCAGGCATCTGTGAGATTGTAATTCGAAGAAACTTTTATAACCTCCTTCCAATATCAAGATATCAGGGTAATGCAAATTAGGGTAATTGTCAGAGTTCATGACTCTATCAGTTTTTCTCAAATGATTAGCCATAAGGGGCCCCCTATATGAACTGAACTCACAATGAAAAACAAGAAGAGTTTTATTTTCTCGAGGGTTTTGAGATAATTTATCACCACTCAAAAACTCTTGCTCTAAATCATTCTGTGATGAAATGTTTATAGCACCATCGATGTGACCACCATTAAATTCATACTCAAAGCGACAGTCAACAACGATTATACTATCGAAGAACTCACCATACTTGCCATCCAATATATTAACAAATTCGGCAACATCAATTCTTGGAATTAAATTTTTGGAATCAATTATGGTTTTAATATTGGTTTTGGGTAATGTAGCATTTCCTGCATAAGTAGGCTCATTATTAAAACTCAACAGGGTCATGTTAGTTGAAATCTTATTGATCAGCGATGTGGCAATCTTGTCGTGTGACATGTAATCTTGAGAACTTTGAAACATTGAATGAGTTCTTCTCACTTTGGCTCTTGTCGCTTTCAACTTTGATGATATTCTCTGTTGAATTGGAGATCCAACTTCTCTTTTCGAAGATGGAGAATCATCATTTTCAGAATCACTATCGCCACAGTCTGCAAGTTTAATGAAAGTTTCAGTGGATGGCGTTAGCTTTTCCAGTATTGGAGATGGTACACAAAAGGAATCTAAATTTGTAGTGGCATTGCTACTGCTGTATTGAGGATTCTTTCCCATTGAAGGACGAATCAAGGAGCCATTGATCAAGCTTGTGTTTCTATTGCTGAGATGGCTATTCGTGTTACTCGAATAAGCCCGTCTTATTGGACGACTTGGTAAGGGGTGATTATCATTATAGATGGGGAAATTGGGAGCTGTTGTTGTCGAGGTTGATATGGATGTCGATGATGAAGATGATGATAGAGTTGAACAAGATGTTGTAAATGATGAAGTTGTAGCCAAGGAGGAAGTTGAACTACCTCTTGAATTCAGCAAATTGCTGAAAGGCTTTCTAAATGGCAGGACCCTATTTGGGAATTCTGTCGAAGACGATCTGGTACCCATT
This sequence comes from Nakazawaea anatomiae, assembly GCA_030556755.1. Classification (NCBI taxonomy): domain Eukaryota; kingdom Fungi; phylum Ascomycota; class Pichiomycetes; order Alaninales; family Pachysolenaceae; genus Nakazawaea; species Nakazawaea anatomiae. The sequence goes on along the minus strand of JAKTUO010000027.1, from coordinate 51,847 downwards.
GGTTTCTCTTTTGTCACCAATGGAGATATATCCATACTATTCTCGATATCTTGATCATCATCAAGCAGTGGTAATATGAATTTCATCGAACTAGGGAACAAGGATCTCTTTGGAGTCGGTACATTGTTTTGATTATTTCTTAGGAATTGTGAGGTTAGTAAAAATATTGGTTTTAGAAATAAATGGTAGTTGAGAGAAACAAATTGGTAAAACTTACTGTTCGATATGAAAATTCTGTGATAAATCGGCAGCCAATGAGGTAGTGGGGGAATCAATTGACATCGAAGGACTCAATGGTCTTTTGAAGGAGCTAGATTTGAAATGTAATAGATCAGGCCTAGATTTTCCTTTTGTTTTAAAAGTACCAATGGGTAAAAAAGATGGAGATTCAACGAGTTGGTCGACATTCTGATTCTGCAATTCAAATGGGATATGTTGAAGTATCAGATTTGAAGAAGAGCGTTTCAGTTGGTGGTGAGAGGGGTGAAGAAAATGTGGACGATGGAGATGAGTATTGTTGGATGTATTGATATGAGTTGGAGATACAGGGGAGTCGATATCCATTTTGGGGTTTGAGATGACAATGTTGTATGTAAATGATGCTAATATTAGATCGAAGGAGACCTAATACTTTTTTTTTTTTTAGATCAAAGGCTGCCCGATCACAATGTCTGAATTGATGATGATGATGATGATAATGGGATGAGATGATGAAAGTGCAGCGAAAACAAATGATATGGAATTGATCAAGATGATGATTTCAGGAGATGGACGATCAAAGACATAGAAAGAAAAGCAGTTGTGTCAAAAGGGTGTATATATATATGTATAGTTTAATATGTATTCATATAAATAGATATATATATGTATGTGTTTGTATATATCTGGGCCACAAAACGGGGTGGATTGAATGAATTGAATTGAGTGATGATATGAATTGATTGAAGATGAAATATAGATGATAATTATTGAAGAACAAGGGGGAATTGGAATCTAATTGAAAATATATGTGAAATGCTTTTCTTAAAAAAAAATGAAATTGGTTTTTTTTTGTTCTACTTAATCTACTTTTTACTATTTCTTCCCTCTTCTTTCTTCTCTACTTTCTTTCAATTCCACACTACTTTAGGAGATTCGCTTAATTTGCTTTCAAAAAAAGGCACAAATTATATTTACCAATTACTACATTTGGTAAGTTAAAATAGGTCAGATTTAGCAATTATGTACACGACAATTCTTCCTCTTCCTCCTTTTCCTTTTCTTACAATAATAATTCTTATCTTTTCAATTAAAATATACAATAGAAAAAACCTACATTAATATCGATAGATACCATTATGATATCTACTCAACCTTTTCCTATGCTGTATATATCTATATATATATATATAACAAAAGCGTTTGCAAGTATTGATAAATGGCAATTTTTACGAGATAGAGAAAGACAAGAGAATCAAGGCAAAATTGAAACAACTAATTAAAAATAAAAAATCTGAGACACTTTACAAAAACTTGAAATTGGTTCTTTAAAGGTAAGAAAGAAATCGCTTAAATGGTAGCCTTTTTTTTCCTTGATTTAACCTAAAACATGTATCGAACTTAATCATAAATTATCAAAAATAATCTCACTTCCCCCGGAATTCTCCAAACAAGGATTATAATAATCAATCTTTTTTTCTTTCTGTTTTTTAACTGTATAAAGAGACGTGTGTTTAAGTGTGTGTGTGTGTGTGGTTGAAATGTAAATAAATAAACAAAGAAATCGCGTTTTTAATTCAAGGGCGCAATTCTTATTTATTTTCTCTCTCTGCACATCATCGAATCCGCATTGTCGATCGATGAAAATTGTTCCTTGCTGCATGGAATGATCCAATTGCTAAACAGCTTTCAATTTTTTGCCTCTAAAAAGATAGTAAATCTATTGGCATGTTTTATTTTGTCTTATTTTTTATTTCCATATGTATCAAGTCAACACCCAATCTTTCTGACTAGTATATTATAAATGACATCGAAGAGATAGAATATCTTTGATCAACACATGAATTTATTCCATCATCTTATTGAACCAGATAAGACCCATCTGATATTAACAGTCAACTTCTTCTTTCCTTCTCTGCTTCTTTTGATTGATTGACATATTAACATGTGTGATCTTAGAGATCCACAAAAAACGACAAAAAAAATAATTTAAAATGGCGTTTTAATATTTACAATTTACCCTTTTCGGATAATAAATATGTGATGCAATTAATCAATCTATTCTCGAAGGTGACATGGATGCCTTTATGAGGTATAAGCTTCAAAGGACCAATTAATTGTTGATTGATCGATCTATCAATCGACCGTTGAACCTCCCCTTACTTTTCCTTTCTCATCTTCCGCTAATGCCACTCTCTTATGGATCCTACATCATATAATAATGATAATAATAATAACAAAAACCGCAACAAGAACAACAAAAACTATTTATGGAGATCTTCATATTATGCTAAATAATTTAACAAATAACGAACAAAGGCAAAAAAAAAAAAAAAAATAAGACGAGATGCATTTATTGTTTCATTGGTGGACGGACACTCATACCTAATTCAATTTCAACTTCATGTATTTTATTATGAAATGAAATATAAAGCAATTCAAATCTTTGGCTAATTTTGGCGATTTATCACTGTGTTTACCTTTTTTTTGGGGCAATAATATACTACAACAATGCTACGGCCTCCCTATCTTGGTATACATAGAAAGAAAGAAAGAAAGAAAGAAAGAAAGAAAGAAAGAAAGAAAGGAATACTGCATCATCGAAACTGCAACTCCTCAAGTTTTTAGAATCAGTGCACCCCCATTAAATCTCCAACATCTCGGATATGTTTTTTTTTTTATTTGGCTTTCGCCGTATCTCGTCAAGATAGCCCCTGTTGCTTCAAGCTCAATAAACAAATTTTTTTTTCTCTCTTTGCCTTTGGCGATCATAGTGAAATACTGAACCTGTTCAATACATACATGAGGTTATCACAGATACTCGTGACTAATCAAACGTGTTATCGAAAACAGCAACACCCATCATTGCTGGCTGCGTAGCTCAAATAACTGTTTTTTTGTCCATCGATTGTAATATCAGTTGACTTGATGATACACTGATCAAGAGTTCATTACCCTCAGCCGCATATCTAGAAATCGTTCAACTTTTTAATGTTTTAATCTGCTCAAAATTACTTGACGTTGTGTCACATAAACAAGTTAATTTGAGCGAAGAATGAATATCAAAAGGACTCAAGATTTTTCTTCGGGGCAAGTCCAATCCTAACTTTTCATCACCATTTATTGAGATATCATGTCAAAAAGGCTGTGTTTTGCTTTAAGATGGGTGTTGTTTAGCGGATGTCAGACTTAAAGACCGCACGAAGTACACAAGCTCAAGTATTTTCATGTTTCAACTCGAAATGTAATAAAAAAATATCACAGTTCATCAAAGTTAATAAAATCTTTTAACAACCCTGGTCACTACCGTTTTCGTAAAAAAATAAAAAATAATTGGTATCAGAATCTATCCATGAGCATAGAACGATAAGATAAGTAATTAATTTAAAATCAGAAATGTTCTGAGCACTTGCATTCCACAGTAAACTGAAGGAAGCCTTAAGATAAATGGAGAAATCTTTTTTATTGTAGTAGTGAAAACAATACACTTCATAAGATAGATTTTAATTTTTTGGTGATCAATGGGTACCTCCCGACTATTCAATCTCAGACATAGCAAAAAGTAGAAGAAGTTAAAAAATAACTTTAATTTGAAGGAAAGTCACCTTTTGGGGTTTGCCAATGTATACTTCCAGTATGACTATGATCGATTGATCAATTTCTAAGCGTTACAAATTTTACTTCAAGTAAGAGCTCATAACCATAGATGAAAAAACAAATTAGTTTGTTCGATCAATGGTCATAAAACACAGTGGCCATTGTGGTAGGGGAAAGTGATGGAATTTTGGAACAAAACAATCTTTCTGTTACATTTGTTACAAAAACTGTCGTCAAATTACTTACATTTTTTTTTTCTGCCCACCATCACCACCATCAGGTTGCAAAGCATCTTTGAAGATGGATGGTATGTTCTTCAAATTTTTTTACCAATTCTGAACATACAGACTGCCGATACAACTATGAGCGTGCATAAGTATGCATACGCTCATACAATTCAACACACCCCTCAATGAAGAATTGGCTAAATCATAGGCGAACAAGCTTTCGATAAGTAACAATCTGAACACCCCTGAATTGTAAGGTGTCAGCTCGGATCGGAAGAAATGTCCGATGCGCCAAAAGAAGAGGAAGAAGACAAAAGTAAAAGATTAGTCCTAAAAGGTAGTGGACAAAAGTGTAAGGAAAAGGTAAAAAGATCAGTTCCAAAAAGTAGTGGACAAAAGTGTAAAGAAAAGCAAAAGTATATAGCAAAGCAAAAGTATATTGGGAAAATGAGTTGTCAAGCAAATGCCCCCTAAATCTCATTCCGATATAACAGAAATAACCGTTTGAAAGGTGTCAGGGTTAAGCATTTGGTGAATATGTCAGCAATATTGGACTGAGTGTGAATGTATTCTAGTTTGACCCATTTGTCTGACACGTAGGAGAAAATGGAAGCGAACGTCAATGTGCTTAGCTCGTCCATGAATGGTGGTATGCAGCGATAACGTGAGCAGTGCCTGGTTATCGATGACAAGGTGAAAGTCGGAAATGGAATCAAGCTTGAGATCCTGGATGAGTTGTTGAAAGTAACGGCTTGACTTCGCGGCTTCAGTGAGCGCAACATACTCCAGTTCCAGAGTGCTCAACATTACCGACTTAATTTTAGCACTAGCCCAACTAATAGGTGATCCATTGAGAAAGACGATCACACCGTAACGAGATTGACGGGTCTCCACATCGGCAGCATAGTCCGCATCAGAAATCAGATACAAGTTGAAACGCCCGGGTGGGGAATAATCATGAGTCTGTGAGTCATTGGTGCGATCAATGTCGCGAAAATCATGTAACGGAAACATGAAAGACCGGCCAAAACACAATTTAAAATCCTTGGTCTGTACTAAATAAGCAGCGACTCTGCGAGCCAGTGACATATGATGTTGACGAGGCTTTTGTGCAAAGCTACCAAGAATGCTAACGGCATAGCCTATGTCAAAGCGGATAGTATTGCTCAGAAATTGAAGCTTACCAAGAAGCACTGCGTGACATCTTCAAGTAGTGGTGAGGATTCATCCCATGGTTGGAAAGATGGTGACATTGGTGTATCGTACTTCCGAGAGGAATATAGATCCTCATGTTCCATGCGTTCGATGAAAGTTCGCTGACCGTCGGCAAATACGTCAATACCGAGAAAATGACGAGGTACACCCAACTCCTTGAATTCGAAAGCAGCCAGAAGGATTTTCCGCACGCGATGGATCTGCAGATCGGTTTTTCCACAAATTAAAATATCATCAACATAAACGCAGATGATGGTTTGAATGCCGGTAAAAATACAGCTATCAACACCGGATGCATGATATCCAGAGGCTTCAAGTATGGCACTCAATGCATCGTACCATATCCGTGGGGATTGTTTTAATCCGTAGAGCGACTTGGAGAGTTGCCAAACATGGCCCCTTTGGATCCGAACACCAGGAGGTGGACGGACAAAGAGGGGAACATCGGCTTTACCATTTAAGAAAGCGGTCTTCAGATCCATTTGGTATGTCTTGTAATGAAGGTGAAAGACAACAGCCAATACAAAGCGTAGAGAATCGTAGCGTAACACAGGAGCGAAGGTGTCGAGGAAACTTTCATCAAAGCGCTGGCTAAAACCTCTTGCCACGAGCCTGGCCTTATAGACTTCAGGACTCGTAGTCGTAGCAGGTTTGATAGTAAAAACCCATTTCGCCGTAATGACATCACCCGCCTCTTGAATAGGCACTTCCGTGTAGACTGAAGGCTGTTGAATCGAATCCATCTCCCGTTTAATAGCTTGCAGCCATTGCTCCTTTGCATTTGGTGTAAGAGGAGTTGGTAATAAATGTACGACTTTTTCTAATGAAAAAAGACTCATTTCGACATCGGAATGGTGTTCATCACTATTATCACCTTCTTCATCATTAGCATCACCTTCTTCATCATTATCATCTATCACAATGGGACCCGTTTCCAAACGAGCACTACAACGTGGGTGAATAAGCAGAACAGCTTGAGAATGGATGGGACTGGTCTTCAAGCGTGCCTGGCGGCGTGGTCTGGGAACAAGAGACATAGCTGTCGACTCAGGAATCCGCCGAACTAGTTGTAAAATCTGGCGTGGACGGTGATCAGTAAGCTGCAACTGGTCAGTGACATCGGTCACTTCAACTGTCGACTGTCGTGCTTCCTGATCAGCGTTGGGAGACGTACTTTGAGAGATGTGGCCAACACCAGAAAGAGTGGTAGCAGGTGGAGAAGGGACCACAATCGTATCTGCAACATCCGTGGGGACCAAATCCTGAGAGACAGTACCAGGATGATCAATAATAGTTGGAACCAAAGCCTGAGATGCAGAACTGGGATTACCAGCAATGGTGGATACCAGAGTTGAAGTCGTGGGCAGAATTGGCAGCACCACATCGTCAATGGACATATAATCATCAGTGGACATGTAGTCTGTAGAGTCATCCGACTCCAGGCTTATCTCATCGATATCCATGTCCGAAGTGGAATGATCAAGTGGAAGTGCAATAGGTGACGATGTTGGTTCTGATGGATTAGATGAATTCGGTTGGGAGGGATAAGATGGAACAAAATTTGAAGTTGACAGTGGAGAACCCAAGGTTGGGGAATCCAGAGCCAGCTCTGAAGTTTTATTTCTAAATGGATAAATGTCGGGTACACATCTGAAGTATGAAGTCCGAAAAATTCTGTCAGACAAAACATACAGGATGGAAGTGGTACCAGCATAACCGAGGAAAACACCGTCCACAGGATTATCAAACAATTTTTGAGAAACAACCTTACCAGTGTGAGCAAATATTTTACAACCAAATGGCGCCAAAGAGGATGGAAGGGTTTTCTCCACTGTGGTGTCATGATGTTATGATGCAGTTTGGACCTCTACGAGCTGCAAGTTCAAAATTATCATATCACATTACTAGCTAGCTATACATCTCATTCAACTCAATCACATCACCCCTTCACTCTCTAATCTAGAGTCATATACCACTGTCACCATTGTGGTAGGGGTGGGTGGTGCAATTGTTTTTGTTCTAAATACTGTAATAATCACACTCGTATTCGTAATCACACTCTCATTTAGCCCACCACCCCCACCCACACAATCAGGTTGCGAATCATCTTTGAAGATATTCTTCGAATAATCTTTTCCAATTCTGAACATACAAACTGCCAATACCACGTGGCTTAGGAACAGCAAAATTTCTGGCAAAAGACTGTGTTTATATAGCTTGAGAATCAGAGACACTGCTTGATTGTTGATGTTTATAACGCACACAATACCGACAAAGCCTAATGGATGCGAATCTATGTCTAATAATAAAAAAATTGAGTATATGCTCATCGTTATGGATATTAAAACATAGATCAAAATTAATAGGCCTTTTGTAAACGATGGGGTTACTACCCATTGAATAAAAGGGTGCTGGTTGTCATTGGGGTTGAGCCTTCTGTTGGGTGGTTCTGCCATATTATTGTTACCTCTGGCTCTGACCTGCTGGGCATCCGCATTTACATTGGCAAATAGTTCTGCCACCTGCTGGGTATTCGCATTTATATTGACAAGTAGTTCTGCCAGCCTCTGGACACCCGCATTTACATTGGCGGGTGCTTCTACCATCACATTGTTACCTCTGGCTCCGACCTCCTGGGCATCCGCATTTACATTGGCGGGTGCTTCTACCATCACATTGTTACCTCTGGCTCCGACCTCCTGGGCATCCGCATTTACATTGGCAAGTAGTTCTGCCACCTGCTGGGCACCCGCATTTATATTGGCAAGTAGTTCTGCCACCCGCTGGACACCCGCATTTACATTGGCGGGTGCTTCTGCCATAACATTGTTACCTCTGGCTCCGACCTGCTGGGCAATGGTTGCGCCGTATATTGATGTCAAGATTAATTCTTTTACAAAACTAATGGCGCTTTTAAATGATACCATTTTAGTTTATGTTTTCGAATTAAATTATCTGATAATTATACAAACTTATTGATCAAACAAACTAAGAAAAAAATAATTATTGTCTCGAAAAACAAAAATACTGTTTGCCGCTGTTACACAAAGACGGAGTGGTATATTAACACACACAAAATCGATCACACTTAAATCATTCAATCACCACCACAGCAGGAGTATACAACAGTGGGCCCCAAAAGGTGAATAACTCTCAATTTAAACTTATTTTCTTTGTTCATTTACTATGTTGGATGTTGAGTAATTACTCTCAGCAGGAAGCACCCGTTGATCACCAGAAATTAAGATCAATGTTATGAAATGAGACACAATAAAAAAAGACATTATATGGTCTTCATCTACTGCAATACAAAAAATTTCTCCACGGTCCTTGGCGCTTCCTTCAGTTTACTAGTCATTTGAATGCAAGTGCTCATAACCCATCGGATGAAAAAATAATTCATTGGCGCCTCTCACCTCACCACATGGACGTATCACTTAATTTTCTTTTCTCTTGAGCACTCCAGAAACTCACCATAAACCATATGTTCTATACTTGTCTTCAAAAATTTTCTTGCTCTTTTCATCTTTGACATCTTAGGCTCCTGATCGACCGATGGTGTGACTAGCTTCTCATTCGTTGTCTTAGAATTCTGATCAACCGATGATGTAATCAGCTTCTTATTTGATGCCTTAGACTTCTGGTTGACTGATGGGGTAACTAGCTTCTTATTCGATGTCTTAGACGTTTTATCGATTGATGGGGTAACTAGCTTCTTATTCGATGTCTTAGACGTTTTATCGATTGATGGGGTATCCAGCTTTTGCCAGACAGCACCCGAAAGATAAGACAAGGGTAAAATATAAATATCGGCACGTTCTACGGTACCATCTGGAGTTTTAGAAACTTTCGAATTGGCAATACTTAAAAGTTTCCCAGATTCATCAACACCTGCTAGACCTAGTTTCCAGATACGCTCAGGAAAATGTTTGGGCCTGTAACTTCCAGGCGGCGCATTTTCAAATGTGTCTGATTTGAGGTTGAACAGACAAAAAATGCGCTTTTCGAACAATGGAAAGATTATCATTAATGTTTTGTCGACTTTGTTGAGGTACAACACCATTTGATCCGAGATATAATCACAAATTCTGTATTTAATCTGTCTGTTTGCAAGATCACATTTGAAGTAATATGATTCACACTTCAAACCTCCATTGTTTTGAGCGTAAAACACACGCGAACAGCCATAAATCGTGAAATTGTCGTCGTCATACTGTGTCTGTATATCGGTTAAAAATGGATGTTGCAAATATGATGGAAATTCCCATTTTATTAATTCAAGCCATCTGTCTTCAAAAACATGATACATCCATATGTCATTCAATGGCATATAAGCCCAATCTTCAGTCGACTTTGTACTGGTAATTTTAGTTAACCCTCCAATGAGAAACATTTTGCGAAAATCCCGCGAGAAGCATACCCCAAAATTGGTTCTTGAAAATGGAGTTTCTTTCTGCTGGTGATCAATTGTAAAACTGTACGTCAGCAATTGCTCTCTAGCTTCGACCCTATGTTCAGTGTGATTTATTTTATCGACATCTATTTTCAGAATTTGAATTTGCGACGAAAAATGTATATTGCTGTAACAAACATAGCTTTCGATAGCTAATTTACGTGAATACTTATAATTCTGAATTTTGTGCTGCAAGTAATAATCACTGTCATCATCTTCACTACAATACGTGATACTCATTCCCATCTGGGAATATTGCTCCATGAAGAAGTCGGTATAATGTGAACCTTTTTCTGGAGTGGTTGAAAAGTTTGCTTTCTCTGCGTTTTCAGACAGGAGTTTTGTTATAGCTGGATCATCAGTGTTCACAATCTGAAATATGTACTTATGTAGCTCAACCATATTGAGAGAATAGGATACACGGATTCAGGTATACTTTTAGACCAGCTCGATAAAATTCAGAGTTATATCTCAATTTTTTGAAAATAATCTGTTAAACTCAAAGCATATCAGAATTTTATGGCAGATCAATTATTAGAATTGCAGAGATCTTCTGTATGAGCCGAAATTTCTAGATCATTTTGAGCTGGATTTTATCAGCTACTAGATCGATGTGATAAATTCTAGACTCAATTTTGTCACTGTTATATTCAAAAAAAAGTTAACAAGAATATAATTCGAAACATACAACCTGTGCAATATCTAGCTAACAAAAGGGATGCAATCTCTGCATTCAGAAGTATTCTTGGAATTATCGATTATCAAGCAGATGTCTGCCTAGCACCTGATTAGTGTATGATTTTGATTGTTTGATTACATTTGCTCTCCAAATAGTCATATTTCGCAATTCTTAAGCATGACTAGTTCAGCTTTCGAACGCAAATTGATGATGAGAGCTCAGCACCAAACATCAATTGTTATTGGCCTGGCCTATATTAGAATTCGGAGTCCATTAGTGGAAACAAGAATTTTCAATTTCTCTAGTTCATCCAACTTCGAATGTGTACAAGAGCTCTAATGACACAGACATATAAAAATTTCAGCGAGAGTGTGATGTTTAATTTTGTCTATATCTGGGTACATCATGGAGTATGAACAATACCGTATAACCAAGTCAATAGATCTGTTGGAGTTAATCAACTCATGAACTTCGATTATCTGAAGAGCTTGATGCTGATAGAGTTGAGGTTGACTGGTTTGTTCCCTTCAACAACATTCACTCCTTCTCAGTTGGATTCTAAAAGTTCAGCCAAGTATCACCCATTTTGCTGTAAACACAACAACGGAAAATGGCCGACATAATCTCGGTCAAGCTCTATACTCTGGTGGTAACTGTAGTATTTGCTTTATAGAACTAAATCGACCTGGCAACTAGGTAATGTAGAATAAGCAAAAGGCAGTAAAAAAAAAGTTTTTAAATATAATAATATTATAGAGAGATATAGGCAACATCGATGATCATTATCATTGCCAAGTTTCATATCTATCACCTTACAATTGATCAAAGGGTTTAAAGATTGAAGGAAAGATGATGGAAAAAAAAGTTGTGCGTATTATCATATGAATCAAGCCAGATCTAAATCAGGCCTGGTCTAATGCTGGCATGGTTTTAATATAAGTTGCTGACCCAATGAGGTAAAGCCCTGCCTAAGTCTTACTAAGTCTAGCTAATGTATCTAGATCAATAAGTTAAGAGGCGTGGAGCTTAAGCGCACTTTTTTTTTTTGTCGGATTCCTCTTATCTTACTCATATTCATCTGCTCTCTCTCACGCTTAGTCTTACTGACACCTCATGCGGGCCCTTATGTGTGCAAAAGCTCGGGAGAAAACTTCTCATCGTTTAATTAGAGTGGAGTCCGTTGAAAAAAAAAATCAAATTCACATCAGTGGGTGGGGCAAAATAGGCTAGATAGATAGATATTTAGCGAAGTATCGGCGAAAAAGCACCGGGGGGTCTGGTTCATATGCGATGTTGTGTGAATCACACTTGATTGGCACATATTTTTCATGTTATTTTCGTCTCAATGGAGCAGCAAATAACTGCATCGAACAAATTCGTCTACGTCTTTCCTCAATCTGCACAGGAGATACAGAAATGGGCCTATTCGTTTGACGTTGCCATCTATGCTTTTCGCATTGTAATTTATTCTTGTTTTAAAGTTTTTTTTTGGTTTTTTTGTTCCTCTTCATATAATTTAATAAAATAGAAAGTTTCGGAATGGGAGCCTAAATTATTTTAGATTTTAAAAATCCTTTGTGCTGCTGCCTAATTTCTGCTTCTCCCAATATTTTGAATCTTTGCATCGGATATCATTTATTCGCTTTAAAAACGAATCGCAAGTCAGAAAATTGAGCTTGTGTTTCTTTCCATTCATCAGAGTTTGGGCATCAACATTTGATGATTTTTTATGAAAAGGAATCAAACAAACTCAAATCTGCATAAACTAGTCATTTATTTTGTACATTATTGTGCAACCAAACATCGAAATTAGTAAAGAGAGCTCAAAGCCTTACCAAAATATTAAACTACAGAATTTGTCAAATATTAATGTGAATTGAATACTCATAACTACCATAGTCTTGCAACCACGAAGGCTAATAATTTTATCATCTTTTTTTTTCTTTTTGGCTCCAATCTCACTCAACCTGGAATTCCGTGTAACTGGAAACCTCTCACATTTCGATTTGATGCAATGTGTGGCGTGTGGCTTTACTGCAATACGTACAAATTATGTAATATTTCTCCAACTATGATAAGAAATTTAAATAGAGCAGCGACATCACTTGTTCGAGGTTGTAATTATGATACTAATCCATCTTGGCTAAGAATTCCTCCGGGCACTAAATTGTTTATATACTTACTTACTATAAGATGGGATCAACTCAATCGGATATGTGATAGTTGTAGTTAGAGTGTTATCATCGCGTAAGGCGCGCGAGGCGCGTGCAAGATCAGAAAAAAAAAAAAAAAATCATTTTGAAAAAGAATGCAACTATGACAACAACGCGTACTTAAGAACTACGTGTTTGATGGATAAAATATTCTCCATAAGCTATTCGGTTTGAATCGATGTATAACTACACAAGTTCATTTACAAAATCATTGAGTTTTCATAGAAAGGGCCCAATTCAAAAAGTGACAATTATAATCAAGAAATTACTTGGAGATTAATTATTACACTATCAGATTCAACTACTACATTGATCTCTTTCTTTTTTTTAGATCTTTATTTTAATCACAATTGAGGATGCAAAGATCTTCTCAATAAGAGATGAAAGGCATAGCATAATTCTTAACAGTTAGAGAGACTCAACAAAAAGAAGCAAATGGAAGGAAAAAAAAAATTCAAATAACATAACTAACTTCAGTTCAAACAAACACTAAAGTTGAAAGATAGATGCAAAACATTAATGACAATAATATGAATGACGTAGAATATCACAAGAAATAAGACATTTCTTTAGCGATGATGGGATTTCGATCTTGATTTCGATTTTCGAGGTTTTGGGTTCTGTTTTTTCAACTGAGCTTGGATAAGCTTTTGATGAACTTTGAGATGTTGAGCCAAATTATCTGATCTGGCAAATGCCTTATCACACATGTAGCACTTATAAGGACGTATCTCCGAATGAATCGACCTAGAATGCCTCTTCAAGTGCTCCAACCTTTTGAATGATGAATCACAATTCAAGCATTGAAACACATCCAGTCTATCGACAAACTTGTACTTACAATAACTGTCATTCGGGCTAAGTGGTTTTGATCTGTGCGACAGTTGCGGTTTACCACGCTGAGCATGAGGTGGCGATGGAGCAGAGTATAATTCGTGATCGTGTAGCTTATTCAAAGCATTTTCTTTTGCTCTTCTAGTGGTAGTAGCTCTAGGAATGATCTCAAAAGATCTTCTGTTTTTGTTTTTCAATTTTTGTTGAGAGCCAGTTTCAACTTCTTTCTCATTTTGCTCATCATCTGAATGTTTCTCATTCTTGTTGCGTGCTCTCTTGGAGCCATTTTTCATTCTCTCAGCAACAGTTTGGAAATATGGACTCTTAGTAGTCCTCAAAGTGACGAAAAATTCCGGAGCCGCATTCTCTCTTGAATTTTTATTAGTTTCATCGAATTCAATGGCCAAGCCAGTTCTCAATTGAGGTGATTGACAACGAGGAGAAGACGATGGTTCAGGATCAACTGTTGTTGAATCATACGAGGAGTATTGGCTCGTTGCTACAATAACTGACTCACTCTCTTCCTGAGAAGCCAAAATATTATTATCCGAATGGCAAGTGTTTGGCAATAATTCACTCCAATAATCCATATGGGTGAGAGCTTCGTCCTCATCAAATTCGTCAAAAAGAATTTGTCTAAACACACTTTTGGATTCTTCAGGTGGCGATATCAAGTAACTACCATCATTGTATAACGAAGAACTTGTTGATTGAGCACTAACTTGTTTTAAGTTAATCAAAGATCCCGAAGACATGGTTGTTACTGACGACGATGAACTTTGTCTTGAGTGTGCATGCTGTGATACCGGTGTCATTATCTCAACGGAGCTAGGTTGATAGTATTCATCAGGGTCACAAGAAGCCAACAAATTATCCTCTTCTTGCCTCTGCGGTGAAGAGTGATCCAGCTCAGATGAAACAAAATCAATATAAGCAGCCAATGACATTTTCAACAACAACAGCCCAACCAATAATATCAATTGATGTCAATTGAGCTCTTGTCTTTTTTATGCGATGTTGAAATCGAGAGGAAAACAATAACAAAACAAAAACGAAATGGAGACAAAGGGTTTGATTCTCAAAGGGGTTGGTTGACAACGTATGAATTGACTAAGACCACAAGGATGTGAAAAAAACCACCAAGAAATTAAATGAATTGATTGCAAAGTTAAGTTGGATAAATTGTCAATGAAAGAAGTCTTCTGTTGTTTGTATGAGATCAAATTGGAAAATGGGGTTTGTTTCACAAATGGGTTTGTTTCGATTATCTTTATATTATTCTTTTTTTTTTTTTTTTTCTTTTCTAATATTTATTTAGAACACTTTTACCTTCTAGTTGGTTCCAAATATAATTATTTGGTGATTTACTGATTGATCAAATTGAAGAAGACAGTCTTCACCAAACTGGATTTTTAAACGAAGCGGATATTACTTATCTTATATTGTTGTAACGAATGGACCTAGGTCACAATGCTTTTGGCACCCATCGTATATAGGTTACTATGACCAGTCAGAATCCTTAAGTTGACAGGAAATACACGAGCTATCAGAGACCATTTGACAGCAAAAGATCTGCTTCTGTTGTGACGCTTCATATTGTTATCCAACAGAAAAAAAACGAGATCAATACGTAATAAGGAACCGGGAGCTTATTTGTTCTGAAACATTACTTTTGAATCACCAATTCAATTTTTTTTCTAACGACGCAGCCTGCACAACAACAACACACACACTTGGCGCACTCTGGCGCAGGCGTACTTATCTCCACAATTTAAACTATAGACTTCAATCACAATCAACCATATACATTTTAGAGGGTTCTTTTTAGCGACAGACAGTAAACCCAACCGAGCATGTGCCTACTTTGTTACCACCCACAGCGGTAAAGCTTTATAACTTTAAAGTTCGCATGCTCACTCAAAACTTTCACAGAGGGAAGTAGGTCATCACATCGTATCTTCAGTTCATATATATTTCGAGTGTTGCATGACAGAACTAAGGATGAAACATGATAAGTGAATCAATCATCTCCCCACAATCACATTTACGAAAACCACCCCTCAATCCGTGTTGATTAAATATTGGTAGTATACAACTCATATCTCTTATCTATTATTTTCTGATACTTACTGTCGCATAAATATTCGTGTAATAATTTACAAATGTGTTCCAAATAGGTTCAATGTCATTCGATTTCCTAAAACGGCATATACCTTATTGAAACCGTAAATATTTACATATGACCTTCAAGTAACCGGACATTTTTACTGTTGAAATTGGGAAGAAATAGCAAATTTCAACTACCACCAAAAAACCAACAAACAGTAATTTTAAAAAGGGACTTGCTTAAAAATTTCAATCATATAGTTTTACAACAGTACAAAAACTTAATTGCATTTGTTCAGGCTTCCCATAATCATTCTTTCTCCATTGCCACACAAACAATAGCTTGTTAAATTTTGTTACTGTTTCAATAAATTGTTGCTGTTTTGCACTGAAACATCCATTACCCGCACACGCAACTTTCCTATTGAATTTTAGGCAAACAATCGTTATTCGAGTACAATATTCAAATTACTATAACTTCATTAGCGAGATCGATTAACCTAGATGTCTGCCACTTTACAAGAGCCAGAGAGGTTGTCTTCATTCACTTCAACCAAGTCAGGTCAGACGACTTATTCGAGGTCTTCTGTTTATCAGACAAATGGTAAACCTTTGAGTGAGGAGGCAATTTACAAGGCCAAATTGAAGTATGGTGTTTACAATAAGCCTGGTGCACCAATGCTTGGTGTCACTAGTTCAGCTTCTGACTCAGCTGCGTTGTTGGCAACTCAAACTGATTTGACAATTCATCCTTACAAACGAAACTTATCGGCAGAGGCAGCAACTGCTGCTTTAATTGCAAAGACAGATACAGCACCAAAAGCTTGGAAAAGAGAAAACTTTGCACCTGATGCAGAGTATGCTGCTATTAGTGCTAGATCTATCAAATATCCTTTCAAAACTGGAATAGCCCATGAAGACAAGGAAAGTAGTGATGCTGCTTCATCCGTTTTGAAAAAAGGCTCATCAACTGTTGCTAGAGAGGCATTAGAAGATTTGTATGCATTTGATGAAATTAGAAATGGTCATCAAACTTTCACCAAGTTTGATGGACAAAGCTTGAAAACTGCTCTGGAGCACAGTGTTGCTGATACATTGTCAAGGAGAAGTAATCCTACTATGGATTACCGTTCAGGTCTCACCACCAAAAGCAGTCTCATGAAGATGAATATGGGCACAATTTCTAAACTGTCTTCGCTGAATGCATCCAAGTCGATGAGTTCGAGAACTACTCCTGATCACAACTCTTCAAGAGCTGGTTTGAATACAAAGAGGTTTGACACAGCAGATGGCGCTGTTGATATCTCCAAAATCAACATTGCTGCTAATGAGAAAGCCAGAAAAGATGTATTGAACAGATTGGATACGAGCATAAGAGATCACAGACGTGGTATCCCAACAGCTTCTGATTATAACAGTAAAACATTGGCTAGCTCTGGAGCTGGTCTGTCATTGCATAACACCAAGTTTGCTGACTATGCATCGTACGAAAGGGACAGTTTACTGCATAATACTTTAGTTGATAAGAAAGTTTACGCCTACGCTGCTGCCAATGCCGATAAGACATTGGAGAGATTAAACGGGGAGGCAAATGCTAAAAACATGTTCAACAACAGAGAGATGAACTTGAAGGCTATACAAATTGCTCAAGCGAATTCCCTGAAGAGAAATGAAATCAACAATAAAATTAATCTCGGTGGTGGCTTGTTCATGGACCCATTAGAATTGCAAACTTTAGCTGCTTCAATTGTAAAACCGGTTTTAAACGATATTGATAACAAGGCCAGTGCTCAAAGAAAGTCTGATTTTGATCGTGCCAAGTTGCATGAGGCTCAAAAGCAGAAGAAAGTTGAATACAAAGAAGAACAAAGAAGAAAGAAACTGCAAGCCATTCAAGATAAAGAGGACGCAAAGAGACAGAAGAAGGAGGAATTGGAAAAGAAGAAACAACATCAAAAGAGAAAACAAGATAAATTGACCAAGACCAAGGTTGGCGAAGTTGATGCTAAAGGAGTTGAATTGGAAAAGCAAAAAACTGAACATGATGCTGCCAAGGAGACTATTTTGGGCGAAAAGTTGACAACAGAGCAAGAGATTGAACAAGCAGAAGCCCTGAAGAAAGCTGAAAGAGATGCAGAGTTGAAGCTGATTCAAGATGAGAAGGATGCTGAACTCGCACCTATTTTGGAAGAATACAACAAGGAAACTGCCTTGTTGGATGAGTTGATCATTAAGAGAGAGGCTGCTGAAAAATTGGCTTCAGAGCAGCAAGAACGTGCAACAAAGGCTGAAGCTGAATTGAAGGAATTGACTGATAAATTGGAGGAGACTGAAGCTCAAATTGCCAAACTCAGAGAAGAGATACCACTTAAAAAATCAGAAGCTGAAAAACATTCACAAGAGGCTGAGTTAGTTCAAAAAGAATCTGAAGCGGATGTTCAAAACAAACAAGTTCAAGAGCAAGAATTTATCAGTAATAGTGAGAAATTGAAGGCTGAGAAAACTGATTTACAATCCAAGAGATCATCAGCTTTAGTATCATTACATGCTGCTAAACAAGCTGCTCTTCTGGATGAGTTGGCAATCAATGGTGCATTACCAGAACATTTACAAAAAGATGTTAATCAAAATATTAGTGAAGAGAGTGATCTCGATGAAGATCAATTCAACACTACTGAAGAAGAGCCTGAACCAGAGCCTGAAACCGATGATGAAGGTGAAACTCATGGAGTTGAAGCATTGACTGAACCAGACACAAAGGCTGCCATTCCAAAGACAACTGTCAATCCACAAAATGTCAAGTCTCTTGTAGATGTTGTTCCTTCCGATATTTCAAAATTGCCAAAGAGCACTGCTGTCAAGAGAACTCCACTGCCAAAGAAGACCACACTGACAACAACGACGAGTGGTTCATCTCCAACGAAGAAAACAAGTGGTTGGAGATCAAAGGTTAAGAGCATGTTAGGTACCAATACACCAAACACTTCCCCAGAACGTAATAAGAAGAATCCGGTAGTGACAAAGACAACAGTGATTAAAGAACCTGTCAAGAAACTGTCTTCAAAGAAGGCTGCCACTACTGCACCTATTACAAAAGAGAAGATTTCAGATCCAGTCCCAGTAGCAGCTGATGGTGATGACAAGAAAAAATCTACTACAGAAGATGACAGTAATGATTTGCAACAGACATTTTCTGGATTCAGTCAAGGTTCTATACCTGGAGAAGAAGTTGCAGATGATAAAAAAATCGATGTAACTGGTGATGATGATGACGCTGATGGATCCATATTAGAAGATGGAGACAAGACTAAAAGAAAGGAAAGCTTGTTCAAAGAAGATATTTGAAGCTAACCTGTTTGGTTGTTTGCTGTGTTTTATTTTATTTTTTTAAAATTGTAGGGGAAGCGCGAGGAGAGAATTCTACTTCACGGTATGATCATTATTTTGTCTATCATAACAATTTGAATTATTCTTCCTCTTCAATATGTGACTCTATTTTTTCATAAGCGCTGAAGTTTTTTTGTTGTTTATTTTTCATTATTGTTCCACTATCGGCTTATCACAGCTTTATTTTTTTCTTTTTTACCCCCGTTTTTGTCGTTTATTATCATTTGACTGTTGTTGTTGTTGTTGTTGTCGCGATACTTTCTAATTATTTTTTTCATATTTTTGTTCTATTAGTTCCTTTTTTTTTGATGATGATGAATTATTTACTCGACTTTGATAGTTGAAGTGAAGTATTCCATCAGTATGTTTTTTTAAAGTTTTTCATCAAATTTGTTATAAAAACTATTGTTTAATTTATAATTAATTCAAAGCTCCCAGTTTTTTTTTTAAACTTGATTTTACTTACAATCAATTTTCAATAAGCTAAAATTAAAGAAATGTTATACAAATTAATATTGAAATCCAAGTAGATATACATACATGTTTCAAAAAAAAATAAAACACAGAGAATAATTACACTGAAACAACAACAACAACGAAAAACCGCAAATAAAATAATCTACAAACACCAGCATCTTCATCTTCATCATCGTATATCTTATCTTACAAAATAATACCCACCCGCCATTTACCAATTTTTTTCTTTCTTAAAATCTTGGGTTTTAAATCATAATCATCATAATCATAATCATAATTGGCCCCTAATTCTTCTAGCCAACTGAATATCCTTTTGCATAATGGTAACCCTCTTAGCATGTAAAGCACATAAATTAGTATCTTCAAACAAATTAACTAAAAATGTCTCAGACAGTTCTTGTAATGCCAGTATAGCTACACTTTGCCATTTTAAACCATAATCATATCCAATTGCATCTGTTGCAATTTCTCTCACCAATCTTGCAAATGGTAATTTACGGATCAACAAATCGGTCGATTTTTGATATTTGCGGATCTCACGTAACAGTAACGTACCTGGTCTATAACGACGTTTATGTTTCACAGGTACTGGATCACCAGGTTGGTTACGAGAAAGACCTGTTTCCTGTTGTTGTTGTCTTGATGTGTTGGAACGCCTAGAAGTGGTTGTCACTGTAGTAGCAGCAGACTTGGAAATCCTCACAGCACTGGAAGGGGAAGCAGGAGATGATACTTCACTTTTGGGTTCTTTTCTTGTGGTAGTGACCTTCTTTGGAGATTTACTCCTGTTCGTCGAGAGCCTAGCCATTTTGTTAAAATCAATTGTTTGTTTGGATTCAGCACTGGATTTGGATGAGTTCCCCCCTGATATCTTGATGAGCTGAGTTTAAGGTGTCTTGTAAGGATAATGATAACTTGTGACCGTGATGATGAATAAGAAGCAAACTTTGATTTGACACTAGCTATTATTACACGAAACTCAACCGATGACGAATTATCAAAACACCTTTTCGTTTCACTGATGAATTGACTTTTTTAAAAGTCAGCCATTTTCGAACTTTTTTTTTTTTTTTTTTTTGGCTCTTGTGCAATTCTGTGGGATATTTGGGCGCGCGTCTTTTAGGAAAACGGTAGTAGAAAGAGAAGGAAGTAAGTTTTTTTTGATTGACAAAATTATATTACCTTATTAGGAAAGACGCAAACAACCTCAATTAAAACATCCCGCTGTTTGAGGTGCAAGAAATGGTGTATATGTGTGTGTAGTATAAGGGATTATGGATTCTGAGTTAACTAGAGGCATGCATTTCTCAAGATTAGTAGTGGACTGGATTGAATTTTTTATGCAACATTGTTGAAGAGTTGACGCAGGTGCGAAGCAAAAACACAATAGTAGTTACGCGTTCGTTAGTCGATGATGATATTACAAAATTTTATTACAGATATATATATAGACATGCGTATATATATTTGCAGACAAAGTCTCACAAACGCGAGATTTTTCATCATAAGGCGACATCCCAAATACCTGGTGGACCATTACTCAAATAACTCTCTTTGTTTAAATACAAAGTTTCACCATAGTTATTACCGTGACCCGTTCCAAAGATTTGCTTTGTCAAAATTTGGGCGCCTAAAAAGGTTAAATCTTGTAACTTACCCAGCTTTTTCCAGATGGGGAAGTACTCTGGAAATTTCAGGTATCTGATCGATTTAGGCACTTGCAGGATGTTATATATTTCATTGTTAGAGCCAAGGACTTGATTGTTCAAGTTTTGTCCACCAGTGGCGCTGACTGATGCTGGACCAGTTTCATTTCTAAATGCCAGCTCTGCTGCAGATTGTCGACTTTGATTGTTTGTTCTGATGACAATGAGATGATCTTTCATCAATTGTACTAGTAAAGCGTCTTTAAATCCTTTTATTTTTGTGGTGGCACCGACTAGTACAACATTATCAAAACATTCTTGTCTCTTTGAGATATCTATCACTTCTTCAATTGCAAATTTTACATTGAACGATATCAATTCGATTAATTCTTTAGCACCTTGAAATCTTTCCTTACCAACTTCTATTGTATTTCCTTCTTCATCGATAAATGAGTTTTTTTCCAACTCACTGTTCGGTTGACTTGGATTCTTAACGTTTTCCTTCTCGAGTTTTTTCTTATTATTCTGTTCCTCCAATAATTCTCTAGTATCTCTATCACTCGTCACTATTGCAGCAACATCAAGAACACCTTCATTTTCTGCTAGGTTTTGATCTATATTTTCGTCCTGTCTCAATATATTGGAGCCAAAAAATGAATTTTTTTCATCTTCTTCGTTCAACACTTCATAAATATTAGATTTTTTCAAAGATTCTATTTGAGATTGAGTCAATTGTGGCAATAATTTATTCAAATTATCATTAATCATCAGTGAACCAAATGGAACAGTGACGTTAGCATGTTTCAAATTTTGATAGTCAACAATTGGAGATATATCAGTTTTTTCATAACCAACGTCAATCACTAATGAGTTTTGCAAAGATCCATGTGCAAATGAAGCACTAAGACAACTTGGAGTTATATTGAAACCTCCAATATCCAAAGTTTCAAAAACGTAATGAGTGATCAGCTCAATTTGTACTTTAGTGAATCCAATAGATGATACCAATGATAACGCAATAGATGATGGGGAAGTATAACCTTCACTATCTTTCAACACTGAAGTGAGTATCAATTTGAGAAAGTAGTTGAAGGCATCGATGTTGATCACCTTACCTTGTTTAATAGGATATATCAGATTTGTTTCAATCAGGGATGATGATTTAAATTGTTCATTTTCAAAATATACTTTTGTTGGTATCTTATAACTGGGTAAGGAAAATGGTTCTGGAGAAGTTCGACCAAATGAGCACAAGGTGAACTGAGATCCTGGTTGAATGACAAGATAGTTTTCTTCTTTGAAAGGAGCCATGTCTTTTTTTTTTTTGGCAGTGTTTGTTTTATATGTGGTAGTCTCTCACACTAATCTATCTTTGTTTTGTATCATTTCATTAAGTTTCCCAAATTCAAAACAATCGAAACCAAACAAAAAATTGGCTTTACTGTAAACGACCTTAATAAATCCCATATTTTAAAAAAACAAAAGACGTCAATTGTAGCTATTCAAAATTCCCCCAACTCACAGAGTGAAATTGTCTAGAATTAAAGAACAACAGATTTCTTAATTTTGGCGATCATGATGAATGTATAACTTCAACTTTTATAAAAAAAGACAAACCTTTGATTGATTAGTATCCCATCTATAATTTACCCTGCCTTTCTTGTTGTATAATAATAATACAAAAAAGATGAAAAAATTGATTTTGAAAAACTTTTTCACTTTTATATAAGACAAGGAGAATAATAATGGAGAGAGAAGATGAGTTTTCAAGGAACAAGGTATAATAACACCATCAAAAAAAGATAGATCTTAACAATAAGTCTATTGTTAGTATCTATCTATTGGAGGATTAATACTATTCTTATATAAACATTGATTTGTTCAAAGAGCTCTCAAGATGAGAACATATTTGAATATATCAATTTAATAAGCATAAAAATGACAGAGATGATGAATTGTTTTATTTCAATATTTGAAATGGGAATCTCTCTGACTCTCGTTAAAACTAAAAACCATGGAGATAAATTTTATTTTCTGATTTGTCATTTTGTGTTTTAGAATTTGAATATATTCTAATTTCTTTTGCTATGTGGTTCCATCAATTAAATACTAGGTTGTCTTGATGTTAACTGATGATGTAGGTATTGAGTGAAGCAGATGGTGTATGGCGGTTGGAGTTGGAAACGCGTAGATAATTGTAGGTTACAAAAATAGTGGTAAGAGGCTGTGTGTCACAGATCGAGATGTTATTATTCATCCATCATTATCATCACCAACACCGCCACAACACAATAATATGTGCAACTAACATTGCATCCATCTCAACTTGTGTGAATTTGAGGCGGCTATACATTGAAGAGATAATTATGGTGACGTAAAAAGGTCTCATAAAAATGGAGATGAAATTCGTGCATTGAAACTGTTCCAACTCAAAAGTTGCTCTCTCTCTCTCTCTCTCTCTATCTATTTCTCTCTATCGATATATTTGTTGTAATTTAATGAATTGTGTACTTGAAGGGGGATGGTGATTAACCATGTATCTATATACAACAATAGAGACAAGAACTACTGATTGCTTTGTTATTGTACTCGATTTATTTATTATATTAATATAAGATAGATAGATCTCTTGTGACTAATTCTCCTTCTTTTCTGTCATTTTTGTATGGAGGATCTTTTCTTTTTTCTTTTTTTTTTTTG
Organism: Nakazawaea anatomiae; assembly: GCA_030556755.1. Taxonomy (NCBI): domain Eukaryota; kingdom Fungi; phylum Ascomycota; class Pichiomycetes; order Alaninales; family Pachysolenaceae; genus Nakazawaea; species Nakazawaea anatomiae. The sequence continues at coordinate 28,115 of JAKTUO010000027.1, read as the reverse complement.
CTCTTCTTTTTTTAATAAATAACAAACGGGATTTTCCTCTTTAAGGTTATTTCGCATCTCGCACTTCTTCTCTTTAAACAATTTTATTTTTATTAAAATTATATATATATACTTTTTGTTATTATTGCGAAATTCAATAGTCAAATATTTTTTATTTTTTATTTTTATTTGGATCAGCTCAGAGGAGAGAGACCCATTGTGACCAACCACAATAAAAAAACCAACATCAATTCTTTTGCTAAATGAAGTTTTCATCCTTGTTCCAATACTGGCAAATCCCACTTGTCGCCTTGGTAACATGGTACGGAATGTTAATTGCCATGTTGATTTGTTGGGCCGGTCAGGGCCATCCAATTTATTGGTTTATGGGTGAAGAACAATTCCCTGTTTATATTAGTGATATAGGTGCCACTAATTTACAACCGTTATTCATATCATGTGCCGGTTTTCAAGGTCTTTTCTTCTGGTTCAGTCTTATTGCTGATAAATGGTTACGTCACAAAGGTAAATTATTACCTTGTAAGACAAAACATGAAGTTAATTTAAGTTGGGCTTCAATTGTTTTCACTGTTATTTCAATGTTGGCAATTCTTTTCACTTCAATTTTTAAAACAAATAGATTTCACCATGTTCATATAGCAATGGTATCAATTTTCATTGCATTTGCATTTTTATTATCTGTTTGCAATGCAACACAATATTTTTTACTATCACAATCTTACCCACACGAAAATTATGGCAGTGTCAATAGATTCTTCTTAAGTGGTATGCTCAAGATTGTTTGGATAGTGTTGGCAATTATCTTTGCAGTATGTTTCGGTTACTACATGAAGCATGATCGTAATAGTTTATCCGCTTGTTTTGAATGGACAGAAGCATTTTGGTATGGTATCTTGTTGTGTATTTTTGCATTTGATCTTTCACCAATAAGGCACGATTATCAATTTAGAGTTGATCCAAAGGAGATGCCAGGAATAACCACTACCACAAACGAAAATGATGTTGATCTTACCGATTCAGATGATAGTTCTGTCGTTTAAGTTTTGTGTTATCATTGTTGTTATTGTTGCTATTTGATCGCTATATTCTTTACTTATATTTTTAATCTATAAAATACTTCATTCAATCTCGAGTTTTTGGTAACTTTTGCTTTCTTCGGTAATCAATCAGCTTTCGTGTTAAGGGTTCAATGTCGTTAGATCGGGGTCTTGCAGTCTTAATGCACTATATAGTTTTGATAAAAGTTTAGGCTAAAACTTATTGGAATTGAGCTACTCGAAGAGAGCGTCATCATCTCCTCCTGTAGTAATGCAAAGTTGTGGCTAATCTCCAGACCCCCAATGTAAAGTTATGTCTTATCTCAAAATCAGACCCCCTTCCAAAGCTAATCCGATCTGATAAATTTGAGATTATTTTTTTTTTTTTTTTTTGCTTCGGTAGCCCCGTCTCAAGCTTAAAGCCGGATGAAGGTACTTCATGGAAAGTCAACAAACATATGAGTTCTTGTGAGGTCATTGATTTATTGTTCTCTTATACATTCCAGAAGTAATAATGAATTGATACAGCTGATCCATCTCTGATGTATTTTTTTCTTCAAACAAATACAAGGGATTAATCCAAAAACAAATGTAAATTTTTTCTCCTACAAAAGGCTTGTAAAAGCATGTCTTTACTGATGTTTTTATTTGAATACGCGACGTTCGCATCGGCAGAAGTTCTTATTACTATAGCAGTAATTCACTGCTATAATTCCATGACGTTGTAAAAATGAATCAATATTGTCATTAGATGATCTTGATAGAAAGGGGGTTAAATTTCAATAGAGTTGAAGACAAAAACTCTTTCAAAATTAACATAATGTCTCTTTGATATCAAATTTGATCTACTTTCATCTGGTTTGATTATGTTCCATATCCAAGTCCATAAGAAAATGTCTTTTACAACACTGTGTATTTGCTTTGAGAGCTTACAAAGACATAAGTGATATTAATGCATCCGAGACTGACTGATGATAATTCATTCCCATGCTACCACTTCAGCATATAATAATACAGAAGCAACAAACTCCGATTCATTATACACAAAATACAACCTAATTACATTCTTTTGAAAGTTCTTATCAACTCAATCCACATTTCCAATAACAAGTTGATTTTTTTCACGTTCCAACCTTGTTAATTTCTCCCTTTCTTTCTCCAACTCCTTCAACACCTTATTGGTGGCAATATTCAACCTATCCAACTCATCCAGTTCCAATTGTTTTGAAAATGGATTTGATTTGGTCGATTTTATTGGTAATAATGTCCGTGGTATAGATGTTAAAACTTCAAACATTTTATCAGTTGGTTCATTAAATACAACCTCATCGTACAAGATACTCTCCACATTCTTACCACCACTACTATTACTGCTCACCTCATCCTCAACAGCAATACCGGCTCCGTTGAGCTGATAAGGATGTAATCTTAAATGATGAAATATACTAATATTTTTCTCCCCACTCTCACTGACAAAGAATATCTTAATATTGATCTCAAATTCACCCCATCCAGTCTCTGTCACTTCAAAAGGAGGCGATTCAATGCTTCGTGTCAGATTGGGATATGTATCATGTAATTTGAACACAACTTTCTTGATCATGTATGAAATATCGTTCCCTGTAGGGTCTCTCACAAATACCGTCCAATGATGAGTGTGGTCTGGATTGATGTTTGGTGGCCTTATTGCCCCAATAGGTGTCAGAGTATTTCCATATATGATTGGTCGTGTGATTGATATACCCTTGACTCTTCTTGAATTAGTGGAAGGAGGAGCCATATTGCACTTGTTGAAGAAATCTATCTATTCTTTTATGCGATGTCAATATCAAAACATCTCTTTCTTTCTTTTCAAAAAACAAGAAAAAAGTTACGAAAATGAGAGAGAGATACCATAACTATTTGACTGCCAAATTAGGTAATATTTGTTACAACATCATTTGAAAAAATAGTAGAAGAGAATCCTTTTCAGAGGGATCTACGTTTGCAAAGTGTGAATATTTAGATTAGAGTACGATATTGTCAAAGATGGCTTAAGGTGCCTGCCTATTTTGAACATTATCGGAGTGAATCTAGCCTTCTCTCCTGCCGTCTGATGACCACCCCTGCGATCTTTTCCTTCTGTTGCAATGAAAAAAAAAAAAAACATTAAAAGAAGAAGAAAAAGAAAAACAACAGCAGATGTATATCTTCTTCCAACAACAATATTAACGATAACAACAAGTTGACAACTTCATCTTTGTGTCAACGAAATTCTAAAGACTTAGAGAGATGCCTTTGAAAACAATATATATTGCCAGACATGGCTACAGATCCAATTGGCTACCGCCTCCACATCCTCCTCTGCCTACAGGGATCGATTCCGATCCACCATTACTGGAACACGGTGAGCAACAAGCTGTTGAATTGGCCCATTATATCCTGTCATTAGATGATGAAACACCTCAGATGATTTTTTCATCACCATTTTATCGTTGTCTTCAAACTTCACAACCTATTTCCAAAATTTTGGACTTACCGGTACTGGTTGAACGTGGAATAGGAGAATGGTTTAGAGTGGAGAGGGAAACGCATCCTATCCCTGGAGATCTCAATTTATTATCCAAATTTTTTGATAATTTAGATATGGACCACAAGATTGATCAATTGGTGGTGCCTCTGTTAAATGGAGAAACAGAGCTGGATATCTTTAAGCGTTGTCAATTGTTTTGGGAAAGATTTTTCACTTTTATGGAGGATAATTATCCAAATGTGGAACGTGTATTGTTTGTGACCCATGCACTGACCAAGATTGCATTGGGGATGTCATTGTTAGGATATAAAAGTCCAAGGGACTTGTTGAAACCACCAAATGTTATTAACGATGAGATAAGGCTACGAGCAGGGGCTTGTTCCTTGGATAGATACGAGTTACAAAAGAACAATAGCTGGACTTTGACGATGAACGGAAACGTTGAGTTCTTGACCGAGGGAGAAGAAATGAATTGGAATTTCGGTAAGTATCTCAAGATTTTTCATTTGTTCATATCTTTCTTGTTATAAGTCTGCAACTGAGATATATATAGATTCATCATTACTAACTAATTCAATTTTTAGAACACGGTTTTGAGGCAGGTTCAGATGAGGATATCTTGGCAAGGCAACAAAGAATTTCAAGAGATGCAACTGAAGAGCTGGAAGACAATTTTGACGTAAGTACAAAAAACAAACTATAAAAAATCACAGTTATCATTATCATCCCAGTATGACTCGTCATTCGGCTAGCTTATTTTCATTGTTCACCCCTATTTTTTTTTTCGATACCAGAAAACCGGTGTGTTTCAATTTTTACTTCCACAATAAGTCTGTTGTGTCAAAAAGAGACCATTTTTGCGTTATCAATTTCTTATTTCTGTTCTTTGAACTTTTTTCCTCAGATTTTACAATCAACTCTATAGACAATTCAAATACATTATGCTACCCCAAATGACAAACATCAGTACTTTAGCTTCAATCATGGTTACTAACAAGCTATTTACATTAATAGGAGATTTATCTCACTTTAGACATTCCATCAAGTCATCAAGTTACTCCTGCAGGTAATAATCCTTCTCAATATTACAGCAGGGCCTTGATCGAAGAACTATCCAAATCGTTTGGCAATACTGGTCACGAGCACAATAACAGGAAAGATCTGGATGGTGGTGTTGTCAACAATGACGTTAACAAATTGAGCCAATCCCATTTAAACGATTTGTACAGCCAATCATCTTTACAGTACTCAGGCCTAGAAAGAAGCGATCCTTTATTTCTCATCAACCAACAACTTTATAAAGGTGAGTATCGTAAGTTAAACGGTACAGAGTTGATCGTCAATGATAGCGGATGTGTTGTTGCCAAGACTAAAGATCGAATCCTATTACACAAAGGAGAGTTTGTCAAAAAGGAAAAAGCAGGTACTGCTAATGCAAACAAAGATGATGATGAGGATCTTGATGATGACAAAGAGATTTTACTGCAGATACCACAAGGTTTGAGGAAGACTAATAATTCATTGTTGTTGGAGAAATTAAAGTTGGCAAAGAAAGTTGAAATAGAGTCTGTCAAATGATATTTTTGTATTAAATGCCAACTGTTATTAGGTAGTCAGATTTTGAAAATGACTGGAATATTTGTCCGGAGAATAATAAGAACTGTTCACATAATCCTTTTTGGTGATAGATTGTGATTGTCATATACGGTTTGACAAATAAATGAATCAGAAATGGTGATTTGAACCTTAGAACGAAGTTTGATCAAGCTTCAACAGCTCTCTTACTCTGTGAAAAAAGTCGTTAATTTTGCTAACCCTTGATAAAAGGAAAGTTTGCATTATGTGTTGTCAACGGTTGAAGGCAGCTTAATGGGGTGGGGCCAGACATTCATGCAGCGTGTTTTTTAGTGTGTATAAAGAAATTACAACTAATCGGACAAAAAAATACTAAATTGAAGCAAATGATCGAAATTGCGAGATGTTCCGTGAATTATGCAGCCGTCTTCATCATGTAGACTGCCTATAGATGCGAACCCTTTCAAAGATCTAATCGGGATCAAATGTATAGATTGAAGCTCTAAAGTGGACGCGCTAATCATCAAAAGAAAAACTTGAAAAATTCTAAGCACACAAACCAGTCCCTCCCTGTCATCCATTTGAATTATGACACCGTTCAATCACCCATTACTAACTTATTTGTCCGACAAAAGGTTTGTATTAGCATCCACATCACCAAGAAGACTTGAGATCATCAACAATTTAGGTATACCTCATGCGGAACTGAAAGCGTCAAATTTTGAGGAGAATTTGGATAAGACGCGATATACACCACAACAGTATGTGATTGAAACTGCAAGAGGTAAAGGTCTAGCTGTGAAAGATGAATTTTTGAAAGAGTACAGTACCGGAGATCAAACGATAATACTTCCCGAGGTGATTTTATCAGCTGATACCGTTGTTGAGTGTAATGGACGTATCTTTGAGAAACCGAAATCTATCCAGGATAATATCGATAGTATCAAGTATATTAGAGACAGTGGTGTACCACAACAAGTACTCACTGGTGTTATAGTGCTAGTGAAAAGACAATCAGGAGAGGTTGGTAATGAGGTGACATATGAGACATTTGAGCATTTGGAGACAACGTCTATCGATATGGATACCGAGTTGAGCGATGCTTTCATCGAGATGTATTGCAATACCGGTGAAGGGTTAGGCGTGGCTGGTGGTTATAGAATCCAGGGCTATGGTTCATTATTCATGAAGGAAATCAGAGGTGATTACTACAACGTTGTAGGACTACCTTTCAGATCTACTTTCAAATTGTTAGAACATCTGTTGCAATTGAGCTTGTAAGAGAACAAATCAAAAATGGTAGTGCTCTGCGACACCATACCTTCCTATTCAGGAAGTTTGAAATTTTTTTTTTATCTGAAAATTTTTTTTTTTTTTTTTGTTAGTAGTTATAAGAGATGAGATCACATAGATAGTTTTGATAGATTAGGAACAACATCAGCTTCTTTTGAAATATAAATATAATTACAACGACAATGGCTATCACTAGATTGAGATCTAAAATGAAGCCTAAGAGTCCTAAGAACTCTCCTAAGCAGAGCCCTAAACAGAGTCCAAAGGGGAAAACTGCAGCTGCTACTCCAGAATCTACACCAAGCAAGAAAACTAAGAAGTTATCAACTCCAGAATCTACACCAAGCAAGAAGGCTAAAAATTTATCAACTCCTGTTAAGCCATCACCTTTAAGAAAACAAATTATTACAGAAACTGAAATCAAAAATGAGAAGAGGGAATCAAAACCAGATGTTGAAATTCATGATGAGGAGAATAAGGAGGAGAATGAATTCGAGTTGCCTAGCGATTCAGATTCAGACTCAGAAGCTGAAGATAATGATGATGCAATCGAAAATATTACCGAAGCTCAAGAAGCCAAGATAGAATTTCAATCCAAGAAAGAGAAGATGAATCAAGAAATTAAGTCCATAATAACTCATAATGTCAAGACTCAATTACTGCTGGTGAACAATAAACAAGAAATTAATAAGAATAAGAAGAAGAAGACAGGTATCATATATATCGGTAGATTACCAAGGGGATTTGAAGAGTATGAATTGAAAAAATATTTTGAACAATTTGGTACCATATTAAACTTGAGGGTATCAAGAAATAAGAAGACGGGTCATTCCAAACATTATGCATTTGTTGAATTTGCCAACTTTGAGGTAGCCAAGATTGCTCTGGAGACGATGAATAATTATTTGATATTTGGTCACATAATCAAGGTATCATTGTTAACGAAGGAGAAAATGGAGTTATTCAAGAATGCTAATCATAAATTTAAAACCATACCATGGTTGAAGATAAGTCAAGCGCAGAATGATAAGGCTAAAAAAATTGGTAAATGGGAACAATTACAAAAGAAGAGTGAAGGTAAGAAATTGAAGAAGATGGCTCAGTTGAAAGAATTAGGAATCAATTATACTTTGTAGAAGAAAGAAAGAATGAATACTCAATCAATTTAACCGATATTAGTATAACTTTAGAGCCGTCTCCATAGGCAGATCATTGTAAAGGCCCAAAATACAAAAAAAAAAAAAAAACATTTTCGCCCTTTTCAGTAAAATTTTCCCATAACAAAGAGAGAGAGATCGTTTACAAAAGAAAAAAATGATTTTTTTTTTTGTTCAATGAAATCAATTTGTTTTGTCATTATCTTCTTCTTCTTCTTTGTCTGTTTCTTAAAACATCAAGTTTGATAAACTACTACGATAGCTCACTTTCGACTAACACTAGCTAGATATACAACTCCACAACAAAATGAACATCTACACTTTTGAAGAAGTTGAGAAACACAACAAATCTGATGATTTATGGATGGTAATTCATGGTAAAGTTTATGATTGCACTTCTTATCTTGATGAACACCCAGGTGGAGAGGAAGTTGTTGTTGATTGTGCCGGTACAGATGCCACTGATCCATTCGAAGATATCGGACACTCAGATGATGCAAGAGAGATCTTGGAAGGTTTACTCATCGGTGAACTTGACCCTGCCTCAATTGCCAAATCAAAACCTTCATCGTCTTCATCCGCGTCTGGTAGTAGCGAAAGTGGTGGTCAATTACCTTTGATCTTGGCCGTTCTTGTTGCCCTGATCGGTATAGGTTTCTACTTCTACTCACAATAAGGTGGTGGCCGTGACCTATTACCCCCACTGATAGTTTTCGACTTTTCATCTTCATCAAAACCCCCCCTATGTCAGCTGTCCCATCATATTGAAGTGCCCACAAAAAAAAAAAATCAGATCATTGGATTTCATATCATCACCAGTTTTCTTGAAATTCTCTTTATAATCATCATCATCATCATGTCACCCTGGATTACAACAAAGACATTCAGTTTTTGATTCTTGTGCTTGTTAAAGTTACTTTACTCAAAAAACCAGCTTCCACTTATGTTTTTTTCTTTCTTCCTTAATTCACGTTGTACTTACTTGGATGCGATTTTACAAGTTAAAGGTGTGTTATTTGTTTGTTTGACTGGTTGCTTCAGTGGCTCATAATTTGATCTTGGGAGGTGAAAAGAGAGGAGTTATAAGCTATTTATTTATCATTATTATATTATATGCACTGTTTAATGCTATTGTTAATCTATAGAATCACCAACGATATCTGTAAGGATTTTGGCGATGACAATTGCTAATATTTGATCAAGTTTGTCCATCCATCTCTTTATACGAGCCCCTATCGTATATATATATATATGGCTGACAATGTCACCCACAGGTGATTGTACGCATTGTATTTTTGTCTCTTGATCCCCAAAGGTAATTTCCAAATGAGGTAGTCATAGGTGGGAGAGAAAAAATATTTCAGTTCAAATTTGTCGTGTGCAACTACACAAGCACTCAAGGTCTCAAAGTTCACACATTTCATCCGTTCAACAAAGAGAAGAGATCAAAAAATTAAAGTGATATAAGCTCGTATACGCTTATAGAGGGAGATATTGAGGCAAAAAAAAATGTCACCGGAGCTGGATAAGAAGCTGACATTAACCGAGATATTAAACGGGAGAAGCGACGATGTTGATCTTCGGATAGATGATGCTGAAAATTTAGATCCTACCTTGACGGCAAATAGGGAAGACAAAGATGCAGAGGAAGAGATTGATATCAACTATTGCATAGAGTGCCGAGATATGCCCACAGAGATATATTGCAATGACTGCTTTGAACATTTTTGCAAACCTTGTTTTCTGATGATTCACAAAAATGGAAAACGTAAGAATCATAAAACTGAGGACGTCAAGTCTCATTTGATCGAAGAGGCTGCTAATGAAAATAAAAATAGCAATTCTATAGATGTTGAAATTAATGACCTTGACGGTACTGAACCAGGTGCTGATATAATAGAGACAAATTCCACGAGTATCGAGGAAGCTATCTTGAACGGCATAAAAAGACAGATCAAGTTTATTCCAATGAGATTGACTTTTGAAGAGAGAAAGTTACTAAGGTTGTTAGAGGCAGCTTTGAATGTATCTCAATACACTGATAAGATTGATATTCTCTCATATACCTCCAAGCTGAAAAGAATTGTTGTACAATTGAAAGAGATTTGTTCCATTTTAATAGGTTTAACCATATCTACTGACTTCAAAAAGGGTACCGCATTGATCGATGACAAAAATTTCGAAGATAATGCAGAGTTTTTCCAACAAATTTTTGAAATTGGTAGACGTTACAAGATAATGAATCCGGAGAAATTACGTGACAACTTTGGTAAGTTGATGTACATGATTATGGACTCACGTTTACCCGAGATCAAAGATCACATGGAGTTTGATTTGTATACCCCAATTAAGACAGTGCATACCTATTTGGTATCAAATGACCCAGGTCTGTTAGCAATGTTTGATGACGTGTTGATCGTTAATGCCACTGCTGATATATCCCCCGTGGGAAAATCAAGATATCAAATAGAAAAGGAAATCAAGACTAAAGAGGCAGCTATCAAAAAGTTGTCGATCAAATATAGTAGTAGAAAAATATCCAAAGATGAAATATGTCAGGTATTGTACTCGGTAGGGGATTTCAACGCTTACATCAATACCAATAGGAGACCAATTATGAGAATGTTAAAGAGGTTAGAACAATTCGAAAACATCAATGATGATTACCAATTGAATATTAAATTTGGTGTTGGCGGAGCAAGATTAACACATGATCACCAAAAACAATTCCAATATGTTTATCAATCATTACAACTTTGGTCTTTAATTCAAAGGGAAATGATCAAATTGTGGTCATTACTGGATGATGACTTGTTATCTCCAACCATGTATAAGTTACAAAATACTGGGCAAGGTTTGAATAGGGTTAAACCTTCGCCACAAGTTTCCAGATACATGTACAAGATCTTAGATGAATGTCAACGGCTGTCGAAGCAATGGATTGGTAGTTCTGTTGTTCATTTGGGAGATTACACCGTACCAAATTCTTTATTCTTTTTGGATAAATATATTCAAGTGCCAAGGATATTGATTCCAATAGATTTGACCTTGATCAAAATTGATGAATTATACAAAGATGCAAACATGAAGATCTATATTGATTCCGAGTTTGGTTCTTTGAAAGGTTTAGAATTGACAATTTTGCAAGATTTCTTTAGCTATGCTTTTGACGGTAGTGGTACTAATGATTTTTACGGTAGTGGTTCTTGTATCGATGGTCGGTTAACAAGTGCTTGGAATTGGGCAAATGAAATTCATAAGAAGAAGTACTTTAAAATATTCTTATTAACTGGGTTCGTTGGTTTCAATGGAAATGAAGGTTTTTGAACGTAAAATTTGATCTCCCTTTATTGAGATATATAGATTCTTTATATAACAACAAAAACCATGTAGCATTCATAAAAAACAATAAGTCAACAACTTTCCTCAAGAGCCTAAAAAAGCTTGAAATTATTCATTTACATAAAAACGCGACTAAAGAAAAAAAAAGATCAAATGAAAAAATAACATCAATTATTTTTAGAGAAGACGTTTTGAGCACACACACACAGACTGGCTGCATATACTCGAGCAATATACGTCCAGTATTGGAGTGATGAACTTTCTAACCAAAACTCTAAACTCATTGACTGGGCAACTGATCCCATACAATAAGGATGACTTTGTACTGACTGTGGATCATATTTGGCAAGTGTACGATGGTACTTCTAAGAACGATAACTCAGCGGTATCAATTTTTCAATATGACAAGCAACTGAATTCCGACTTCAATTACAAATATGCTCTGAATTGCTCTAGAAAACAATCCCTTATTAAGTTTCCAGGTGTGGTGAAAGTAGTAGAAGTGATTGAAAATGATGCCACGTTATACATGATTACTGAGCGAGTTAAACCATTGAAACAAACCGTTGAGTCGAACGAGTCCAAAATCTTGGGTGTTTATAACGTTGCCAAGGCATTGAAGTTTGTGAACCAAGATGCACACACCGTGCATGGAAAAGTAAACATTGAATCTATATTTGTTACTCAAAGTGGAGAATGGAAATTAGGTGGATTTGAAATAGCGACCAATTTGAATGATACTGAAAGGGGTATGCTATTAGAAGGTGGAAGGCTCGATTCGTTTAATATGTACATGGCTCCACCAGAACTCAAGGGAGGTATAGATGTGTTGGTACGTGGGAAGTCAGGCATGAAGTTTGATGCTTTCAACTTGGGTTGTTTCATACTACAAGTTTATAATGATAATAAAGCGATCACCGATGTGACGAATGTGAATGAATTTTTGAAGAAAGTGCCAAGGCCGTTGCATGGTGGTGTTAAGAAACTACTTAGTGATTCGATCACTACAAGGGCTTCAATTGATCTGTTTGTGAGAAGAGGTGAGGAATCATTTTTCCAAATAGAGTCAATACAAAATTACAACGATTTACAAGAGTTGGATTTCAAGGCCACGGAATTGGAAAAGTTGGAGATCATTGATAAATTGGTACTCAGTATTAAGAAATATCCCAATGGGTTTGCCGAATATAGTTTATTGCCACTGATGATTCAATTCTATGTCTTTAATGAACAACAACCACAACAACTGGAATTGATCTCAAAAGTTTTGTTTCAAATATTACAAATGGTAGATATTGTGGAATTAAATCTGGCAAAATTCAACAGTTACATCAAACCAATCATATTTTCATGCTTCACAAAACCCGATAGACTGATACGTATGATTTTATTGACTTCCTTACCAAGCTACATAGATAAATTGGAGAAAAATGAGATAAATGCCACCATTTTCCAAAATTTGGTTACAGGATTTAATGATACCAATCTGGCGATAAGGGAGGAAACTTTAAAGAGTGTGATCATAATAGCTGAATACTTGACAGATAGACAATTGAACAATGAATTGCTAAGATATTTGGCTAAATTGCAAAATGATGATTCTGAAACAATAAGAACCAATGTTGTTATATGCTTGAGTAAAATTGCTCATTTGATGAATAAAAATTCAAGACTGACAATTTTGATAACGGCATTCAATAAGTCAATTAAAGATCCCTTTGTACCAACCAGATTATCGACTTTAGTTGCATTTGGCTCATGCATCGAGTTGTTTACCCCAGAAATTATCGCTTCTAGAGTGTTATCATCGATTCTGCCTTCTTTACTTGACAAATCTTATAAGATTAGACAAGAGGCTTCCAAGATTTTTCAATTATTGTTGGAAATCATAAATAAAGAACTGGCAAAGTTACCGAATGAGCCAGATGAAGATGAGGACTCTAAAGATGTCACCAATTTGGGAAACAAGTTATTGGATACCACATTAGGTTGGGGAAATTTGAACCGGTTCGCAACACCGCCAATTGAAGAAGAGAATTCTTCTCTCAAGTGGGACCATAGTAAGAAGTCACTGCCGCAGGAGGTTGATGAGTACGAGTTTAAGGATGATGATGACGAGATTATACAGGACATGGATGATGGATGGGGTGAAGAAGAAGAAGAGGAAGAACAAGACAAATTCGAACAAGATGATGATGATGATGATGAGTGGACAACAACAACGGTAAACAATAGCAATGCAAGACTGTTTGGTGCATCCAAGTCCAAGATAACAACCAAAGCAACTGCTGCCATCAATTCAACGACAACGAGACATGTAATAGCTACAACGAACAATGGGGCGACTAAAAAACCTCTCAATACGAGAATGACTAACGGCCACAGTATGGGTGGTGGTGGTGGATTGAAATTGCAATCAAAACCAAAGGCTTCCAAATTGAAGTTAGACTTGAAGTTGGATCAAGACGATGGCGGATGGGGTGATGGTTGGGATTAAAGTTGTTGCAACTATGTATGGAATACCAAAAAAAAAAAAAAGTATGCCTCTCATTGACATTGTTTTACTCTACTTTACTTCTAACGTGATGTAAAAAATAGAATCAAGAACGGAAATTTTACATGGTTTGTTTTAAATTTTTGATAAGAAATATCAAATCAAATTCACATTGTTGTATAAATGAAAAAAACCAATGAATACGAAAAATAGAACACCGGGAATAGCAAAAGCATATATAACCTTTAGATAATAAGACTCACATATTTGACGGGGAAACAGACAGTGAGTGAGTGTATCAGCTTAAAATCTTCTATTACTGAGTGGGGCATCGTTAGTGCCGGATGATCTAAATCCACCACGACCACCACCATAGCCACCACGACCACCGCCGTAACCACCACGACCGCCACGGCCACCACGTCCTCCACCGTAACCACGACCACCACCGTAACCGCCACCGTAACCACCACGACCACCTCTACACATCAGTTGTAATTCATCTGGAATTTGTTGTTTGGCCTCTCTCAAAATGGTTACCAATTCGTTGGCTTGCTTGGAGTTATTTTCGGTGAAAAATGTGATAGCAGTACCTGTTGCACCGGCTCTACCAGTTCTACCAATTCTGTGGACATAATCTTCAATATTACCTGGCATATCATAGTTAACGACAAAATTGATACCTTTGACATCTAAAATTAAAAATAATGATTGTGTTAGTAAGTTGAAAAAGCATTTGAAATTTGCTAGACCCAATAAAAATTGAAAAAAAAAATTGATTCAAAAACATGACAAGAGATATTAACTTTGAAATTTTACGGAATGAGATTTGAGTTTGTGCGAAATAAAGCGCACGAACTTCTTTCAAAAAAAGGCCTCATTTTCTTTCAAATTTGATTTCAAATTCTTTCCTTCCATGTGTTTATGTCATCTTGAAATATAGAACTTGAAATGAAATGGAAAAGAATAAAGACCAGTGAAAACAAGAGTGTGAAACTTGAAAAAAAGAACAAAAAAGAAAAAAACCACTATTACTTTGACTGAAGTATGTTGAATATCAATAACAGAAACATGCACAGAAGGACTGAAGTTTTTGTACTCAAAAACATGTTTGAAAATCAATCATTTTGAAAAAAATGAATAGGCATTTGAAAAAAGTTCGCGTTAAAAGAGAGAGGCATAGATGTTTCCATCCAGCAATCGCTGAATTCTCGTTGCCCCATATTGGTGGTAAGCTTATGAAATAAACTTATAGCAAAAGAAAATACCATTGAAAAGTATTCAAGGAATAACGCGAATTTGGAGAGTTTCAAACGATGGAAAAGAAAAATTCTTTTTCATGTTCTTTCGCCAATAAATTTTTCCACCTTGGACATGACACTTTCAAAAGTGATTCATGTGATTTTCGTCGTCAAGTTTTCGACAATCAACATATTTTGTGACAAAGGTCGTAGTTTGCATCTTTGAATAGGAGAAAAGTTTCACAAACTTTCAAAACTCATCCTGTATAAAGTGAACTTTGCAGTCACAGTTAGTAGTAATAATAAATTTGTGATTGATATCACAAACTCATCCTCTTTTTCTCTTTGTTCTTGTACCAATCTGACACTTGGTGCTAGTTTTCAACGTGAATTGAGGTCACTGAAAAATGATAATGAATAAAAAAAAAGTTAAAACTTACCAATACCTCTAGCGGCAACATCAGTTGCAACCATAATTGGAGAGTTACCAGTTCTGAATTCATTCAAAACCCAATCTCTCTCAGCTTGTTGTTTATCACCATGAATGGCTAATGCAGGCCATCCATCATCTCTCAAATACTTGGTCAACTCGTCACAGGTTCTCTTTGTTGAGGCAAATAATAACACTTTTGATTCTTTGTCTTCCATGGCAACTTCCAAATGTTTGATCAATTTATCTCTCTTTTCGTATTCGGTGACAACTTCAACAATTTGTTTAATGTTGTGAGATGCAGATAATTCCAAAGAACCAATGTTGACTTGAATGTAATCGTTCAAGTAGTCTCTAACTAAAGCTTGAACCGATTTTGGCCAAGTAGCAGACCACATAAGTGTTTGTCTGTCTGGTCTAATTTGGTCAACAATTTTTCTGATTTGTGGTTCGAAACCCATATCTAACATTCTATCGGCTTCATCCAAGACCAAATAAGTGACTCTTCTCAAGTTTGTCTTACCAGACTCTAACATGTCGATTAATCTACCTGGGGTGGCAATGACAATTTCAGCACCTCTTGCCAATTCTCTAATCTGTTGACCTTTTGGAACACCACCATAAACACAGGTATTTCTAATTCTCGAAGTCTTACCGAATTTGGAACATTCTTGTTGAATTTGAACGGCTAATTCTCTCGTTGGAGCCAAGACCAAGACAATTGGACCATCACCTGGTCTTGAAACAGGTTGAGCATTGATATGAACAATACCTGGTAAACAATAAGACAAAGTCTTACCTGAACCAGTTGCAGCAATACCAACCATATCTCTACCACTTAAAGCCATTGGCCAACCTTGACATTGAATAGCAGTTGGCTTTTCAAAACCTTCCAGTTTAACTTCATCCAAGACATAGTTTGGGAAACCGGCTTCATCAAATGAAGTAATAGGTTTTGGAATATCGGTACCATGAATGGTCATCTCATTTTGTCTCCTGAATTCTTGAATTTCAGCATCAGATCTAGCAGTGACATTTGGATCTTCATTATAAAAATTTTTCTCAAATTTTGGTAATTTGGCAAGATCCCAATCTTGTTTTTGTAAATTATTACCAAATGAATCACCACCATAAGCGCCACCACCACCACCATTTCTGTCGAATCTTCCACCTCCAAATCCGCCCCCTCTGCCTCCACCGTAGCTACCACTGCCACCACCATATGAACTACCGCCTCTACCTCCGAAGGAGCCTCCACTGCTACCAAATGATCTGTTACCTCCTCTGTTATCGTTATAAGACATGATTGTTATTAAATATGTACTTGTCGATTGTATTGAAATATTGTATAGTTCTATAAAAGAGAAGAAGAAGGGGATTACTTTATATAGAAAAAAAAACTTTTTGAAACAAAAAAAAAAAAAAAAAATTTTTAATTTTTTCTTTTTCTTGTTTTAAAAAAGACGTTATTTATCAAGAAGAAGAAGAAGAAGAAGATTGATATAATACACATTGTATATATTGATCACTATGAACGATACATAAAATACTCGGTTTGATTTTATTGAATTGAAAAATAAAATTAAGATACAATTGGAACAGGAAACATCGCTATAATCTTTTATAAACCATAATGTTCAAAAGCCGGGTAACCTTTATTTTTTTTCTTATCATTTTACATTGATTAGAGGAGTCAAAGAAGAGGTACCGTTTCGGATTCATTACTAGCAAAATGATTGATTTAAACCAACGGGACTGTTAACAATGGATAACAAGTGCCTCTATACTGTAAGAAAAGCGGTTTTTTTTCGTTCGCTGTCAATTCTAATATACACATGATAATGATGTTGTTGTTGTTGGGGATGATGATCTTGATGATGGGATAGCATCTCTTAATTTTTCTGATGATAAATTTATTCCGGCTCTTCTGAACCAAAATTACCTGCTGCAATCTTTTCGCTGAAACTATCTTCAATGTGCGAACAGAGATCGACTAAATCATCTAATCCTTTATGTAAAGCTTGTACTGCAGTTGTTGGTCCATAAGTTTGAATTCTGAAATTCAATTTAGCTTCTGAAGGATGAGGTATTGAGTATCCACAAAACTCCACTTCAGGGTTTTTCATAACCAAGTATCTCAAAGAGTTGCCCAAAGTATGATCCTCATCTGCAATTTGGAAAGATGCAGCTGTACCATCTTCACTACTACCAGGTAACATTTTGATCTTTTCCAAATCTAACTCTTCCTCTTCATCTTCATCTTCTTCACCCCCCTGAGCATTAGTCACGATATCTTGATCTTCAACTGGAAGGGTTTCCTGTTCTGGGGTAACATCCTTCATTTCCAGATCTTCTGAACTCATTGTGATAAAATTTCTTTATAATTTATATATATCTTTACAAAGATTAATCCAACTTCTTGTTCTTCTTGTTCTTGTCTCCTTTTTTTTGCAAAAAAAAAAAAAAAAAAAAAAATTTTTTTGTTTTTAGGGGGGGGGGAGCACAAAGAAGCACATAAGTACAAGAGAGAATGAGAGGGAGAGAGAGGATGGTTGGTAATTCTTATTCAAAGTATTACTTTGTAGAGAAATATATATACTGAACATCATCTCATTTCAATCACTATCATGTATTTTAAACCTCTCTGCCATATGGAGTAATACTTACCATAAAGGGAAATTAAAGTGTTTTGTTCGATGTGCAAATACAGGTAGTGTACAATGATACTAAACAGCCCCCCCCTTCCTCTTTTTTGCCTGTTTGTTTGTTCGTTATTCTGCCGCCAAATGAAAAAAACACGAATCTCATCCAAATTCCACACTATTTTCCATTAAGCTAATTAGTATAATTAGTAAATAAGAGGCTTTTCATTATAGTAGAATCCTAATTATCTATATATTTATATATATATTTATTTAACAAGAACAAGTGTATATATAGTGATTTGTGTTATTTAGTAATATTTTCTTGGTGTGTGTTTGTGATCAAAGAAAAAAATTGTTTGTGAGAGTGAGAGAAGTGAGCAATACCCGATCAATTTCGATATTTTTTTTTTTTTTTTTATTTTGTTATTATTATTGATTATTATTATTATTATTATCATAATTATAAGACTGTGATTTTGGTTGATTGATTGATTGATCGATCGATTCCAAAAAAAAGAACATAACATTTCAAAATGTACAACATGTCTTCATCCAACAATAACGCCCCCTCCAATCCGGCTAGTAATCCCAATGATGCTCCTTCATCATTTATAAGAGTGGGTTCCATGTCTGATGAAGGTGGTGCCTTCAACGTTTCAAGAAGAGGTTCTTCACTTTTATACCCCATGATGAGAGAAGGATCTATTATTGAACATGCAAATGGATCAAGCGTCAATAACCCTGCTATACCTTCAACTACCAATCTTGGCTACCCTTCCGATAGATCCAGTGTGGGTTTACCTAGAAACGAGTCAATATCACAGTTTTTCACAGGATTCAATAACTCGAGGGCGAATAGTGAAACTGTACCAACTCCAAATTTTACACCAAATGGCCTGCCACAGTCGCTGCTGCTGCTGCTGCTGCTGCTGCTGCTGCAACCCCAACAATCACAGCAAATTCAACAACAGCAACAACAACAACAACAATATCAACAACATTCTCAAACCTTACCTCACCCAATGAATCCACCAGCACAACTGCCACATCATCATACGCATCATCCATCGTCGTCTGGTCAACAACTGAATGCTTCCCATTCAATTTCAAACCCTCATAATCAATCTCAAGAAAATATTTATGGCTCTAATGATTATAACCATCGCACCTACTCTACTGAAGGTCTGTATTATGATTACCCAGGCGCAAATATTCAACAAGGATCACAGCAACATCCCAACTCTGCAAACCCAAAGGATCTGATAGATCCCTTGTCTAATAGTAGGCGTCCAAGTGACCAATTGGATACGTTCGGGCCTATGCGTCAACGTTCAAATAGTTACTTCAATAGACCAAGACAATTGAGTATATTGCCATTCAATGAAGCTCCAAACGACTTTGATAGTTTCTTGAAACGAGATTCCATTAGAGGTCTATTAAATTATAATGGTGACCTTTTAGATCATATTCCAAATTTTCAAGACCAAGATTTTCTGCAACAGCAGCTACAACAACAACAACAACAATACAAACAGAATTCAAGAAATGGGTCTACCGCTGCTTATATGACAAATGGTAGGTATCCATCGAGTAATTTATTCGATCCTGCAGAACAGAGACGTCAAGTACAACTTCAACAACAACAACACCAGCAACAACTGCAGCAACACCAGCAACAACATCAACAACAACAACTGCAACAACATCAAGCTGACAGGCCTCCACTGGTAAAAGATGAGAAGAAAAAAACAAAGAGACAGACGAAGAAGCGGAAGACTACCTTAAGTAATTATTCTTTTCCTGAAAGCGACAAGGAAACTCTGATTCAACCACAGCAGCAACAACAACAGCAGCAGCAACAACAGCAGCAGGATCTGAATGGTGAGAGATTGGTACCACTGCAGCAGGTGATGCAATCAGATGATGGAAGGCCATTGTTAGGTGCAACTAAAGTTGATCAATTGATGTTGGTCATTGAAGCTAGAAACAAAGGTATCAATAAGACAATTCCTCGTGGTGAAGATGGATCTATTTTGGCAGATCAGAACAATGGAGTTGTACCTCAACCAATAGATTTGGTTGGAGGTGTGGAGAAACATACATTGGCTCGTTCTAAAAATTATCAATGTACTTATTGTTCAAAGAAATTTACTCAATCCACACATTTAGAAGTTCATGTTAGATCACATATTGGATATAAGCCATATCAATGTTCATTTTGTGGGAAAAGGTTTACACAGGGAGGGAATTTGAGAACTCATTTACGATTACATACAGGTGAGAAACCATTTAATTGTGATATTTGTGACCGTAAATTTTCAAGAAAGGGTAATTTACAAGCACATAAATTGACTCATCAAAATTTGAAACCATTTGAATGTCATTTAGATGATTGTAACAAATCATTTACTCAATTGGGAAATTTGAAAAGTCATCAAAATCGATTTCATTTGGAAACTTTAAACAATTTGACCAAAAAATTGGCCGATTTAGGTGGTGCTAATGAAGAAGATATTCTATTCAAAATTGAAAATTTACCATATGATGAACAAAACTTGTTAAAATATTTCACTTCCACTTATAAAAATTTGAACCGTGGTATAAGAGGCCGTGGTAAGAAGTTGAAAAATGAAACTGGTGGTGATAATGATAATAACAGCGTCAATGGTGGTAGTGGCAGTATCAGGAGCAGTGGTGGTAGTAGTGCCCCAGGTAGTGGACCAGGTAGTGGACCAGGTAGTGTTATCAATGGCAATTCGAGCACAGGAAACATCATCATGACCGGTAATGGTAATGGTAATGGTAATGGTCCAGTTGATGGTCATAGCCAATCACCAAATGATGCATAAGCCTACGCACCTAGCTTTCTACTCACTCACTCACTTACCTTTCCAATGCTGCTGTTTTGAATTATGCAAATTGGTAGTTGAGGGGAGGAGGAGCGGAACTTTGGTGTCTGTTAATTCAATGAATCTTGTTCATATTATCTTACCCTATTCTCTGACTACCTATTATTTATATTTATTCTCTTTTGAAGGGACTAATCTAGTTCATATTTGAAGTGTTGGTGCGTTATTGTTGTCATTTTTGATCTAGTGATATACTTTCTTTTTGTGTGTTTTTTTTAATTTTTTTTTTTTGGTTTCATTTTGGTTTTTTTGGCTATTTTATCATCATTCAAGTTAGCTTTTGTTTTGGGTTTTTGGGTTTTTTTTGCCTGATCTTGAACTGGTTTGGCCCTGGCCCTTTTGATTGTTGTGTTTGTGCTTCCCAATTTTCAAACTGTTCTTTTCATTTCAATCCTCTGTTATATCCAAGTATTTCTGACGATTGAATTCATGATACCACATTCAATCATCACTAGAATCTTGCTATATTTCACCTGTGTTTCTTTTTTATCCACCCCCCCTTCTTAATTTTTTTTTTTTTTTTTCACAGCTTATGTTTTACTATTATTCCAAGTCTTACTATCTATCTATCTATTAGTTTGACATTTCCTCGTTATGTTTTTACCCTTTATACTTTTAGCTGTACTAATACTATACGTTTTTTTTTTTCTTCGAAAGAGTCCTGTTCTGCCCATCTCCATATGTCTTCAGTAGTTTGTAAGGAGAATATACACTTATTTCACAATTTTTTGATATCCAATATAACTATCCATTATCAATCGAAACGTCATCACAAGACACAGAAAAGTGTATCATACATACATACATACATATATGGACGACCATCGTCAAACCCCAAAAATAACACCCTCACCAATTGATTACTTCGTCTCTCCAAAATCGGTCCCATCGTGTGCCCACTCATCTAACAACTCATCAAAATTGTATTCACCACTATTAGTAATTGGATTAGGCGAAACACCTGCAAACAGTTGTTCATCAAGAAACTCATTGTTATGATTACTGCTACTGGCATAATTATCCATCACTGTACCACCACTACCACTATTGCTACCGCTACTAGTATTGCTATTGCTACCACCATCACCATTATTCATCTCACCACCACCTTGTTGAGCCATTGGGTAATTGAATTCATCATGTGGTAAGATCTCATTACCCAAATCCTTTGTCACTTGATTGAAATCGGCATTCATATACGATGGGAGCATCTTGCCAAAGACACGCGTATCGAAACCATCAATGATCTCGGGTAAGTAAGTAAGACTCTGGTCATCGGTAACGGATGACAGTTGTTGTTGTTGTTGTTGTTGATACGTATCACCAATTGAAACATTATTCTGATCTTCAAACTTCACCTGAGCAACTTTTCCATCATCTTTCTTCAAAGATGTTGTTGTTGGCAGTGTAGTCAAGCTATGTGAAATCTCATCGCGGTTGTTATTACCAGAGTCATTCGTCATAAAGTCACCATCAACACTACCTTTCAGGTTGACTTTTTCTAACTTTATAGGATTCGTTGCGGTATCGGCGACAGGGATAGCATTGACAGCTTGGGACATGTTGATCTGTTGAACTTGCTGCTGCTGTTGCTGTTGATGATCTTGTTGTTTTTCACCTGGAGCTGTTGTGGAAATCTTTTGATTTGCACCATTCTCCTGAGCAGTTTTCTTATTCAATTGAGCAAAGACAGAATTCAATATACTAAAAGTTCTTCTTGCAGCATTAGAACTGTTCTTCGAGTGTTCCAACACTCTTTTACCATTTTCCAGATCTTTCTTGATTGCCAAATATTCCTCATTAACAACTTGAGGTCCAAAATGTACATAATAAACAAGACAAGCAACACTGAAGAAGATGGTGTAAATACTAAACCAATAAGATCCACTCAACATATTTTTAGAAATCATATCTTCGCTCAATTTCACCACTATACGAGCAACATTGATACAATTCTTCAGCAATTCAATCGATTTCAACTCATCCATGTTTGTTGCCTTCTTAGGGTCTTGTGACACATAATGGATAAAAGGTCTGTACAATATGATTTTGATGTGTAAATACGAAAAATGTAATAAAAGGTTGGCCTTGTAATATCGTTGATTTGGTTCAATACCGGGTTTTAATTCCAATGGTAACTCATTGACCCAATTTTGCAACTCCAACTCCAAATTGTAAACAACATTATTTGTTGCCACTTGCATCAAAGTGACATCCTTGTTAGTTGGATATAGCTGTACTGCAACTTTTTTCATTATCATCAACAATTTGGTATGAGAATTTGCAATCGCTGAACTTGACAATCCTTTTTGACTTTCAACATTGTAACCTGATGCTGTGATAAATTCATCATCCAACTCAACGGGGAGATCTTGATCATAATCAGACTCATTCAATGAAAATGGTAATCCTAACATGGTATTAACGTAAATGTCCATCTTTAACATGGTGTAAAAAATTCTCTTACGTACTTCCAATTGAATTGGATTGAATGGATAATTTAATTTTCTGTGGAAACCTTCTCTCAAAGCAGCTCTTAACCCAATCCCCACATATGAGTAACAAGTTGATAACCTGGCACTACATTGTAAGAAAATCACTAACATGACAATTGTTTGAATACCATAGATATCCCGAGTATCAGTAATATCAACTAATTTTCTAGCTGCAATGAAATACTTGTAACCTTCATCTTCAAAGAGTTCATGCTCATCTTCAGTTTCTTTCACTTTATTCTTATTCATCTGTTGTGAACTCTTACAAAACAAAGCACCACATGCCATCACTGAATATACCAATGGTAGAAATTTTTGTTGTGTATCGGTATAATTGGCAGGATCGGTCTCATACAAGATACTCAACTGTTTGATAAAACTTGGCCTGTGATAAAACCTGAACAAGACACAAGCATTGTCCCATGTACTAGAGATCAACTTCACAGCTATATCCTTTGGTGGAAGTATGATTTTAATTTCTCTTCCAACAAGACTTTCAAATGACCCATCAATAGCGGCTGTTGGTTGATAACCATTGGGTGAAAAAGTTGGAGAATAGCTGTATGGAACACCATTGTTTGTTCTAGTGCTCAAATTGTACAAGTTGACAATATCGGGAAGTTCCACTTGTTTCTTCTCATTTTTCAATTGATTTAAAACATTGGTTAATTTCGAAATGTTGATATTTTTCAAATCGGGGAACAATTTTTCAACAAACATCTCATACTGTTGCATCGTCTTCACTAAGGTGCTTTGTGTAGATTCCCATACATTCAGTGACAGCAGTTGTTGGTGGTGGTGGTTACCGGATGATTTCGCTGTGAACGTTGTCGTTGTTGTTGGCAGTTGTTGTTGTAGTTGCTGTTGATCTTGCGGTTGATCTTGCGGTTGATCTTCGCCAGCGCCATCTTGAGCTCTTTGATGCCGCTGTTGTGGATTTTCATTGGCAGCTCTGCGTCTTGAGGAAGGTTGGTTATAAGTACATTCATACGAGTAGACTGTACAGTGAATACAAGGTTGTTGACCATCACATTTAACTTTCTTTCTCCTGCATTCATCACACAGTCTTGTAACCCTTCTCCGTTTATGTGGTTCAATGGTTCCTGACCCAACCGTTGTTTTTTGTTGAGTCAGCTGAGGTTCATTAACGGCCAGATACAGGTCCCCAGATTTTGGATTGTTGGTCGGCATTGATACGTTGCTGGTGTATGTTAATTAAAACTGCAATCAATATCTTAGTCGTTTCTTTGCTTCACAACTGTTAGACAGCTGGCTCCGTTAAAATGGTCACTCACTCACTCATTAAGGCAAAAAAGAAAAAAAAAATACTCAAAAAATAGAAAGAACTATAGCGTATAAGGAATTAGGGGATACCGCACGACAGTGAACGAGAGTAAAAACACATCAGAGTTCAATAGTACTATCAATATCTACCACATTTCCAATATAAGAAGTTGATGTCCTCAAGCCAATAGACCACTTGAGTAACACCGATTACCAAGTTGTCAACCAAAAAACCCTGTCAACGATTGATTTTCTATATGCATAAAACGTATTTGGCAGCAAAGCGTCGCCTATTCAAGTCCCACGCTACTGCCGTTCAATTAGTCTCTCGATGAAAAGAAATCTCAGCATTAACAGAATAATCAACTCTTGTTATGTCTTTTGCACAAATTTGTTATCCAAGGGACGTCTTGGTGGTCGTCCGAATTGAATTATCGATATCAAGAGGATATATTTCTGGATGCTCTTTAGTTGCAAATCAGACACTTTAGGCTAAAAAATTGTGCCAAATATTCAATAAAGATCATCTCATTTGCAAGTTACTCATGATATGATGTTAACTGTAGATATGTTTGACAGATCTTTGTTTCTTTTTTCAAAGTCATCGCGAACAGCCCCAATTAGCCTCTCAACCAACTCACTTTGTCTATATGCAAGCCTCAAACTGGGGAACACAGTCTGCAGTGATTATCAACAGATAATAATTCATCATCTCAAGAAGCATTTTTGAATTGCTTTTAGCAGACAAAGCACGTTTGTTATAAAAACATCCCAATCCTATCACAATTATTTAATTTTAATATAGAAAGACAGGCAACGCACTGGCAGCAATATTCCGGAGATATCAAAACAGTTTTACTTTTTGGTTCACTGCGATTTGGTGTGTCAAGATCACAGTCACTTCAAGCACTCGAAAATTCTTTCTTATAGCAGATACTAAGATTAAACATTTTCGTCACTAAAGTTGTATGTCCCTTTTGTTCTCTGGTTGGGTTCATTGTCTTTTTCTTTCTGAATACGGCATAGCAGCTGTTCTCGTTGAGCAAACATGGAATCGATGTGAAGGTGGTAGAAACAGCGGTATTACCAGCAAATTGATTAGGTCCAAGGTAGGAACCGCGGTATAATCAGTGCACAGGTATATAAGCTGGTGCAACAAGTCATCAAATTGGATAATATTTTTTATGCTCCTTTCGAGGAAAACTTCTTGTTTGAAAAGGCAAACAATGAATAAGGCAAAATAGAAGCTTTTGATCTTGAAAATGGTGCTCCAAGGATAATGGATGTTTGCATACTGTATAAATTTTGGCCAGAAAATTGCCATTGATAAGCTATAAAAGTGACAGAGTCTTACTTGATATTAATTCTCTGTATACTGTAACATTAAACTAGTGTTAGGCAATACTCATCTATGAAACTGAAGGCTCAAGTGATTCCCAGAAGAAAATATAACTGTTTTTTTAATTTTCCACTTACAGATATAAGTAATATATAACGTATGCGAGTGAATAAAGAGACGCAAAGATTCACAAGATAGTGAATGAAAATTTTGACTTTTTGCTGATTAAGAAGATCAACTTTCTTGTATATAGTTGTATGATTAAGAAATATGAGTCAACGTACCAAATATATAATATAATTCAAAGATAATATGGTAAACAATTATCACCATTAAATAGAATATGATGATCGATCTCCTCTTGTCAAAATAAAGAAGTCGTGTATGTTATATCACAGCCCCTAATATCCTAATCAAGAAAAGGTAAACAACATTTTTTTTGTTTTTTTCAATTTTTTTTGTTTGAAAACAAAAACACAAAAAAAACCAAAACAAAGAATTGAAAGGAAAAAATTTACACCACAATCCAATCAATCATTAACATCCTTCAATCATCCCAACCCACTATAACCATGTCTCATATCAAGGTTGAGGGTGCTGTAAGTTGCCCTTGATACTCTTCACTACTATCCATCATCATCATCTAAGAATCCATCTCCCACTTTTATTCTTCAAGTAATTATTTACATTTGTTGTTATATGACCCAACCAAATCACATTAGTCAATAACAATAATACTTTTTTTTTTTCCTTCTTCTGCGTGTTTACACCAAAATTATGTGTTACCATTGTTTATAATCAAGAAGGTGTTGTTGTTGACTCAATTCTAATTGAGACTCCCGAATGAATCTTGATGAATAGGATCGTATTCTAAGGTAGATTGACTATTAGTAGTTTTTGTTGTTGAGCCAATTTTAAGTTACTAACGCGAAAAAATCTTTAGCCCATTGCGTACGATGACCCAAATGAATTGATAAATCAGGTTATAGCAACTTTGGCAATACCTCTGGATAGCGAACAGACGTATGTCAGCAGACAATATAACAATTCCAAGAATGATCAGAATGAGATCCAGCTGTATGCTAAAATCGCTGGTCGAGACTGGACCTATTTTGTCAAGTCGTTGAACATAGGTATCGGTAGAAACACCGATACTTTCAATCAACCAACTACACAAGAACAACAAATAGCTATAGACTTGGGCCCATCCAAGGTTGTTAGTAGAAGACATGCTGAAATAACGTACAATTTAAACACCAGAAAATGGATGTTAAAAGTGTTGGGTAGAAATGGGTTGAAAGTTGATGGCGTTCGAGCTGTTAATCCCGGTCCCGACAATGAACCAATTCAATTGGAAAGTGGTAATATAATTGATATTGGCGGAACCCAAATGATGTTCATATTGCCTGACTGTTCTCCAGTTATATCGAAACATTTCTTGGACAACTTGAAAGATAAAAAATTGATGAAAAATAAAACTGGTGGTTACGATGCAATACCAAACTCAAATTTAAAAGGTTTTCAAATTTTCAACAAGAGTCAGATCAATGATGGGGAATCCCATAGCTCTTCCCCAGGCTCCAAAATTGGAGAACAAGATTTGTCTAAAGATGAATCAAAGGATATTAAACCTCCCTTTAGTTATGCCACAATGATAACACAAGCCATCTTGACAAATCCAGAAGGGATATTATCCTTATCCGAAATTTATGATTGGATTTCATCTCACTATGCCTATTACCGTCATTCTAAGACTGGTTGGCAAAATTCAATCAGACATAATTTGTCCTTGAATAAAGCATTTGATAAAGTTCCAAGAAAACCAAATGAACCCGGTAAAGGTATGAAATGGTGTATCGCTCCTGCATATAAAAACGAGTTTATGAAAAAATGGGAAAATGGTGGTATCAAGGCAAGACGTGGATCCAGTGTAACAAGACAATTACAATTACACCTTTTGAAAAACAAGAAGCTACCCGACGATTCTCTGATACAACAACAATATCACCAAAATTTGAAAGCAAACCCACAACTACCGCAAATAAAAAATATAGGTGGTTCTATGCCTCCGCCATTTTCACAACAACAACAACAACCACAAATACTGCTACAACAGCATAATTCACAACAATCATTACAACAACCCCAGGATCATGTCCAACAACCATTTCAAAATTTCCCTCAGTTGCAGTACCATCCACAATTGCAACCTGCAATTTCTTTAGCACAGCACCAACTGCCTCATCATCTATTCCCACAAAGAGCACACAAAGCACCCTATGGAGGAACTTGCCCCAAACCAACTCACTATCAACTACCTTGGGCCAAAACATGCAACCACCAACGATTGTGACAACATCGA
>JAKTUO010000026.1:0-162479 GCA_030556755.1 Nakazawaea anatomiae | reverse complement strand
GAAACACCTGCTGAACTGTAATGTGAATTTGGTTCACTAACAGGAACAGATGACGCAGCACCTACCGAACTGTAATGTGAATTTGGTTCACTTGTTGGAACAGATGATGGATAACCACTTGAAACACCTACTGAACTGTAATGTGAATTTGATTCACTTGTTGGAGCAGATGATGGATAACCACTTGAAACACCTGCTGAACTGTAATGTGAATTTGGTTCACTAACAGGAACAGATGACGCAGCACCTACCGAACTATAATGTGAATTTGGTTCACTAGCTGGAACAGATGATGGATAACCACTCGAAGAACCTGCCGAACTATAAGGTGAATATGGTTCACTAGCTGGAGCAGATGATGGATAACCAATTGAAACACCTACCGAACTGTAATGTGAACTTGGTTCACTTGTTGGAACAGATGATGGATAACCACTTGAAACACCTACTGAACTGTAATGTGAATTTGATTCACTTGTTGGAGCAGATGATGGATAACCACTTGAAACACCTACCGAACTGTAATGTGAACTTGGTTCACTAGCTGGAACAGATGACGCAGCACCTACCGAACTATAATGTGAATATGGTTCTCTTGTTGGGGCAGACGATGGATAACCACTTGAAACACCTACTGAACTGTAATGTGAATTTGGCTCACTAGCTGGAACAGATGATGCAGCACCTACCGAACTATAATGTGAATTTGGTTCACTTGTTGGAGCAGATGATGGATAACCACTTGAAACACCTGCTGAACTGTAATGTGAATATGGTTCACTAACAGGAACAGATGACGCAGCACCTACCGAACTGTAATGTGAATTTGGTTCACTTGCTGGAGCAGATGATGGATAACCACTTGAAACACCTGCTGAACCGTAATGTGAACTTGGTTCACTAGCTGGAACAGATGACACAGCACCTACCGAACTGTAATGTGAATTTGGTTCACTAACTGGAACAGATGACGCAGCACCTACCGAACTGTAATGTGAATTTGGTTCACTTGCTGGAGCAGATGATGGATAACCACTCGAAACACCTGCTGAACTGTAATGTGAATTTGGTTCACTAACAGGAACAGATGACGCAGCACCTACCGAACTATAATGTGATGCAGCACCTACCGAACTATAATGTGAATTTGGTTCACTTGCTGGAACAGATGATGGATAACCACTCGAAGAACCTGCCGAACTATAAGGTGAATTTGGTTCACTTGTTGGAGCAGATGATGGATAACCACTCGAAACACCTGCTGAACTGTAATGTGAATTTGGTTCACTTGTTGGAGCAGATGATGGATAACCACTTGAAACACCTACCGAACTGTAATGTGAACTTGGTTCACTAGCTGGAACAGATGACACAGCACCTACCGAACTATAATGTGAATATGGTTCTCTAGTTGGAACAGATGATGGATAACCACTTGAAACACCTACTGAACTATAATGTGAATATGGTTCACTAGCTGGAACAGATGATGCAGCACCTACCGAACTATAATGTGAATTTGGTTCACTTGTTGGAGCAGATGATGGATAACCACTTGAAACACCTGCTGAACTATAATGTGAATTTGGTTCACTTGTTGGAACAGATGATGGATAACCACTCGAAACACCTACTGAACTGTAATGTGAATTTGGTTCACTAGCTGGAACAGATGATGGATAACCACTTGAAACACCTACTGAACTGTAATGTGAATTTGGTTCACTAGCTGGAACAGATGACACAGCACCTACCGAACTGTAATGTGAATTTGGTTCACTAACTGGAACAGATGATGCAGCACCTACCGAACTATAATGTGAATTTGGTTCACTTGTTGGAGCAGATGATGGATAACCACTCGAAACACCTGCTGAACTGTAATGTGAATTTGGTTCGCTAACAGGAACAGATGACGCAGCACCTGCTGAACTATAAGGTGAATATGGTTCACTAGCTGGAGCAGATGATGGATAACCACTTGAAACACCTGCTGAACTGTAATGTGAATTTGGTTCACTTGTTGGAACAGATGATGGATAACCACTCGAAGCACCTGCTGAACTATAATGTGAATATGGTTCACTAGCTGGAACAGAAGACACAGCACCTACCGAACTATAATGTGAATTTGGTTCACTTGTTGGAACAGATGATGGATAACCACTTGAAACACCTACCGAACTATAATGTGAATATGGTTCACTAGCTGGAACAGATGATGGATAACCACTCGAAACACCTGCTGAACTGTAATGTGAATTTGGTTCACTAGCTGGAACAGATGACACAGCACCTACCGAACTGTAATGTGAATTTGGTTCACTAACTGGAACAGATGATGCAGCACCTACCGAACTATAATGTGAATTTGGTTCACTAGCTGGAGCAGATGATGGATAACCACTCGAAGCACCTGCTGAACTATAATGTGAATATGGTTCACTAGCTGGAACAGAAGACACAGCACCTACCGAACTATAATGTGAATATGGTTTTCTAGTTGGGGCAGATGATGCGTAACCACTGGAAGTTGAAAGTGACTTATCTGTAGTTACATCACTGCTTCCGGTGATCAATGAGGATGGAATGTTTGAAGAAGCGCTGTTCGGCGTTTTACCCAATAAAACTGTGGTGCGTCTGGTGATTGTAGTAGTCGTATGTTCCAAGTCAGTGGAATATAGAGTGTGAGGAACAACATCAGTAACATCATCCGTAACATATTCCGTCGCGTAAACATAAGTAATGTCTTCTTCAGACGTGTAGTCAAGAAAAGAGTTGGATCTGCTGTACGAGTTTGTTGGTGGGTTCAATGAATGTGAAGAACTTTCTACTAGAAGTGAGCTTCCATGTGTTTGGGAAGTGGTGCCCACCGATGTGGACCATGGAATGGAATTCGAAGAAGTTTCCCATCTTTCACTCGAAGTGAAACCGTTTGTAGTGCGAGTATGGGTCTTGCTATGATGTTTCGTTCTCCTACTACTGCTAGTTAATGCTTCCGTTGATTGTCTGGGTAAAATGGATCGAAAGTCCTTGGTCACATATTTTACTGTGCCGCTTATCGTATAGGCTTCTGTGACTTGATAGTCTTCAGTAACAAAGACTTCCTCAACTGTGTAGTAGGTGTATTCGTCGTACGTGTAGTCTGAATCAAAAACTACTGAAGTTGTCAGTTGCGCGTCCACCGAAGATAATTTAGCGGAAATGCTTGCAGAGGAAGCTGGATAGCTAACTGATGCACTTCTGATTTCTGTAGCTGTATTTGATAACGTTTTCCCAGGAGTACATTGGTAGTAGAAGCTGTTCTCCGGGTTTTCAAAACAGGTGTATCCTGATGTACACTTTGTTGGACCTTTATATCCGATGCCGCCACATTGTCCATATGGTGTTACTAGACCAGTGGTAAAAGTTGAGACAGAGCTTGACCCTAAGCTGACACTCCAATGAGAAATGGAACCGTAACTTGAACTTGAGCTGGAACTCGAGATGGTAGTTGAAGCCAGCGCTACTGTATCAGTGACAGGTGTACATTGATAGTAGTAGCTGTTATCCGGGTTAGTGTAACAGGCATATCCTGAAATACACTGAGTAGCACCTGTGTATCCAATACCTCCACATTGTCCGTATGCTCCCACCAAACCTGTAACAGTGCTTGAAATAGTAGTTGAACTCGAGCTGGAACTGGAGCGTGAACTTGAGCTAGAACTGGAGCTGGAACGTGAACTGGAACTGAAACTGGAACTAGAAGTGTTGGTAATCATAGAGCTACTACTGCTCTTCTGGCATTGCGAAGGCCAATGGAACAACGGTGCATCTGCTTGTGAATGTCCTTGGTTGTCCGTATTGTCAGCAATCAAATAATCAAATGACGAATGATAGCTTCCTAATGAGTAGAAATCATATTGTATCTGATATTCGCCTGTCGTTACATCTCCTTTGTTTGAAGGATTCCCGTAGAATTGCACGTTCATCGTCCAGTCCCCAATGTCACTGATTGTGTTGGTATTGTGGTACTTCAGATTGTTCACAGAATATAGAAGAACCGTACTGATAGGACCATTGATACCAATAATCTTCAGCTCCATCAAATTGCTGAACCCATAACTAGACAAAATCGATGACTTGAAAACAATCGAACAAGTGTACAAGTTAGTGTCAGAGTCGTATGTCACAGAACCCACAGTTATCAACGCTTGTGGGTAGTAAGACCAAGAGTTTGACTTGAAAGAAAAATCATAGTCGTTATATGAAGAAGATATTGCACTTGCAGGACAACTTTGACCACCTGGAACAGCAACTGGTGTTGCCGTTAAGTTGGAACCAGAGCGTGAGCTGGGACTCGAGCTGGAACTCGAACTTGAACTCGAACTTGAACTCGAACTCGAACTTGAACTTGAACTCGAACTCGAACTCGAACTAGTGGTAGAAACCAGCGCTACCGTACCAGTGCCAGGTGTACATTGATAATAGTAGCTGTTATCCGGGTTAGTATAACAGGCATATCCTGAAATACATTGAGTAGCACCTGTGTATCCAATACCACCACATTGTCCGTATGCTCCCACCAATCCTGTCACAGTGCTTGAAATAGTAGTTGAACCTGAGCTGGAACTGGAACGTGAACTTGAGCTAGAACTGGGGCTGGAACGTGAGCTAGAGCTAGAGCTGGAACTGGAGCTCGAGGTAGTAGTTGGAGCCAGCGCTACTGTACCAGTGCCAGGTGTACATTGATAATAGTAGCTGTTATCCGGGTTAGTATAACAGGCATATCCTGAAATACATTGAGTAGCACCTGTGTATCCAACACCTCCACATTGTCCGTATGCTCCCACCAAACCCGTTACGGCGCTCGAAGTAGTGGTTGAACTTGAGCTCGAACTGGAGCTGTAACGGGAGCTAGAACTGGAACTTGAGCTGGAACTCGAACTTGAACTTGAACTGGAGCTCGAGGTAGTAGTTGGAGCCAGCGCTACTGTACCAGTGCCAGGTGTACATTGATAATAGTAGCTATTATCCGGGTTAGTGTAACAGGCATATCCTGAAATACATTGAGTAGCACCTGTGTATCCAATACCACCACATTGTCCGTATGCTCCCACCAAACCCGTTACGGCGCTCGAAGTAGTGGTTGAACTTGAGCTTGAACTGGAGCTGTAACGGGAGCTAGAACTGGAACTTGAGCTGGAACTCGAACTTGAACTTGAACTGGAGCTCGAGGTAGTAGTTGGAGCCAGCGCTACTGTACCAGTGCCAGGTGTACATTGATAATAGTAGCTATTATCCGGGTTAGTGTAACAGGCATATCCTGAAATACATTGAGTAGCACCTGTGTATCCAATACCACCACATTGTCCGTATGCTCCCACCAAACCCGTTACGGCGCTCGAAGTAGTGGTTGAACTTGAGCTAGAACTGGAGCTGTAACGGGAGCTAGAACTGGAACTTGAACTGGAGCTAGAGCTGTAACGGGAGCTTGAGCTAGAGCTAGAGCTGGAACTAGTAGATGTTGACGATTTAGTTGAAGATAATGAAGTAGTGGTACCAGTGCTTGGTGAACATTGATAATAGTAGCCATTATATGGATTAGTGTAACAGGTATATCCTGAGATACACTGAGTCGGGCCTGTATATCCATAACCACCACATTGGCCATACGCCGACACTAGAGATGTTGTTTTTTGTTGGTACCATGGTGTCGCTGTTGTTGTTGATGATGATGACGACGACGAAGATATCAAATTTGGTTGACATTTGTAAGGCCAATAGTACAATGGAGCATCGGCTTGGGTATTTTGTTGTTGGCCGTTTATGTTATCATTGACCACGTAATTGAAGGAGGTTTGATAATATCTGTTGTTCATTGAAGAGTAAGAAAATTGAATTTGGTATTGGCCTGTGGTGACTTTACCATTTTTGGGTGGAGTGCCGTAAAACTGAACATAAACGGTCCAATCCCCGACATTTTTAATCGTGTTTTGATTACGGTATCTCCAGTCGTTGACGGAATATAACATAACTGTGTTTTGAGGTCCCTCGATGTCAACAATCTTCAGCTCTCTCAAGTTGTTAAAACCGTACTGGGATAAGGTTTGAGACTTAAACACGATGGCACAAGTGTACAAATTGGTGTTTGAATCGTAACTGACAGATCCCACGTTGATGTTAGCCTGTGGATATGAGGACCAAGAGTTGGATTTGGAAGAATAATCATAGTTTTGATAGGGAGATGTGATTTGTTTGTTATCACAGTTATACACTTGTTGGTATGAAAATTGGATGAAAAATAAAAGCCAAACGATGAGGTATCGAAGTGGTAGTAGTGGTGCTTTGGACTTCCTCATATTGTGATATGTAAGTGCAGAGGGCCCTATGATGATTTTGAAAAGTCTCTATTTGTGCTTTGTTTGACGGAATCGGTTGAGAATGAGTCTCCAAAAGTGTGATGAGGAGTATATATGGATATTCTATTTGAGCGGTGGGGAATTTGCTGGTAATAAATCACTTGATTGGAATACGAATAATAGAAATGAGATTTGATGATATGATTGGAAAAAGAAATGAAGTTGGGACGATGATAAAGTTGTTAAGTGTGAAATTGTACGTTGGAAAACTTGAGAAGAACAGAACAGGGCTCTCACAGAACTGAATGTTGTTGTATGTTCCACGATATGCAATAGAAGGGTTATTAGGTTTAGGTCACGAGCAAAAAATGTAAGAGCTAAAAAAGTGGTGAAGGGGCATGATATTTTTATGGATATTACTGTTGTTGATATAATAATAATAATAATAATAATAATAATAATTGGTAACGGGATGTTGAATAGGTAAATAGTGGAAGATGGAGAAAGAAGATCTGATGATTTTTGGGTTACGTCTCTCTCTCTCTTTTTTTTTATTTTTTGTTCTTTTTTTTTATTTCTTATTATTGATGGGATTATCGACATGCATTTCACTATTCTCGTCTTGATTTACCGCTGCACAGAGTGCATATTGTATGCATCAGACACGACATATTTCCCTTCCCGAAAGAGACAATACTACTAAAAAAGAAACGCTGTTAATACTGGGGGCATGAAAAGTTTACCTGACTCCAAACTCTCTCTCTGTTCAGGCGGGAGGGTAGGTCACACAAAATAAGGGATCCCCTATTCTCCGTTTATCTTATTGGAATACCTTTCTCGAAAGGGTATAGATGTGCGCATGGTTGCTTAAACGCTAAGTTTAGATCAGATCTGCCTTACCATCGGTTATTTACTCGACATCACCCATTATATTCGATAAAGCAAAGAGTGTACAAGAATAATCTGAATTTGAGTGGTTGTGGGAAGTGCAAGGATTTATTGACTATCAGTGGTCTGTTTTATTACATCACTAAGCAAGAAGGAAATTTATTATTTAATCAAAATTGGGTGATCACTTTATCGAAAATAAACGAGGTTTGAACTAAAATGCTTACATGCGATCCATGCATAACATTTGCTCTTTCTTCTTCTTCTTCTTCTTCTTCTTTCTGTTGTTGTTATGGGCACAAGGACAGAACTATCTGCTACAACCAAAACCCTTTGAGGAAACCCCACGTCCGTCTTCAATGTCTTGCCAGAGCTCACAACTGTTGTTATAGTACACAACTTTAATTGAATCGCAAATCTACAACAAGTTCAGTCCCTTATATAGAGCCAATCTCATTACTTGGTCCTTCTTTGTTCATAACACAAATGAAGAGAAAGGATACAAAAAAGAGAAAAAAAAAGAAACAAAAAAAGAAAACTTTTTATTTCTGTTAGTTCTATTAGCAAATGATGAAAGTTAAAAATAATTAGAGACGGGGCACATTTCCAAAGTAAGAAGAAAAAATGAGCAAAGAAAAAAAAAATATCATTTGTGTATATTTTTGTGTGTATGCTCCGTGCAGTTCGCTTCTGCTCTAGTATAATAGTGAGAAAACCGTAGTGTGCAGAAGCGTAATGTAACCGATAATTCATCAATAGTCCCGTAGTTGTTGTTATTATTATTATTTTTTACCGATCCCATCTTTATCTCATAAAAAGGGTAACCAAGGGTTATTCAGAAATACAGTTTAATTAGCCGAATTACATAGATAAAGTATAGATATGGGTTATTGATTTATTATGGATAAAACCTTCTTTATCAAATCTATGCACTTACCTGCCTGTGTATATTATTACCTTATATTGATTGTCCCGTTAAAAGAAGAATTGTTTCCTCCACCTACCTTCCCTGCTTACTTCCATTCTCTTATATCTCTTCTCACATGCCTCTTCTCAACCTTTCCTACTTTTGTTCGATCACCTTCCACGATTAGCACCACCATCCAAAAATACAACACATCAGACTCTTTTCAGCTCAATTAGTCACCAAACCTCACACTCAAAAAATATCTCATCTTTCCAATTTTTCTTTACCGTTTTTCTCCAATTTTCCAAAGTTTCTTTTTCAATATACGAACTTCATTTTCTAATACCATAAATTTTTGAAATTCATGTCTTGATTTCACTTTAACATGCAATAAATTCTCATACATGGTATGATATGCACTATACTTGTTCTCGAATTTTTTCCACAATTCCATTTGTGTCGGGGATAAACTCGTTACATTCCCATTATCTCCACTACCGCTTATTGCTTCTGCTGCTGCTGTTGATGTTACTGCGGATACAATATGCGAAGCCTTTTGTTTTCTCTTGATCTCATTCAATGAGATTTCTTCGTCAATCTCTTCCTGGCTAGTGGCAGGCGATTCCGCTTCTCCGCATCCAATCGATCCGCGCCTCTTCATAGAATTCACCGATGAATTAGATGACTCGGAAATTGTTCTCTTTCTTTTCAACTCCTGTCTCTGATTATTCAATGCATGATGTGACACGCTGCCAGTAATATTAGGGACACCACTACTAGTGCTGCTGCTACTACTACTACCACTACCACTGATACCGTTGCTGTTGTTGTTGTTATCATTGTTCTTGTTAGCAATATTGACCAAAGTCTGTGTTGTTGTTGTTGATTGATCACTCCTCTGAGGCGATGTAGATACTGACCTTGACGATGAAGCAGATGTAGTAGATGTTTTTGCTGTTGCTGATTGATCTTGTTTCTTGATGGTCATCGCCACTTCTTTTTTCAATGACGTTTCTTTCTTCACCAGAGTCTCATTCTTCAATTTGATTTCATGTTCCTGTGACTGTTGTTGCTCTTGTTTCATCTTCGATTCATATATCCTCCGTAAATCTTGCAATTCTTTCAATATTGGTCCGAATTGACGAGTCACATCCAATCTTACAGCATTCCTAGCATCATATCCTTGAATGGACAACTTATTGTTAATGTTTTGTACCACCTTCACTTTTTCTTCTTCGGTATAGTAAAACAACGATAAATCCTTATAGTATTCATCTCGTAAAACATATTTCTGTTGTGTATTACCGCCATCATTGTCACTAATAGAACTACTAATAGGGTGTTCGATCAGCTTTTCTCCTTCTTTGTATTCGATGGCATATTTCTCAACAAGATGCTTTTCCACTTCCAAAATACTCTTAATTTCATCAATAGATCTAGGCCCAAGACTGAGAATGTGTATCAACTTTCTCACAGTCATCAGTTCACCATCAATATCATCGTTTTCCTTGTCATTTTGATCAAGGTTCTTGTGTAAATTGACATCATTCCCTAAATGTTGCAGTGTTGTCGGTCTCAAATTGGGCGAATTTGGTAATGATTGAGAATTGTTCGACTTGATGGACGGACTTAATCGCTTTCCACGATGACTCAAAACAGTGTTCAATTCGGATCTCGGCCTTTCGATCTGTTGAATCTTTCTCATTCTTGTTCGATCGATATTATTGTACGATGTCGATGATGACGATGACGAAGATGACAAGTTCAATCTCATATCAATCTTACCCTTATTGAGACAACAGTTTTGATCATTACTGTAAAGATCGACTCTTGCACTCTCGTTCAACTTTTTGCAACTTATCAAGTCATTCTGTCGTAATTTTAAAAAATACTCTCCATTTTTGATAACCAATTTAGGCCTCACATCAATTGCTGAGAGTGATTTTTTAAGTTGTTGTATTATATCACAGTTCAACTTGACCAAAATATTGAAAGAATTCTCATGGTCTGAAAGAGATGAATGTGGAATGAGGGTGGAATTCAATGGAGGCATTGTTGAAGTGTATATATGAATTTCCTCCTATTTTTAACTGATCTAACTATATCTTTCTTTTTACAATCAATCCCACACAATCATTAACTGGGAATAATTTTCCAAAATTTGTAGTGTGGCCTTTAACAAAAAACTACAAATAAAAAGAATTATAAAGAAAAAGAAACAGCAAACTAACTAAGAGAACTTGTGTGTGGTGTTTTTTGCTTGTAATACAACATAGGGATAAACACACAAACACGAGATGAGTAAGATAGATCCGTTCTATGAGGTGGAGCAGGACTGTCATCTGCAATTCCAAGCTTTGGAAGAATTCATCACAAGGCAGAACCAAGTGGGGAACGATGTGATACAGGATTATAACAACCAACGCACAGATATTATTGATACAATAGATGATTTAAGACGTAGTGTGGAGACGATTCAATTGAACCCAGATTTGTACCCAGAGATAGATCATATCGAGTTGTCGGACAGAGCCTTGAAAGTATCAAAAT
Organism: Nakazawaea anatomiae; assembly: GCA_030556755.1. Lineage (NCBI taxonomy): Eukaryota > Fungi > Ascomycota > Pichiomycetes > Alaninales > Pachysolenaceae > Nakazawaea > Nakazawaea anatomiae. The sequence continues at coordinate 151,793 of JAKTUO010000026.1, read as the reverse complement.
TGACCGAGTCATTGAACAGGTTGAATCAGAAATGGGATGAGAAGTTGCGAAAAAACAAGGATATCACAACGATGTCGAATAGAATATCACAAGAATTTGATTCTACGAATAACTTGCTTCAAGAGGCCGATGCTCCCGATTACCAACAATTTCAACAGCAAGAGTTGATCCATGAGCAGGATCAACATCTCGATAATATTCATCAAACGATGCAGAATTTACATCTACAAGCAACAACAATGGGTGAAGAGTTGGAAGATCAACATGTTTTATTGCTGCAATTTGATGATGAGATGGATACTGTCAGTGGTAAGTTGAAGAATGGTTTGAAAAGAGTGGATTATTTCTTAGAAAGGAATAGAGATAAGCTGAGTGATTGTTGTATAATGTTGTTGATAGTGGCATTGGTGATATTATTGTTCATATTGATTGCTCTTTGAATAGAATATCCCGAGATGTAATCTTCTTTCAAACTTTCTATCAATTCATTCAGTCATATATTTAATAATTCAAAAGTGTCTTCTTATCTTTGTACTGCGTACTATATAAATGTAGTGCGACTGCTCACCAATCATCCTCTTTTGGGGTTAAGTTTCTCCTTCTCCTTCTCCCCTTATGCAGGAAAAAACTGAAGATAAGGCTAAATTGAGCAATTCATAAAAAGGTCCGTCCTCCTCGGTGATTGAACTTATTATATGACAGTTATATTGTAATTCGTCCTCGTTGGATCACTTTATTAAGAGAGAAGATACAGATTTTATTATAGCCACAAAAGCTATGACTGCTTCTGCTGATGAGAATATAATAGTGCTGAGTTGAAGTTAGCAATAGAGACCATCAGCTGTCAACAACGTCAACAGGTATTGCGAAATTTAGGAAAGAGTTGAGAGGTGGGATTTTTGACTTATAGCTCGAAGTTGTTGCTTTGGAACTTGCTTTCAAAAAGGTAGTCCCACTGTTCGAGAAATATAAAAATCAAGGCAAAGCAGCAAAGTACCGACTAGAGAAATACTTTGATGATAGACTAACGCAAGTTTGAAGAGCCAGACTGAAAGGAGTTGGCCCAAGAATATGCCACACTTTAGATATTTCCAGGAAACTTTCAACTGAAAAAAGCTATGTAATAAAAAGTTGATATATATATATTATATTTCATTTTACAAAATTATTGCCTCCTTACTGACCATCAAACCAAAAAATGGGTTAGTAGAGTGGATGAAGAGAATTCAAATTCAATTTTTTGATGTTCAGAGAGTTATACTTAATCAATTTCATATTACGTCCGAAATCTAACATGACTTTTGAATGTTATCGATTATGTTAGAATCAAAAACACAGGGAAACAGCAGAATAATAGAAAAGATAGCAAAGTGAAATCTAGAAATGAGTTTGGGATCAAGAGCTGCTCGAACACCAATAAAATACAAGGATCAAACCGGCTTGAAATAAGCTGTTTGCCTTCAATTGGTAGTGTTTCAATTCTAGACGATAAAGCGGCACATATTACGACTGTGGGGAGTGAAATGTAAGTAAAATGAAATTTCGTTTTAATGATGATGATTGAGGGATGGCGTGTTTTGGAGAGGTATGCACGACTGTGCAAAGGGGTAAACAAAAAAGGGGGAGAAATCAGTGTACAGAATCACCAATCATTCCAAATGTGGAAATAAAAACACCATCTTTTTCCATTTTAACAAAAATGAAAACAATAACAAATCGTTTATAATATCAATCAATTCAATCCAATTTCGATCATCTCATCAGATTATATCCACTTTCAGTTGAAACATAATACTCGGATAAATCATATATATCATCACCACATTTTAATATTTTCAACTATATTGTTCAAACACTCGCTATTTTCACACAATTAAGCTTGATTCATTCCTATTAATATAATTATTTAATTTTCTGCTGACCTGCTTTTGCTGATCGTGGTCCAAGTTCTTTTTTTTTTCTTTCAAAACAAGCACTCGGGAGAACTATTTTTAACAACAAAAAGTTCAAATCAATAATCAAATCACATCACATCATCAATTATCACAATGACAATCTCTAAAACTTACCAAGATAAACAATTACCCATAGTCCCACCTTCATTATCCAGAACCAAACAATCAATGACAAATTTAGCCACTCAAGAATTACAGCTGATCGATGATGAATCCTTTGAAGATGTCACTTTGGACTTGGAATTAGAAAAATTCCAAAACAAATTGTTGAAAAGACAACCATCACTGCCAATGTCCAACTCAATTGCATCAGCACCGAGGCAATCTCATAATACACATCATCACCATCATCATTATTGCAACCGTTACCGTCAATCTCAATCGCAGCCTCAGCTTCAACAATATCACTCACCTTGTATAAATAAAAACATCCAATATAATGTCGCACCGACAAGTACGATCAATGAGGTGGCAGAGCAGCGGCAACAACTCCCGACGCAGCTGATGCATGGTTCCACTCAACAAATGACTCCTTCTCAAAGACTAAGAATAAGACGCAAACAAATGAATGAAGATTTAAAGTCCTCAATAAGACATGAAAATCCTGGATTGTCCACTCCTACTCCCAGATCGAAAGATATTGATTATCTATCCGACGATGATTTACCGGATGATCTCATTGTTTATAATGTGCCGTTATCTCAGTCTTTGAAAGCATTGTCTTCAAAAGAACAATTCATCATGAGCCAGCCAGTGGTGAACAACTATTCTCCCCAGACATATTATTTGAACAACGATGTGCGGCAAATGCAACAACAGCAACAACAACAACAAATGCGAATGCAACAACAACAGCAGCAGCAACAACAACAATTGCGAATGCAACAACATCAACAGCAAATACAACATCAACAACAAAAACAGCAGATTGAAAGAACAAAATCATTGACAGAATCAAACCGATCATCAATATTCAGTTATAATAGTACAATAACCAACGGTACAGATGATAATCTTTCCTTAGATCTGAAGTTTTTCACGATTGAGTTGAACAAGAACATCGACCTGCTTCAAAATGAGGAGAGCCAACAGCGAATTTTTGAGTTGAAAAAATTGATGTCACATCAAAATCGTAGCGTGGAATCTTTGCTGTCAAAATCAACTACATCGGGGAAATCTATAACCAGTGAGATGACATCAAAGTACCTCACAAATACGCGGCCTTCAAATTTACCACCAAAGGACAAATTCGAGACTTTAAAACATTCCAAGGATTATGAGTCATTATTAAATCATACCTTGAAGCAAGAGCAACTGAAATGTTATTCCCAAGATCAAGTATCCAAAAACAGAGAGAGACAACGTGAACGTGACATTAGTCAATGGCGTGTTGTTGGTCAGAACTTGAAGGAGAACTTATCTAAGCCTTCAACGAGAGAATTATGGTGGCGCGGAGTACCACCACAATTCAGGCGGGAGATTTGGACAGAACAAATTGGTAACAAATTAGAACTCGATATGCCATCAGTAATTGCCATGTTTCAAAAAGTGACGCCGAACGATAAATTAATGGAAAATATCAATTTGTATTGTTTCCCCAATTTAGCTATTTTCCACAACAATGAAATCTTGTTCAAAATTATCTCGTCTTATTTGTCTTACACCAAAAAATTTGATCAATTTGATGATAAGAGTTTGATTGGACTTTATTCGTTATCGGCAACGTTATTGTACAACATCAAGGACCCCGTTGATACGTTCATTGCATTGAGCAACCTTTTACAAAGAAAATTGCCACATTCATTTATCAACAACATCCACGATGATGAGCAATTGCAACTGCAAATCACTTCTTTCAATAAGATATTCGCCCAGAAATTACACCGTTTAAGCACTCATTTCAAGATCTATCAAGTGGATTCATATGAGATGCTACAATCACTTTGCTCTTACTGCATGAGCCAATACTTGGACCTCAAAAAAGCTTCCACTTTGATAGACATTTACCTTTTCGAAGGTGATGTCTTCTTACTTCGTTGCGTCTTGGGTTTTTTACAAAAAGTAGATTACAAATTATTCGGTAGTAAACTGGAAATTATGCGCATCTTGGGACCCGATTGCTTGATTTATCTCAACAAAACTCTTTTCCAGCAACAGCAGCAGCAGGGGAATCAAGATGGTACGGGTAAGGAGTTAATCTATGGTTTCAAATATTTGGACCTCGGATTGGATGAAGAGTTTTTCCAAGGTGTTCGCAATGTTTTAAGAGACTAGTCCTGCTGTCAATTCGTTTAATTGCAATTGTCACCTGGCCCCCCTTTCATTTTGAATTCATTTTCATCGTAGACATTTGTATCTTGTATAGCTAGCTATAGATGAACTCCGAAATAGATTTTCTTTTTTCAATGATAGTATTTGATGAAACCACCCCGCCGCTATTTTTCCAAAATGGCTTGCATGCCGATTTAAGTTATAATTGCATATTTACTACTAATTACACATGACATCATGAGATTCATAATGAATTCCGTGCAACTAGCCCCAGGTGCATCTTCATTCTATATTTCCTCAAGTTCAAGGCAGTAACAAAAATCGGCATCAATAAACAACTACGCATTATACATGGTTAGGAGCATTTGTCTTTTGCTTTGTGAATGAATCTGCAACGTTTACTAGTTACTTCTTTTTGACTTTCAGGAAACAAACACCTCAATTTTTTGCATCCATAATGGTCTTGTAAAATTCAGCGTTACGCCGCAATCAAGTGACAGCGAAACAACTTTTTCAAATGAACCAGTTCATAAGGGACTTTCACAAGAGATCAATTATACAACTGATTTCTTATTTTTTACAAGTATCGACACAACTCGTGTGACCCATGCTACTATATGTATGCAAGTTCTCTCATAATTAACTCTATACGTTCTAGTGAGGTATAGAGGATGGCATTAAACAAAAAAAAAAAAAACAGGGGAAAAAAAAATTCAGTACCAAGCATCATCAAGATTTTCCCTCCTCAATAGCCTTCAACAATTCATCTCCATCACTAGCGGTTTTCACCTGAACCACATAAGTCTCCAATTGTCCTTCCGCATTCACCGTTGGAAACGTCACCATATTTCCTTTAGTACCGATTTTCTCAAACTTGAAATCCTTATGAATCAGTGAATTTAATAACACTCTTAACGATCCATCAGCTCTAAGTAAAACTCTTGTCTTTGTTGTCTTCTCATTGTACAACACACGCAACTCTCCAATACCTTTGGTCTGATATTCATTACCGGCAAGCAACATCAACTTGCACCGCTGAGAGCATTTCACCGTCTCGTCTTCTTCACCTGTCTTTACATCCAGCTCTTGATCCAATTTCACAACAGGTTTGAAATCCACCGTTGGTTCATGTTCTTCCACCTTATCAGCAGCGTCAGCATCAGCATCCACCACCACACCATTGGATGATGCCGGTTCCGAATGTGATGATGGGATCGTAGGCTGCTGTGAGAAATTAAATACAGATCCACCACTAGTACTGTTGGTATTACCATTGCTTCCATTATTATTGGAATTGAAATTGAAAGCTGATGCGAAATTGAATTTTGGCTTTGCCGCTTCTGCTCCATTGGAACTCGGTGTCACATTATTGTTATTCCCAGTTGCTGTTGTTGTTGTTGCACCAAATGTCAATGCAGGTTTCTCCTGTGATATGGGTTCATCATTAGATGCACTCGAATTCCCCATACTGAAAAGCAGTGGCTTAGCTGCTTGGTTCTCTGAACTGAATCCACCAAAACTGAAAGGCTTTGCTGTTGTTGATGAACTTGAGCTACCAAACGAAAATGGTTTATTTAAGTCTGAAAAATTTGTGCTATCAGATTGTTGTTGTTGTGAATTAGCTGCGGGCTTTTCCTGCGTGGTATCGGCAGAAGATGCTGTTGTAGATGTGAACGAAAACAGAGGTTTATCTTCTTTAGTCTCTGCACTTGACATTTGCTTGCTGAAGGCAAACGTTGGTTTTGTAGTGCTATCAGCGGAAGGCTGTCCAAATGAGAAAACAGGTTTCTTCTGATCGATTTGCGATGGCAGTGGTTTTTGGGTGCCAAATGAAAATGCCGGCTTCTTCTCACTCGTTGTTGGAGGAGCTGTGAATGAGAATGATGAAGTAGATTCTCCGATTTTAGGGGACAGCTCTGTCATTGAGGTACCATTATTATTAGAGGACAAGTTGAAAGCAAATGAATTGGCTGAACCTGTCTTCTTTGTTTCCGGTACTGAAGATGAAGGTGTGGGTGGGGCAGCAAAACTGAATGCTGGCTTCTTCTTTTGATCCTCATTGTCCAGCGATTGTGGAGCTTTATCAAGATTATCTATATCACCAGATTTATTTTCAGCGGATAACTTAAATCCACCAAAAAATGACTTATTTTGCGTCGGATTGGTATTCAATGTGAATTTTGGGCCTTCAACTTTGATATCATCTTCACTATCAGAATCGCTCATCGCGTCTGGCGATTGAGGTTTTGCACCAAATGTGAAGACTGAGCTTTTAGTGGTTGGTGGTTTGTCTAAAGTGAACTTGGGTCCCTCCACTTTGATATCATCATCTGAATCGGAATCAGAGCTCTCATCGACGGCTTCTCTTGTCTGAGACGTCTCCGCTACAACTGGCTTAATTGGAGCAAAAGTAGTAGCAGCCCCAGCAGCAGAATTCGGCTGTACAGATTTAGTATTGAGCAGGAAGGCAAATGGATTTGGTTTCGGTTGGTCTTCCCCGGATGCTGGTGATGCCGATGATAAGGTTGAAGTCTCATTTTGTTTAACAAAGTTAGAAAATGATGAAAAGTTATTAGTTTTCATGGGTTGTTGCTGTTGTTTTGACGATATGTCTGGTCTCAGCGTTTGGATCTGTTCAAAATACATGTTATATTTAGTCATGATTGGTCTCAAGTCAGCAACTGGGTTTTTGTTCTTAGCATTCACAAGGGCTTCAATGAATTTGATGTTCAACAGTTTGAGCTTGGTATTCGTGTCCTCGAGGCCATTCACACCATAGCTCCCAGAGCCAGAGCTGGAGATTAAAGGACTTGGATTCTTTGGAGCAAACGATGATGCTGATCTCAAACCTCTAGGTTTCAGTATCTTTCTTTTAGATAGTACTTCAGCGGAGGCCTTCTTTTGTTCGTGAACTTGTTGCTCATCATCATCCTCCTGATCACGGTCATCGTTAATGAAGGCTGATTTTTCAGTGAGCTGTTCCAATGCTCGTCTTTTGCCTGACATTCTTGATTCGAAATTGAGGGTTTTATAATGCTATGAAATATCGAACTATGCTGAAGTGCTTCAAAAGATATTATTTATTTATTTACCTTTTCGGTTTTGAAAAGTGTGAAACTGACAAACAGTTTTGATAAATAATGCACTATTTTTATTTAGAACGTAGTGTACACAATATCATATTTATTTTTGTGGTGTAATGTTTTCAAAAAAAGTCGTGTATGTTTTATTAAGGGCTGTTTACCCTTGATGCATCTTCGCCATAAAACAGTCACAAATATTTTTCTTTGTGTTTACCACTCGCTCAACGCTATCTCTCACTGCGCACCTACACCAAATGTGTAAGTAAACTAGTAGTGTACAATAACTCAATACCTGAGGTAGAAACAATTTTTTTCGTGGGCAAAATATCAAAAAAACATGTATTCATAGTGAACTCATCTCTCTCTCTCTCTCTAATACACTCTGGCACTCGCTCGCTCTTTCACACATTGAGCGTTGAAACAAACAAAATTATTAAAAATTTAAAAAAATTCTTTCTCATAATCTTCTTGTTTAATCAAAGAATTCAAGGTTCAGTAATTAACAACGTAAGTGCATATACAAAGTACTCATATAATCGCATCATTTGCTATTCAATATACCATACCATTCATCACTGATCCACGATTATTCTTATTTCAATTCACATTGTGCTTCAAGTTCATTTCGTCAATTTTGATCAATATTGTTTTTCCAATCCCAACTATTACAGATATATGACACGATCTCCTAATGTTAATGTTTCCAGCACTCCAATATATCAAAGTGATGATGATATTCATCCAATTTAGTTCAACATTTCAGTTAGTGAAGTCAAGATGATGTCTGCCTCTGTTGACCCACTACACAATTCAACTTATAATTTGGTCAAAACAAAACCTTTGTGGGCCTTGAGAGATAATTTACTGCCAACTTTGTATTGTTTCCATGTATTTAGATTGAACCAAGAAGAATAAGTGAGGATGGTACGAAATTTTGTTGCATAAAAGGATGAATTGCATTATGAAATTTTGAATTCAGTAAACTAGGAATTGAAGTACTAACAACATAAACTAATATAGTATGGCACCAAAGATTCAACAATCCAAAGCTGCTAAGGCCGCTGCCGCCATGGCCGGTGGTAAAAAATCGAAGAAGAAGTGGTCCAAGGGTAAGGTCAAGGACAAGGCCCAACACATGGTTGTCTTAGACCAAGAAAAATACGACAGAATCTTCAAGGAAGTTCCAACTTATAAATTTGTTTCCGTTTCAGTTTTGGTTGAAAGATTAAAGATTGGTGGTTCTCTTGCCAGAGTTGCTTTACAACACTTAGAACGTGATGGTATCATCAAGCCAGTTTTAAAGCACTCCAAACAAAAGATTTACACCAGAGCTACCGCTGCTGAGTAAATTGCTTGAAATATTATTGTATTGTTATGTTTCAGACAATGGTACTTCATCATATACATTTATATTTAATAGTTTTATGAAGTATTTCCGTATATACTAATCATCATGTAGATCCGCGGCCTCCATTAAATTTCCTTGAAAGAGAGGTACTATTAAGTTTCTTTCATGAATGAAAGTAGCTTCCGTGAATGAAATCTACTTTATAGTAGCAACTTCTGCAAAGGTGGTGAAGGCTAGACTAGACGTTAATGTCTGATTGACTTCTCTCAGTCTGATGTGTGTTGCTGAAATTGTCGATTGTCGGATCAGAAACCCTAACAAAAAAACTTGTATAAAGAGCTGGCGCCAAAAAATAAATGGAGAGAAAATTTTTTTTCACTCATATAAAAGAAAATCAACCATCACTTTTCTGAATGAGAAGATGAAATAGATGGATTTTTCAAAGCGTTAACACTTCCTTTTGGGCATAACAGGTGTTGTGTTCAAAATAAGTGTTTAGTAACTTATCGCGATAGTTGATTAAGGTGAGTCTCAATTTGAACTCTTCAGACAAATCGTGTTTGCGTACATTTTAACAAGGTTGATAATTTTCATGATTAAAGAAATTGATGTAACTATTTTGACTGAGGATGTATATGCAGGACAAAAAAAAAAGTTAGGAATTCTTCGTTTATGATTTGAAGATCTATTTCGATTGTTGTTGAATATTTATTGCTTTCATCGATTTTGTCAAGAGTTATTATTGTCACCTTTTTTTGAAATTGAGTTGATAATGCTAACAAATCACATAGAATTACAAGGTATGTTAAGTTGTGTTACTCAATAAAAAATTGAGTATCATTGATTGCAAAAACTTGTATGATGAATAGTTTTCACAAACTTTTATTAATCGGTGAATTTTAGATGTGCCATGATTAAATACATGCATCACCATCTGACTCTTGTTACCATTCAATGAATTCAATTACTACAAACCCAATTGGCAAGCATGCAACTAACAATTAATCCAGATTAAACTAGCGAAAATTTTTGTTGTTCGAGACTCCATTTTTCAATTCAAAAGGTATGTTTCCATCTCTTCCACCATCAAATCGAAGGTAGAGCGTCCATTGTCATTATGATGAAAAACTTAATTTTCAGTTCTGCTTCTGAACCAAATTTCATGAAGATACCCAACTTACCAAAAGCTTATTATCTGACATATGTCAATGGAAGCCTATCTACTGATTTTTTTTATTACTGATGCTCTCTGTGCAAGCTTACTAACTCATTTAAAAAAGTTAATTATTTTACTTTTACATATACCTTATTTAGTATAATACATAAAGAAAAGTTGATTGATTGTCTTGACACCAAAAAATCGTAATATGGTTCAATTGTAGTTGAGTTGTAAATGAGTGGATGGGTGACCTGCTGTTGTGCTTTCTTATCTTTTGACGTGAAAGCTATAAACGTTTGCTTCCTCTTTCTTCTTCAACAAGAATGATTTAGTATCAGCCCATGCTGCTTGCACTTTTGGATTTTTCACTTTGGCGACAGTTCCGTCAAACTTTATTATCACCGAATACAATAAACCCTTAGATTCATCACTGAAGACAATCTTCATGGAATAAAACATTCCAAAAATGACAAGAGCATACCCTGAAGTACCCCTGAATAACAAGGTATCAAATGTTAATAAAACAAATAAGAATAACTCATTGTACACAATGATTTCTTTGAAGCTTTTTTCATATTTCAAGACTGCATCGATCTTGTAATGAGAGCTTAATTGTAAGACAGAGATCAAAAAGTATGGCAATATCTTAAAGAAGCTTGATCTGTTGAAAAGCCAAACTAACGCCAACAACATATACTGATAATTTTCAGTCGTGAGCAATGTGAAATATGATGGTGGTATCTTACCAAACTGATTCAACGATGTGATGAGATATGTTATTATAACGCTAATAAATGCAACACGATAAACAAAATTGGCAAATCTATGGTTGTGGGATGAATAAGTGAAATAGTATAAAGCATATATTACCGTTCCAACAACGGTGGTTATGTGCCCCGCTAACCATGCATACTTATCATAAGGTTTTGGTTTTGGCTCAACTCTTCTCAATCTTCTTTTAACGATCTTCTCAGGCTTGCTTGGAGTTGTTGTGCCGTTATTCAACTTCGAAGAAGAAGATGATGAAACTTGCTTAGCTGTCACTGGAGTGATAGCAGATGATGAAGGAGTTCTCGTGTTATGACTTCTGTCCATTGACCTACGGGATCCAGTATCCGGTGACATGCTACTACGACTGCTGCCGCTAATTGCCAGTGGGCCTCGAAAATTCGAGGAAGAACTACCTATTTGAGATGTCTTCCTTTGTGAACCATTATTACTTCCAATGTGTTGATTCTGCTGTGGTTGCTCTTCACGTTGTTCCTTGGCCAATTGTTTCTTTGGGTTAAGCACTCCATGGAACTCGTCGATACGCTGGGCATCCTCTAATCCTTGGGTTAATTTAGAACCCAGATTAGATCCTTCCATGATGACAGTTGGTTTTGTCTTAAATGTTTGTTATGAGATATATATGGGGATTATTAAGTGCGACAACCAAATTTCAGTTGCTCCATGTGTTTTTTTTTCTTTCTCAGAAGTAGTGCAATCCCATCGAAGTACCGACAGCCGATCAACTATCACAGGTTATTTCAAGTAGATATCCTCATCTAAAGATTTGTTTAAGTTCAACTTGTTTGCATCTTCATTATGGAGGCTCATTATTGATCGAGACTAATTATAAGAAAGAATCATTTTAGGTAGTTTTTTGCAGTGGATTCCAGAAAGCATTTAAATGAGATATACATTTCTTGTATTGGTAAAGACAATTTGACTTCACAAATGACACCTCGATACTGTCTCTTCGATTTTTAATCAAAGTTCTGATTAAGTCTTTAAATAAAAATCGGTATAGAACGAGGTATTTATGCCACATCTGTCTTTGTTGACAGATATTCAAAACTTTTGTTTATTTCCTTGGGGATGATTGGTGAAAACAAATACAGAATCTGGAACTAAGATTCGCGAATCTTATATGGAGACAACCCTGGTATTCTATGAGCTCAATTAACCAAGAGTGATAGATAATAAATGGGTGGTCATCGCAATTAATAGCGAGGCTGGATCTTAGTTTTCAAAAATTCAATTTGAGATCAGATTCTTTAAGCAAAAAAATAAAAATAAAATCACATACCAAAAAACGATATGTTTCAAACAAGATCGACGCGTTAGTGATTTTATCAGATATTAGATATAAAGTACGAGTACTGGGCAAGATGTCGCCTTTACACCAGGTTAAGCAACCACAACACTATCAAATAGACTCATCCTTAGTGACACCTATCGAGAATCAGATTTTACAGGAATACGTCAAGCTACTGTCATTGCTCAGAAATCTTTCACTCCAAATCGACAAATTAAAGTCTTTAAACAGCCAACAATTATTAGACAATTTAAGAATACTAGAGACCAAGTTATCGTTGGTGAGTACTTTGTTCAAAGGAAGTGTCTACGCATTGTTTCTTCAAAATGAGATCAATAAAAGCGATGACAGTAAGAATGCGAATGGAAATGATAATGATTTGAATGGTTATGTACAGCCCAACGATATTGATGAAGAAGATATGGAACGAGATGATGATTCTACTTCGAGGTATTGATGCCCTCAATTTTTCAAAATTGCTAATATGGGGTGGTTTTCAACCGGTCTCGGTGACCCTGAATTATCCATTACAAGAGTATGCTGAATATATGGCAACCGGGATCAACAGATGAGACCGCATACAAAAATCATATTTTTCCATTCCGATGATTGGGGAATATGCCGATTTTCATTGATTCTCCTTGACACTTTACTCAATGAGATTCAAGGTCTTTTATTGACTAACAGGCAATGAATTCAATTCACATTATATCAAAGAACACAATCATATCGCCATGTGAAAAAAAAAAAACTCGATAATCATCATTAATGAGCAATGATGATGAGATATGTGATAATGTCATGGCCATAACATTGGAATGTTTCTTATATATCGCCGAATAGGCGAGCAGAGCCATCAATTATCAAGCTTACTTATTTTTGCCTACCCTCTATGATAAACACTATATATCATATCAGCAAGGGATACCAACTATATTACGGCCCACAATAGTTTGGATACCTTAGTGAATGATTATTGTTGATAGGCGCGGCGCTACCTATGAGTGTGCTATTTGATACTTTTATCTCACTGGCTTATCTAAATTTGAAGCTTACAAAGAAGGCCAACAACGCTGACGGAATTCATTACATCTTTCACATAGGTATTATCACTGCCAATATGCAATATTAATACTCATTTTATCAAAACTGGTTTAAAAGACATTTATTTGTGGCATTGGCCAAGATCAGTTATCCGGAAAAGCTCAATCGTTATAGCAAGAGAGATAACGATGAACGCAAATGAATCGAGAGCTTTTGAAATTGGTGATATGGCATTGCAATTATTATATTGATAGACGGATGGATCGACAAATGAAGTTTTATTCTGGGGAAGAGAATTTTCAATTTGGGTACTCAATTAAAAATATATAACTCTCCTTTACTCAAACGGTGCACTATTTTGAATTTAGTTTGTATATTTAAAAAATCAATGTGCTTGTGATGGCGTTCGTCATCAATTTGATTATATATGAAAATGTTTCAGTTTCTACACAAATCTAATAACTAATGGATGTAGATGACTAAACGTCGAAGATTACGACTTTACCATCATTTCCTGAAGTTGAAAAGGAAACAACTTCATCACCTCTATAATTGAAGGGTTTGATCTCTGTGATGGAATTTTGATGAATCGTTTTTAACAATTGCTCACTTGTCTTTACACCTTTCAAATCCATTTGTCTGAACAAATTTAAAGCATCTCTTTGATTAATTTCATCCTCCTCTTCGACACTAATAATCTTTTGTGCCTTAACATTCTTTGGGTCATCAATAGAAGCACTGAATTTCCAACCAGATTGTTGATTGCCTTCAAAAACAATTGGGTGGAAATCATGACCAGCAACGATGATTTTGCCGCCATTGACAAAGATCAATGAATTGAAAGGTAAGAATGAAGTCTTTACTTCATAGTAGAAATCTGGCCTGTTGACATCTCCCTGTGAAGAAGGATGGATAACGTTCAAGGAAGAATTGTTGACATAAGCCAAAAAGGATCCATCTGGTGAAAACTTGACATCATGGATCCATCCACCATATTGAAAGAAATCTAAACATAATGTTTGAAATGGTAATCTTTCACCCCAAATTGTTGGTTGTGGTTTGGCATCGACAGATTTGACAAAACTACTAAAGACTCTGACGTGACCATCGGTGGAGCCAGCAGCTAACAAGACATTATTCTGATGCCAATCCAATGACAAAATAGTCGATCTGATTGGTTTTTTGATATGCTTTGAAACCCACCAGTCATTCTCAGCTTCGAAATAACAAACAGCAATTATTCTATCCGCAGATCCAACTGCAAATTTCTGACCATTTGGAGACCATCTAGCAATAGTGGCTGCTCTATTGATTCTTAACAAGACTAATTCAGGCTTATAATGCAGTTGACCTTGAACAGGAGTGTAGACAATCAGATTTCTATCCTCTGAACAAGTTAAGATCTTCCCATCAGCACTGAAGTCAACAGCAGTGACCCTTTTGTCGTGGTCTTTCAAAGTGGTGATCAATTTTGGTACATTTGAGGCAATGTTGTAAATTTCAACTGCGTTGTCCTTAGTGATGGCTAAAGTTTGACGATCATAGGAAAAACAATGGTCATAAATTGGTTCTTTTGTCAATTGGAAAGGAATAGGCATTATGAGTTGATAAAGGTGAGGATGGTATTCTGGAGACAGGAGTGTATCTCTCTACTGTTCTCGTTAGTTCTTGAGAATACTTTTATATTGTTATACAGTATTAAAAAGTCGAATTTGGTCCCAATTGTTCCTAATCTTTTTTGGTAATAGTTTACACTACTATTTTCCTAGTGGAAAATGGGAAAGAGAAAACCAAAGAAAACAGCCCTTATTTACTACATTTGGGCTAAAAAGATAGTGAGAAAAAGAGTCAAAAGAAAACAAAAATACTGACAAAGCAATTGACTCTGATTAGTATAGCTTTGTAAGAAGATGAATTGATTGATTGATTGATGAAAAAAAAAAAAAACGTTTTATATTTTTTCAAGATCATCTCTCTCTCTATATCACATAATCATATTAGAGTCAGCTATTGAGAAAATGTCAGACAACGACAAGTATTCGACCCCATTATCTTCCAGATATGCCTCTGATGAAATGAGTGCCATTTTTTCCATGAGAAATAGATTTTCTACTTGGAGAAAATTATGGTTAACCTTGGCTAAGGCTGAAAAGGAAGTTGGTTTGACAGTAATCACCGATGAAGCTATTAGACAAATGGAAGAGCATTTGATAATCACAGATGAAGAGCTTGAAGACGCAAAGAAGGAGGAAGCCATCGTCAGACACGATGTCATGGCTCATGTTCATACTTTTGGTAAGACTTGTCCTGCCGCTGCAGGTATCATACATCTCGGTGCTACATCTTGTTATGTCACTGATAATGCCGATTTGATTTTCATGAGAGATGCTTACGATATTTTAATTCCAAAATTAGTCAATGTCATAAACAGATTGTCTCTCTTTGCATTGAAATATAAAGATCTTCCTGTCTTGGGTTGGACCCATTTTCAACCTGCACAATTGACTACCGTTGGTAAGAGAGCTACTTTATGGATACAAGAATTGTTATGGGATTTAAGAAACATGGAAAGGGCAAGAAATGATTTGGGTTTAAGAGGTGTTAAAGGTACCACTGGTACTCAGGCTTCATTTTTGGCATTATTCCACGGTGATCATGATAAAGTTGAAGAATTGGATGAAAAAGTTGTCGAATTATTAGGTTTCAAATATGCTTATCCATGCACAGGGCAAACTTATTCTAGAAAAATTGATATTGATACCATTGCCCCATTATCTTCATTAGGTGCATCAGCTCATAAGATGGCCACAGATATTAGATTATTGGCCAATTTGAAAGAAGTTGAAGAGCCATTTGAAAAATCCCAAATTGGTTCAAGTGCTATGGCTTACAAGAGAAATCCAATGAGATCTGAGAGAGTTTGTTCTTTAGCAAGACATCTTGGTTCATTATACAGTGATGTTTTCCAAACTGCCTCGGTACAATGGTTCGAAAGAACATTGGACGATTCTGCCATCAGAAGAATTTCTTTACCATCTGCCTTCTTGACTGCAGATATCTTGTTATCCACTTTGTTGAATATTACATCAGGATTGGTAGTATATCCTAAAGTTATTGAGAGAAGAATTAAATCGGAATTACCCTTCATGGCCACTGAAAACATAATCATGGCAATGGTTGAAAAAGGGGCATCAAGACAAGAAGTTCATGAAGAAATCAGAGTCTTATCACACCAGCTGGCTGCTGTTGTTAAGGAAGAAGGTGGTGATAATGACTTGATTGAAAGAATAACAAAGAAGGAGTTTTTCGCTCCAATCAAAGATGATCTTGATAAATTGTTGGATCCTTCAACTTTTGTCGGAAGAGCACCTCAACAGACCGAAAAATTTGTTAACAAGACTGTTCAAGAGCTGTTGAAGCCATTTGCCAAATACATCAATGAAGAAGAGGTCAAGTTGAGCGTTTAAAGGGAGACACTGGATCAATAGGGTGACTATTGTGTAATGTAGATACGCTAGATGCATATAACATACATAACATCTTTAACCATGTAAATTTTTCTTTTTTTTTTTTAGCTTTTTTTGCTTTTTGTGCTCTGTTGTTGGGTTACTTAAAATTACTACAAGAATAAGTTGAAAGTATGGACAGTTCTAACCAGATTTTTCTAAGCTGATCTGGGTAACTCTTTTTTGCTTGGTATTTAAACACTCGGGTTGAAATCGATAGAAACGGCTGTAAAAAAAAAAATTCATATCAATTCGATCAGTCTACCTCGATTTGCCAAGGTCTTGGAAGCCAAACGGAAAATCCTAATTCGATGTGAGATTTTATTTCAACCTGATGAGTGAAAAATTTGACCACTTGGCATATGGTATTTCTGAAAATATTTCTAGCACGTAGGGTTTGTCCGTTCTCAAGTCGCTTTCACATGAGTCTACGAAATCGAGACAAAACAGACTTTCACATATATATAAATACAATGGTCTGCAACTCTATCCCCCTCTGGAATTTTTTTTTGCAATGTCGGATCAATCATATAGAAAATGAATTCGATTGATGAGGTAGTTGTAGCAACAAATGCTACAATTGTCGATAAAAGAGACAACGAGACTCAAATTGGTGAAGAGGTCCACAGCTCCTCCACCAATAGCAGTATTACGTCAGCTGAGGGTAAAAGCGAGTCTGAAGGGAGATTCAAAGAAAGGACCTTAACCAGCACCGATGAAGAAGGGGATAATAATAGTAGCTATGGAGAAGATGACGATGAAGCTAAAGAGATTTACAGAAAAGCATGGTCGAAGAGAATACTTATTGTCGCATACGCGGTCTTAATCTTTACCGCATTTGTGGAAACGTTTGCCAATGATTCCACTTCCGGTTTGTCAAGTTATGCCACTTCGAATTTCAATGCCCATGCCATGATATCAACAGCTGCTGTTGTATACAAGATCACTGCTATTGTCTCATACCCAATCTTGGCCAAGATGGCTGATTTCTTTGGTAGAGCAGAAGGTTTTGGAATTGCAGTCTTAATCTATTCATTAGCTTATGTCTTGTATGCAGCATGTCAGAATGTGGAAACTTATCTCTGCGCAGAGATCTTCTTTGCTGTTGGAAAGATTGGATATAGAGTCTTCCAACAGATCTTTATTGCAGATACAACCTCATTGTTAAACAGAGGTGTGTGGACTCAATTACCTGACGCTATTGCCGCAGTACCATCGTTGTATGTGGGATCTGTAATTCAAGATGCTGTAATGGACAATTTGACCTGGCGTATAGGTTACGGTATTTGGGCCGCACTTTTAGGTGCCACATGTTTCTTGTTAACTGGGGTAATGTATTATTTAGATAAGAAAGCCAAACAAACTGGGGAACAAAAGATCATTAGAATTTTACAAAATATGCCCCAAGATGGACCATGGTATAAGAAAGCTTGGTATTTCCTTTATAAAGAATTGGACCTCATTGGAGGTGCACTTCTCGTTACTGGATTGACCTTAACTTTCATACCATTGACCTTGACTGGAAGATCCAGTGTTTACAGATGGCATGAGGCAAGGTTAATTGCAATGTTATGTGTTGGATTTGTCTTGTTTATCATGTTTTTAATATGGAACTCTAATTATGTCAGCACCAAGTTGAGTAAGAGACCATTTGTACAACCACAGTCTTTACAACAAAAAACAATTCTGATTGCTTGTGCAATTACAGCATTGGAGTTATGTGTCAACTCTTCATTTTCCACATACTTCAAGACTACATTGCAAGTGTCAGGTTATTACACCGTTGGAGAAGCATCAAGAATCGATGATTCCAAGAAAGCTTGTTTCCAGATCTTTTCTGTTGTTGCCGGTCTCTGTATGAAATATACCAAGCATCCAAAAATTTATTGCTTGATTGGTTTACCTGTGTTGACCTTGGGTCAAGGTTTGTTATCACACTTCATGAACACCGACGGAGGTATGGCAAGAACGGCACTTTTGTACATGGCTGAAGTCTTCATTGGCTTTGGAAGAGGTATGTATCAGTGTGCGTTATTGGTCACTGTACAAGGTATAGCAGGAAGTAGTGGTATCCCAATGTCAACGGCATTTTTCTTGGCCTTTCAAAGTGTGGGTTCATTGATCGGATCTTGTATCGCTGGAGGAATTTGGAACTCACTTGTTTTGAACAAATTAGACGCATATTTACCCCTGGAGGAGAAATCCCAAGCGGAAAAGATTTACAAAAGTATCAAGGTTGCGTTGAAATACAAGAGGGGAACTGCTGAAAGGGAAGCTATTGCTAAACTGTACAGGGAAACCACTCAAATCATTGGCTTTACTGCATTAGGTATCTTGGGTCCAGCTTTAGTACTCATGTGGTTTGTCAAGAGTATCAAATTGACAAAACATAACGATATATATGCCACCGATTCGGAGGAGGAAGTGGAGATACAGCAAGTTGAGACAAGAAGATTGACAAAATAGGTGATTTGATGACCCTAGTGTCTAATTTAATTAACTCTAGTCAGTATTAGTAAAGTGGGTCGATGGGGACGTGTACGTGTTTTTACTATGAGAAGACTCCTGGTTGTCAATAGAATAAGTTGTATAAGAAGCGTTGTTGCCGTGGGCGTGAAATTTTTTCTCTATGAGTTTATTTATAGAAGCGGTAACAGCAAATATCTATTTTTTTTCTTTTAAAGGGTGTGAGACAAAGATTTGTTTCATCGGTGAGTTATATATCAATCAACATCATCAACAACAACAACCTCAAACCAACTAATCTGGTATTGGAGCTACTTATATATACCCACAACCAACAATAACGTTAACCGTATCTCAATATGAGTGTAAACTCGAGATTCAAACTCATACTGGTACTGCTCACCCTCCTTATAATATCTTTTGCCCTGCTATCATCGGTGCATTTCGACGTACACAGCCATGACAATTCAAGACACTTTCATTATCATACCCAGCTGAATGCCACAGAAGATATCGAACAAAGCAGTATCATCATGAAGGCGAGAAACCTTATTGAAAGAGCCAAGAGAGAAGAGAGCAGCAGTAATAATGGGGGGTCCCTGATATTTAGCACTTCAAACAGCAATAACAGCTCGTCATCTGTGTTTAGTAGCAGCAGTACGTTCCCATCTTCATCAACTCTATCATCATCATCATCCTTCATTTCATCATCATCACAATCATCGCTGCTGCCATCCTCATTCTCCTCGTTTGTACCTTCGTCATCATTTTCTTCGTCGTTTGTACCTAGCTCGTCTTCTGCTTTCTCTTCTTCATCGTTCCAGATAACATCATCTTCATCATTCTCACCATCCTCCTCGGAGTCGTCAGCCTTGTCATCATCCACGTCATCTTCCGCACAATTAACATCATCTTCATCATCTATCTTCTCCTCATCATCAGAGGCAAGAACTTCCTCTTCTTCTTTATCAAGATCATCTTCTTCCATCCCATTGAGCTCTTCATCAACATCCTCATCACGTTCCAGATCGGAATCTGTATTCACCACACTCTCAACTAATTCTGCAAATCAGAGAGTTACAGTCACTGTGACGCAAATACTGTCGTTGTCGTCAACTTCATCTGCTTCGCCTTCGCCATCATTGTCAACATCCAATAGAGACTCTAGTTCGGGCAGTGGTGGATTGAGTAGGAATGATAAGATCATCATCGGTTGTGTCGTTGGTATTGGTGTACCATTTTTACTTTTGTTGGCCTTTCTCGCCTATTGGTTCTTATACAAGAGGGGTTCCAAATCTTCAATGCATTCACCTGGCTCACCAAATGATTCATTGACATCACTTAAAAATGATGATATCATTGGAGATTCTCTGAGTCACACTGGTGAAGACCAGATCAACAACGTTGAAGTTTACGATGATGATGAGTTGGTTGGAAACACCTATAGAGGTAGTAGTAGAGTGAATCCAGCAACCAACTTTTAAAAAAACGAAAGCATCTAATGTCCTTGTGTGTTTCAAGCTTTTTAATCATATTTTCCACTGCATATTTATCGGTTCACGGCCCTCATCATATTATAATTTTGGTGTTATCATCATACATGAGATTTGGCTTTCTTGAGCATCAATTATACATATTTATAACCATGTCATTTTAGAAATTTTGAGTTTTGAATTAATAAAAATTAATCTAATATACAATCAGTAAATAACTATCTTCATGTAGCTTTTGCTCCAGAAGATCCTTCCATTCAAACCTGCTTCCAATTATATCAAGATAACCCTTTTAGAGTAACCACATCGAATAAAGACTAATGATGTAAAAAAAAATATCATTATTAAAACTTGGAGAAGCATCGTTGACAAAAGTCAGAATCGGAGAAGTTCAGCCATTAATATAAAAAGATGATGACACTACGGTTCCCAATCTACTGCCGCTTATACTGGTATACCAAAATTGCCTCAGTGGCGATGAAGTAGTAGTCAGCGTCTCAAAATGCAACGAGGTTGACCCGTTCGGCCATGAGGAACTTCTTACAATATTGCAAGAATTGCTCTTTGAAGGCGAAGACCCAAATTCAGCTGTCGTTTTCCTGATAGATTCGGTAAGTGTTACGTCGTGGGTTTGCAGAGTTGAGGTATATATTCCGGCAATTGATGTGATGCCTGGGCTTCCAGGTTGGGATTGGGATTGGGTCACAGTAGCTAGAGAAAATTTTGAATTGAACCTGGTGCTAATGTTTTGACTCCAAGTGGAAAAATACAAACTCTGCTCCGTACCAGTCGTGGCTATTGCTGTTGCTGATGGATATTCCAGTGTTTTCGTTGGGTTGGAGTTTGGCCCGTATGTTGAAATAACCGCCGTAAATATACTGGAGTGTGTTGCAATGCTTGAAATCTCAGGGATGATAGAGCTCAATGGGG
The DNA here is from genome assembly GCA_030556755.1 of Nakazawaea anatomiae. Lineage (NCBI taxonomy): Eukaryota > Fungi > Ascomycota > Pichiomycetes > Alaninales > Pachysolenaceae > Nakazawaea > Nakazawaea anatomiae. The sequence continues at coordinate 130,458 of JAKTUO010000026.1, read as the reverse complement.
ATGACTGAGTAGGCAATTTCTCTGTGGATGATGAGGACACTAATGAAGTAGAACTGACTTGAGAAGTTGATTCTTGAGAAGTTGAAGAACTGAATGTCGAAGAAGCGACATTAGAGGAGAGCAAAGTTGTAGCACTCGAAGCAGAGGGGCCAAAAGACAGTGTCGCTGAAGTAGTGTTCGGTGATGATCCATTTACCACCCATGCTGCTTTTGCTAACGAGATCTGTTTAGCTTCCAAATCGAACACTGCGTAAACTGATCTAATGAATGTGTCACCTAATATGAGGGCGTCATCATCAGCGTCAAACCCCAAAAAGCAAAGGTCATCTCCATTTTCGTTTTGCACTGGCTCAGTCTGTCCGTTTGAGCCGATGTTGTAGTTCATCAAGTATTCTGATGGGCCCACTGAAATCTCCTGTTCATCAAATTTGAAAACCAAATCTGGAGCTGTCGTGTTATAATCCTTACAAATAACGTTATAAAGACCAAAATCATAGTTAAAGGTTGCATTGAGTGTCTTGATAATTTCCTTGAACGCTTCCGTTGGAATTGACATAGATGTGGTACCTGTATCTATTAATGCAGGAGCGCTCCCTATGATCTGAACTCCATCAAAGGTGGTACTTTCACTTTGAATAAAAAATTCCTTTTCAGAAACTAAACTGTGAGCGATGAGCTCCCCTTGATATTTTGATTCGTCAACGGAACCAAATAGGATCTCACCTCCATCAGCAAATTGTTCATCAAGGTAGATAGAGTATAATTTTTTGTCAATTAAGCCCTCGATGTATAGATTCTCAATAAAAGTTGGATACTTCGGCCCACTATTGTACTCAATTTCTTCAAGTCCAAGCCCCATGTAGCCAAGATCTTGAACGTTTGACAGAGACGCTAACCCAAAATATTGATTAGGTACAACAAATCCTCCTGCCCCGATTTTATCCGTAACAAAAGTGCCGTTGGAAACTTCGTAGCCGCTTTCATATAACATGACGAATTTTCGATCATCAACCTGTATTGTTGAACTGGCTCCTGGAACAAAATAAGATATACCAAGATCATCGCAGTTAGTCAAGTTCGAATACCCTTCCGAGATGGAGCATTGTAAAGATTGCGGCGTTTGAAACCATATATCTGCAGAACCGGTATCGACATATGATTGCATTTCCTGAGGTGGTGTTCCAACATTTAAGGTGATGATATACGAGACGAAATTGTTGAACAAATACTCTCTCTTCAGGAATTTCCTCTTTACTGTTGGTGTATCTGGTTTTCCCTTTTGCTTGTGAAATTGAAGGACTGGGAACCCCTCCCTCGTAGTAGATGTCAAGGAAGAAGAAACTGCTGATGCGATAAGTAAAATAAGAAGTTGATGTGATAACATGATGCTTGAGAACCTGAATTCTTTAAGTAACAAAAGTTGAAACAGTGTTTCTGCTCTATTGTAGTCAAGGCTTTTGCAATATATATCCTGGTTTCTCACTTTTCCAAAATGTCCCATCATGCTTGATTGTAATTTCCTCTTTGGGACTAGACAATAACTATTTCGAAACACGTCGTTGGGGCTTTCTGGACCAATTTACAGCCTTAGGCCACTGAAGGCTCATCGCTGTCACAGGAAACTTTGTAACAAATGGATCATTTTCATTATGTTGAGAAGTGATGAGAGGAATTGTATGAGAAATATAAAGGGTTGAAACAGATACTCAGAAAGATGGCGTGCAAAGATATCCAGTAATACAAATCTACTCCAGAAAAAACGATAATTTCCACAGACCGATAAGGCACCAAAGTGATAAAAAAGTACGCATACCCACACAATTGTCAATTATACAGCATCAAACTCCTTCGAAGCAATACGAAAATGAGAGGCAGAAGAGTTGATTCGCCAGAGAGGCAGTTGTCTTGTTTGCCATTTGCTAGATTGTTTTCCAAGAGCAAGTCTCTCAAACTCAGTGACAGATATGATAGTTTTTCGAACGAGATTAGGTTTGCTGATGCATCTCAATTCACCAAGTTCAACCATTTTGTTACGGACTACACAGAGTCTGATTTGGATAATGAGAGTTCTGAGGAAATGGATGATGAGCTGACCTTACTGGGAGATAACAAAGAGCTGCAGTTTAGTGAATTCAATTCCAGCTCAAGATTAAAAGAATTACGTCACTTGATGCTGATGAACGATATAGGAGTCTACATAATCCCATCTGAGGATGAACATCAAAGCGAGTATACATCTCAAAAGGATAGAAGACGTCAGTATATATCAGGATTCACGGGCTCAGCTGGTATCGCTGTTGTCACGTTGAACGACGCTAGGGAATTGACTGGTGAAGCAGCATTGTCAACAGATGGTCGATACTATCTTCAGGCTGAAGAGCAATTGGACAAGAACTGGGTCTTGTTAAAGTCCACAGTGATATCAAGTCCAACTTGGCAGCAGTGGGCCATAAACAAGGCTATATCAAACTCCTTCAGTAAAAAGATTTCAATTGATCCGAAATTGATCACTTTTAAAAATGCAGAGTATTTGAAGAGTCAAAGTGTATCAAACGATTTGAAATTTGAACCTTTGTTCGAAAATTTGATTGACTTGATGTGGGACCAAAATGGGGAAAGACCAGCATACAAAAACTCGACAGTATATGAATTGCCATTGATCTACAGCGGAGTTCATGCCAATGAAAAGATAACTCAGGTCAGAGAACTGATAAAAAAAGATGGTTGCGAAAGTATTGTCATCACTGCATTAGACGATATTGCTTGGATATTGAACATGAGAGGAGATGATATTCCTTTCAATCCAGTTTTCTTTTCCTACGTCATCGTAGAGGAAGACAACGTGAGATTTTACATTGAAAATTGCAAATTAGATCTGGATACATCAAAATACTTGCAAACCATCAAGGGATTATCTATATTGACATACACCAAGTTCTGGGATGAAGTATCCTCGATAGAGAAACCAATGCTTCCCGATAATCCTAGCTTGGCTTTAGTTAATAGGATTAATTCAGATGATAAAAAATTCAGCTCCTTGATAGCCGATTTGAAAAGCTTCAAAAATGAGACTGAAATTGAAGGTCAAAAATCAGCACAATTTAAAGATGGTATTGCACTTGCTCGATATTTCTCTTGGTTGGAGTATCATTTGGTCATAAAAGATGAAAAAATCACCGAATGGGAGCTGCTGGAACAGAATGAATATTATAGAACCTTATTACCGGGTTACAAGAGTTTATCATTTGACACAATTTCTTCTACAGGAGCCAACGGTGCTATCATTCATTACAGTCCAACCCCAGAAAAATCTGATATCATTGACCCAACAAAAATATACCTTTGTGATTCTGGTGCTCAATACCTAGATGGTACCACAGATATAACTAGAACGCTCCACTTTACCAAACCTACAAAAGAGCAAATCACCAACTATACCCTTGTGTTAAAGGGCCATTTGGCCTTAACAATGGAAGTATTTCTTGAAGGTACCACTGGATCACAATTGGACATTTTGTGCAGGACGCTGCTTTGGAAGCATGGATTGAATTACAATCATGGAACAGGTCATGGGATCGGGTCTTTCTTGTGTGTTCATGAGGGTCCGATATATATCGGAAGAAATGTTGAAATCAAACCAAGTTACTTCATCAGTGATGAGCCAGGTTTTTACAAGGATGGCGAATATGGATTGAGGTTGGAATCGGATATCTTGTGTGTGAAGAGTGAAAAGTCAAGCTTTGAAGAGAAGAAATTTTTGGAGTTTGAGTATTTGACAAAAGTTCCGTTTTGTTTGAGGTTGATCGATGTCAACATGTTGACCAGTGAAGAAATCAAGTGGATTAATGATTACAATTACCAATTGAGAGAAGAGCTAATACCTGTTTTGGAAAGAGAATTTCACGATGTAAGAGCGATAAGATGGTTGTTGAGAGAAACCCAGCCATTATAATATACAAATGTATTTTTATTTAGATTTGAAAAATTGTTTGAACTCGTATTGAAACACCACCCACCACCCTGTTGGAACAAAAAAATACTGGGGAGCTCGAAAAAAATGTATAACTGTCTCTAAAAATAAAATGTATCAGTTTTGGATGCAGTCTCTAGTGATGGAGACAACCGTTTAATCTAAATTGCAGGTTTTCTTCAAAAAAGGGAACAAAAGAAAATATGGAGACGTAGTCCGGTGATCATAAAGGTCGTAAATAGTTTTGTATCAGGTACCACGGAAAAATGGCCTATTGGAAATGAACTTGGTATGAGACCCATTCAGTTAGACTCATTTCTTGCTCTTTCTCTGTTTTAATAATCCCTCCTCTGTTCCGTATTCTCTATCATCGGAGGCACCTTCCAATTCATTTCTAATGACTTCCATTTTCTTAGTTTGGTTATTCCAAACATTTTTGTCATTTTTCAGTTTTTTATCAAACAACTCTTGATCTGGCTTTCTGTATGAACCTCCCAATCTGTCCCACAAAGTGGTGAATTGGCCATAGTTGTAGTTGAAATACAAATGGTGGATCGTGTGGCATGCGGCACCGTTGACAACTGGATCATTACTCAAGTACTCACCATCGTGGATCATGACAGTCCAAAAGTTAACAAAAGTAAATAATAACAAGTATGAGATCTTGTGTAATGGGAAAACAAATGGGAACCAGTGGTATGGTAATGATTGAGCATAGCCATCAACTGGGTGGAACAGATGTGAAGCAAATGGTGTGCAGACAATCCACTTATGGTGAGGCTTGTGTAACAGCTTATAAACAGCAGGCCAGTGCAACCATCTATGTATGAAGTAGATACCACAATCGGTAAACATGATAAAAGTAGGTAGTTGCCAAAAAATCAGCTTCCAACCACCAGTAGATTCATCAATGGACAAGTATAATTTGGAATAACCTTTCAACTCGATCAAGAACCAAGGCACGGTCAACAGCACCATCACAGGAATGGCAGACACCAGCTGATAAATTTCCAAAGACATTTGGTTTTTCAAATATCTTGGATGGTTGAAAATGGATTTATCAAAAACGAGATAATACGAAGCTGACGCGACACCCAAATATAATAGCCAACCAAAGATAGTCATAATCAAGAACAATGAAATCAGCTGTCTTAATATGTTTGACCTTGGCAACAACGAAGCATAAGTAAAGCATGATTCAGGTAAGAAAATTGGCGAGCTAACACCATATATATGTTTTTCATTAAAAGCACCTTGACTTTCAAAGATTTTCAGCATAACTCCCTGATAGCTCAAATTTGTTTGCAATAAGATGTTGGCGGTTTCATGTGGGGAGGTGGAGTTTGCATTATTGAAGTAGTATTTCAAATTTGAAGGCAAGTTGTCACCTAAAGTGGAAGGGAATAAAGAAGCATACACTCTGTCAAAGAGGTATGTATCAGCAATTTCCAACACTAAATCCATGTTTAAAAAAGTCCAGTTATTTTCAGTGATACAAGTAAGTCTCTTCGGTTGCTGAAGATGCTAGATGAAAGCTTTTGATTGTGCTTGAAGTACTAGAGTGTCCTATAATCTAGAGTTTGTTGAAAAAGAAGGAATAGTAGTTGGGGTACTTATATAATTGTGTGTGAAAGTATATATATCACTCTTCGTACCTAAAGTTTTTTTATTTATATTTTCCAACTTCATTTTCTAAGCGATCTCTTCGTATACAAAGTGGGAGAAAAAAAATGGAGCGATAAAATACATATCAAAAACTTCTCCTTTTGTTTTCCAATTTCCAATTGGGTCCAAATGACAGACAGTGAAAAGCTTCCTCCCCTTTCACTTTCAATTGTGTACCCTCTTTGCTCATTTAGTATCAAATATATACCACAGAACTTCAGTGATCACTTGATAAATCAAGAGAACAAATTGTCGATTTTTGTAGAGAGGTTGTTGGTAAAAGATGATTGATTAAATTGCTAGCTACAACTAGCTGTTGACTTGATCCAGTCTATCAACACGTTTATCAGGACAGAAGCAATCAATCTCTTCAGTACAATTCAAAAAGATTTTTGAAGCTTTGATAGTGAGCGTGTATTGTTAAGTGTTTGAGAAGATTAAAGGAGAAGTTTTGAAAATGTTGGAGAACTAAAGGAGAACTTTCTAAAACCTTCAAAGAAACTTTTCGCCTCAACTGCCCAATGATAACATAACAACCAGCTCGTATAATCACACTTTGTAGCATCCCACATCCACATTCTTATGGGAAGAGAATCTTTCCTTCTCTCACATACACAATTTTCTGACGGCTGATGATGAGTGGTATAAGACGATAATTTCCAAATGTTCGTTTGCAATCTCTTGTCGAAAGATATATATATATATGCACGTGACTCGCATCGTTTACAAAAAAAAAAAGTTAGTTGTCGTTACCGCATTGGGAATTACTCTGCGAATTCTTGCACGACGTTAGCGATCGTAAGTTTTCACTTACTCGCGTCTGCCAGTCAGTAGGAAATAAAACGTACGATTATCTAAGGCTGGGTCAATTGTAGTTACGAGTATTAATTTTATCAAATCTTGAGTCTATCAGTTGATGACAATTAGAAAATTAATAAGGTGGTCAGTACTCTCGTCGTACCCATCTGTTCATCGATCTGTAGTTATATCCGAGCTTCGACCTAGGAAACAATTTTCCTCAAACGTTCTCCCCCACCCCTACTCTTCTTCTCTTTTAACTTTAAAAATGTTATTTTTTACATCATTTTGACTTCTATCTACTCTTTTACTTATTTCTTATCAGATTTATGGATAAAGGAAGGTGGCATGTCGGTATTTTCTGTATCCCTATCCTCAATACTATTGCGGATGAGTTGCCTTAAAAGCAAACACAAGTTCAGTGAAAATTTCTAGAAAGTAAAAAAATGAAGCTGAGGTTGTAATTCAGAGGAACCACGAAACAAAATATAAAGGGGATCCTTTAACCCAAAATCTAGTTATATATATAGAACTATATAGTAAAATTGTATAGCGAAATATTAGACTATCAACCACTATCAGCTGAATTATATCAAACAAGCGGTATACACTTTCGAAAAGAGGGAAGATAATGTTCGCAATAAGATTGTTAACCGTATGTGTTTGAGTAAGATTGCCAAGATTAGTAAATACAATTGGTAATCAATTGATAATGCTTCACATGAATGAAACAGCTATTATTGCATTACTCGACTTATACATGTGAAAAACCTGCATTTACGAGTCGTAACACCTGGAGAACCCCATAGTTTCCAAGTTTTTCTTCCTTGTTCTCGTAGATAGCTGCCATTAATTGCTCTCCAATCAAAACTGTCTATGCATATCAAAATGATGTCGTTAGTATCTATAAATCCACAATGCAATGCAATCTGTTCCGTTAGTAGTTGAAGAAACTTTTTGATTGTTGCTCTTGACTTTTTGGCATACTGTCAATCAAAAGACCTCTTGCCCGAGCCATGCAATCAATGATGAGATGAGAAGTTTCATTTTCTTCTTCGCTTTGGGAGATTTTTGTGTGGTTCAGAGCAGATGAGTGAAATCATAAGAAATCTGCAATAATTGTTATAATTTCCATCAGTTGTTTACTAGATAATTCCTAGCGACAGGTCTGCGAGCCCAGAGCTTCCCATAATTGTGCAAGGTGATGCGGATGGCAATTCCCCCACCCGAATCTCAAAATCATGGCCTCCCAAATTTTCTGACCTTCTTCATGATAACTTGATTACTGTCTCACAGATTCAGAGAGATCCTACAGTTCCGAACATTGACCTCAACGAGAGTATGAAATTGTCGAAAGACTCATCAGAAAATACCGCTGGATGGTTGGTCAGAACATTTATCCAGTTGCTATACTACCAATGCCCGATAGAGACGACTGATTTTACCATTTTAAGAAGCCCAAGTTGGGTGATATATCAACAAACAGATACAAGATTCCTGCTGCATCGAGCGATTAGACACGGTTTAAAAAGTGAAAAAGAAGTTCAGAGAACAGTTTCAGTAGAGAAGACCATGGTTTTGCAGAGATTTGTTGTGAGGCTATCAAGTTTCGAAGACTTGTGAACGTTAAAGGTAACATGGCGACCGTTCCCGAAGTGAATGAATTCCTTGATAAATTTGGAAAGCTGCCTGACTTGATTTTGAAAGAGGGAGAAGTTGATGCAGAAAAGAGGAAAAATTATCAAAAAGATTTGTTTCAGTCAATTTTAAGAAGGATGAATCTCGAAGAACTCGATTCTTGATCAAAATTATGATGAGATTAAAGATTTTAAAAGGTATGAAAAATAGTTAGCCCATTCTGGTCAGGAGTATGAGGGGCTTGGCCCATGACCACCAAAAAAGTATAGTGGTTCAACAGCGTTGACAACATTTTGGTAGAAGGAGATATCATAAGGGAATATGATATAGTCAACGGGGACGTGTTGTGGAACTTGTTCAAATTCAGTTTCAGACTCAGAGCGTAAATTCCTCAATTCGTATTCATTTTCTTCCATTTCTAAACTGCCGTGGTTATTGGCAGATACCAATGTGTCTAATTTCATTCTTGCCGTATAACAGATAGTGGTCCTTATTGATTTGTTTCCAAAACCTTTTCGATCTCATCTGCGATTCCAATCTCTCGTATTCCCAGACCTCTAATTGAATCATTCCCGAAAAAAACCAATTCGATACAGCCCTACCGAATGATATACTGATTGTGTGGATAATACAAAGAAGCCCAATAATGTTAGCACAATAACCAATGAAAGCTCAATAGTGTTGAATAAGTACGCTGGCATACTGCTAATTCGATGAATTTCAACGATCTTGAGGCCAAATTCATACAAGGCAAATCCGGTTGTGAATTTCACCCAAATAAGAAACCTAAAGAAATGGGACAAATTCTCATAGCTAAATATAAAAACATGAGAACAGTATGCAAGAATTGATATCAATAAGAAAGGTAATCTGCACTCTCAACCATGGCCATTTAAGCTGAGCTATCGCCGTTCTATCTTCCTTCGAGGAAGAAGTCAAGTCGTATAGATTTCTGGATTGAAGCCTTTTTTTCCTTCAAAAATTATATTTTTGCTAGTTGGTGACGCCGGTCTTGCTTTTACTGCTCTGGGAATGGGGGCTGTTTTGCTTCAAGAAAACATATAATAAACAGAACAAAATAATAATCAAGACAAGATAAAGATTACATTGACTTAATTACCCAACCCTCTTACAGTAATAATATAATATCATGTCTGATTCCGAAAGCCCATATCTTGCACCAAAAGAAGTTAGAGCTTCAAACTCTGCCACCATCGCGGCCGAGTCGAACTCGACGAAAAGGAAACCCTTCCAACAAATCACCGAACAATCGTTGACTTCCACTGATGAGGGGGGTACTCAGAGTTACTTCGTCCAGTTAAAAAATGTGAATACAATAAACTCATTATTAAACTTTGATGATAAGCTAATTGGCAATCACCACTTGAGGGATTGCATTCAAAAGAAATACTCCTTTAAGGATTTCGAAGCTTTTAGCGCCAATCTTACAGAAGAAGCTGCTCAACAGTTGAAAACAAACCCTTTAGTAAGTTTAATCACCCATCTACTCCAAATTGCTATGTATGCATTCTAACACTGATTAAATAGATTGAGGCGGTTGAACCAAATTGTATTGTTCGGGGATGTGAAGTAAAGAAGCAAACTAAACCATAACGCCAATTGGTGAGGATGACTCAAAAAGAGATGATATTACATAATCAAAAGATGAGTACCAGTTGTCTCATGTGACAGCTAACATGCTTGATACAGGGGTATGCACCCTCAATTCACCACTTCTTTTTCTTCTTTTTCACTTATCGTATATCATTTCCGTTATCTTATTTAATGTATAGCTGTTATTATTTATCCCTAACAAATATGTTTTCTTCTGGCCTTTCTCCCCGTAGAGGTCAACCGTTCAAATATTGTTCTCTCATGATTTTTCAGTTATTTTGTTATATCTGGTGAGTTTGTGGAGTGGGACCGCACATCATCATCCTCTTCAGCTTTCAAGTCAACACCGAAATCGTTCAATTTTTCAATTTTTCACTAAAATCATTAAACCAATTAGTTCTATTCAATTCCAACCTTGGATCAACGAATAAATCGATATCTTTCGCTACTCCCCAACCCAGTTTGAACAGTGTTGGGGCTCTTCCAATGGATAGTTTGGTATTCCCTGATCATGCAAACGTTGTGCGTCTTACAAGTTGGTGATTTATTTATGATGCTGATTTGGTCCAATTGATCATATAAGTGCTTTTCATAGCAATCTTTCTTTTCTTTCTCGAAGACCATGGCTTCTCCTCTTCCTCTTCCTCTTCATCGTATTCATCAACTTCTTCTTCGTCATCATTTTCTTATTCGAAATAGGACTTATCATTCTGGTCCTGTTCCTCATCAGAACCAGGGGCTAAAGCCAACAAATCCTCATCTAAATTTATTGTATTCGAGTCTTTCTTCCTTGAATCATCTTTCCATCTTTGTTGCGGGCACTAGTACTATTACTTCCACTAATATTGTTGTCGGTTCCATTATTCATCAATGTTATTAACATCTTGATAACATCATTAACACCATCCCATCCTGTCTGTGACGCCGTATTGATCTGTGACTTATTGAGAGGCTAGGTATACCAAAGCTACCGACAGGTATAACCTCAAAACAATTACAACAGGGAAACAAAGACGAGTCGCTCAAGAGGAAGGTATCGTAGCGAACGACACCCTTCATGATCGGTCTTGAACTTCAGGTTTACTTTTTAGCTGCCACTCGAAGGCATCCTAAATGTCCATTTTACAAGAGTCAAAAGAAATAGCAACTAAACCGTTAAAAAGCTTGGAGGGGATGATAATCATAGGAAACTGTGGCATTTATTGAATATCACCTCTCACCGGTAATGAATACCCTATGTATTTCACACATTATTGACATTGCTAAAGACTAGCTTATTGGGGGTTCCAGTAGAGTCGAAGAGTGTTTTAGGTTCTAAGAGATTCTTCAAGCTCATCTCGTTCAATGCACTCACAATGTTGGAGGGCTTAACACCGCGGTCCAATAAGATGCTCACCAAACCAGTAACACATGGAGCTGACATAGATGTACCGCTCATGGTAACGGTCACATCCTCATCCAAGTTATCCAAGCTAGCAACTTCCACGCCACTAGCAAAGATGGTCGAGATAATCTCACCAAATGACGTGGAGCCTCTTGTTAGGTGTCAACATCACATCCCCGAACACAACAATTTGGTTCAATCGTACCAATCTGTTCAATCAGTGTTAGAATGCATACATAGCAATTTGGAGTAGATGGTGATAAAGCTTACCAAAGGGTTTGTTTTTAACTGTTGAACAGCTCCTTTTGTAAGATTGGCGCTAAAAGCTTCGAAATCCTTAAAGAAGTATTTCTTTTGAATGCAATCCCTCAAGTGGTGATTGCCAATTAGCTTATCATCAAAGTTTAATAATGAGTTTATTGTATTCACATTTTTTAACTGGACGAAGTAACTCTGAGTACCCCCCTCATCAGTGGAAGTCAACGATTGTTCGGTGATTTGTTGGAGAGATTTCCTTTTCGTCGAGTTCGACTCAGCTGCGATGGTGGCAGAGTTTGGAGCTCTAACTTCTTTTGGTGCAAGATATGGGTTTTCGGAATTAGACATCATATTTTAACTTGAAGATGGTTGTGTAATTAAGTCAATGTATTCTTTTCTATTTGTGTTCCCTTTCTGTAATTTCTGTGAATCTATTAATTGAAGAGAAAAGAAAAAACATTCCAGAGATCCGACAACGTTCAAAGAATAAGCCATTGGCAAAAATCATTATCATGGTCACACACTGAGGTCAACAAAGTAGATGCTTTCTCCAAAGACGAGAAATGACATATTGCACTCTGAAACAGTTCTATTGTAGTGATATCAACAGCTTGTCAAATTGGTGATGAATCATAGGGGAATAACGTCCTGGTGAATTGCATGGTTCAAAATTATATCTCGAATGAGAAATCACCTATCATGGTAATGCAATTATACTGGAGTCATAAGTTCTTATTGTTTTTTGTTTGTGTGAACCATTTATTGTTTCATTGATTCATTGATCATATCAAATTATTCATTTACTTGTCATTATAGTTGTTCACTAATTATTTTTTTCTTTGTTGATGTTAATTATCTTTACACTGCCTGCCAATTCTCACATCTCTTTTTGATATTCTTTACTTTTTACACTACTTTTACATTACCTACCGTGATTACTCCCCACAAAAGTCGTGTGTGGGGCTCTCTAAACTTCAACAAGAGATCAGATGTTACTTCCTCACCTTTATATATTGCGTCTAGTCGAGATGAGTGTAAGAGTGGTGTTTTATCAAAGACAAGTTTGCAATTTCATGCAACTTATTTGAAAAACACAAATTTGTGGCACGGTATTTCACAGTAGTTGGTGCGATCAACTTGATTTGTTTCAAGACAGTAATTGAGAGTCAACCGTAGTTCCCAACATTTTTTGAGACTCTAAAGAACACCAATTTTACAACAACAGGGCGGCAAGGAAATGCTTTCCACAGAAGAGATAAGGGTACAGCAGATCGCAACATTTTTTGATAAATCAAAATTTAAACAATATGACAAAAAGGGAGAGATGTTAACGAATGTGTTCTCATGTACAGATTTATAATTCAAATATCCAATGTTTATTTGAGACATAAATTTAGCCACGTATCTAGCCAAAAACTTGACTATTGTGTACTTCTTGTCGTTTTGAAATAACTTGTGACTCTATCTTTCCCACCATCATAATACTGATCTTCCAAAATCTTCTCCAATTCTTCAAACTTCATCCTGGTGTTGTCTGCAGTTCTCTCACCCCTCAACTTTAAATCATGTTTCAACCATTTTAATGCTAAGGGATGTAAACTATCAACTTTTGGAATTTTAATGTGATCCTCAAGTTCTTCAATACCTTCATCATCTGCTTCACGTTTGGTGTTGGCTTTATCTGCCCCACCAACATATTCAACTTGATCTATACTAATATCTTGTAATTTTTGTCCTCCACTCAAATGGATGATATTAGTAGGCCAACTCTTGTCCTGCTGATACGTCGATCCTAATCCATCAAATATATGTGTTGCATAGACCACTGTGGCGTTTCTCTCGTGGGTTTCATCACTCAAAAATTTCAACAATCTATTTCTCACCAAGACATCTAAATCAACGGTAACTTCATCTAACAACAACAAATCCCATGGTTTCAACAACCCCATCGCCAATTGAACTCTCCTCCTCTCTCCATCACTGATTTGGTTCATTCTCCACTCGATATCAATGTCCAACAAATTGATCAACAAGTCCCTCCTCTCGGAAAACAAATCACCACCAATACTATTGATTAACACTGTCACTGGGATGTCTCTTTTAGTGATCTCATTATTGGCCCACTCGGTGCCAAGGTAAGCAACCACACCAGTAGTCTTGTTATTGTTGGAAACATTGTTAAATTTGAAAGGGTCCACACCATTGATCAATATAGTGCCTGACCTGATCAACTTCTGTCCTGCTAATATCTTCAATAGAGTCGATTTACCAGCCCCATTTGGTCCAATGATCAAGACTTTGGATTTCTTGGGAATTTTAAGATTGATATTGGCTAAACCAACCTTCTTCGATGGGAACGTGTATGATAGATTCTCAGTGACAATTGCATATTCTTTTGTATCATCTTGAGCCAGAGAAGACATATTTAATTTGTGTGAGATACTTCACTTGTTCTTGCACTATATAAGTTTCCTTCTCATACAAAAGCAATTTTCTCTCAACCCGTTTTTTTTTCACTCTTCTTTTTCTTCTGTCGCCTTACGTGCACCACTGATGAGATATGTCACAAATGGTCATCGAGTGATCCCTTGGTCTAGTTCCTGCTTTAAAATCTGATCTGAGCAAGTCTACTACTCATAGTAGGATGACTTTACTGGGAGGGGTGGCAATCAGAATCACATCATGAGATTCGTGAACCTTTGATCATCGAGACCCTGTCAACGGTATCGACTTGGACCATATAAAATGTCTGGTGATCATTGCGTTGGCCATAGATCAATCTGCTTGAATTTGAATTGCTCTTTCATCTGCTGAAAATAAAACCTTTGACCTCTCTCAGATACCCTACACATTGTTTGATTTACTAACTTTCTAAGTGCAAGATAGGTGTCGACCCGTGTCGTGTAAGAAACTGCCAAATCGTGAGCGAGAGAATAAGTGTAGATTGGAACTAGAAGTTGTCAACAAAGACATCCTCTAATGATTTGACTAATCTGTTTGTGGAGGACTGGTGTAGTTAAAACGAATATGGGGGAGAAGATCTTGTTTATAGTCTCTAAATCTGTCGGCGTCAATAGTGAAAAGCATTACTTCTCAGTATAATTATTCATGAGGGTCGTGTATGTCCGACTAATCTTATCAGACTAATTCGAGAAACATTAGCAAAAATCTAAGAACATTTGTAAATCTTGAAACATTACTACTACAAACCTGCCCTCGGCTATTATTTAATCAACAGATTGTCTCATGTATCATTGACACCAACTTCAAAACTCGGCCATTTCATTTATCTTTATATTTCATCCAGACTAGTATCTGTCGGTAACACATATCTAAGTGTACAAGGCTTGTTATATTTGCGAGGGCATTGAAAATAATGGTTGGTCAGTACCACAAGCCCCTTGCCACAGACGTTACGCCCCAGCTAGTGGATGCAATTTTCAAGAAAACGTCCAAAGACTTTGAATGGGCCATTTCATCGTTGAATGGTATAGTGAATACGTCTTACGAATTACTCCGACAGTTTGAAAATCAAGAAAACAAATCTAATAATGACAACAAGAGTGGAGGTGACAAATTTAAGGATATTACTGAAGATGAGGATGAGGATAGCGAATTGAGTAATAAGTACTTGATCAATTTGAACTATAATGATTTATCGGTGAAAAATCTGTTTTTGGAAAACATACGTGTGAATAATTTGAGTCGAGGTGAGTTAATCATTCGACTTTTGAAGATCAGTTATTATTTGAAAAATATCAATCTCATTGAAATATTTGATATTGATCTCATATTTGAAATACTAGCGGCTACATTTCCTGTGGAACAAGAAATGTATTGCTTCAAATTATTGCTTTTGATACAATGTTGTAATCCGCTGGTGCTTCAAAACTGTGCTCGATTAGAACTTTTATCGAAGCAAAAGGGTTTGATAAACTTTTTCAATGCTAATATCAAACTAGATTTCAAGACGAATTTGAAATTTTATGATTATTTTATCGAGTATTATCTTAACCTATATTATTTATCACCATTTGAGCAAGACAAGCTGTATATAAGTCAGTATTTGATCAGTCTATCGATCGATAGCAAAATACGAGACTCGAGGTTCAAGGATTATTTACTTTTGAAAATCTTGATGAAAGTTGATAAACATGCTCAGGATCAGGATTTTGAGTTCTTTGTCGTTCCATTATTTGAAGTATCCATCTCATACTTCATTTCACTACCCATTTACTACGCTAGTAACTCGTCCAACGTATTCAAAGAGGAACAATTGAAAATTTATTCAAGAAGAATATTTCTCAAAATGATACAATGTGATGTAGAGAAATTGATAAGGGGTGAAGATATTGAATTGCTGAAATACGATGTTTTCATCAAGTCCATCAATTGTTGTGATATTGATTTGATCATATCATTATATTGTAATTTGACAAATATTTTGTTGATACCGTCTAAACAAAATCTGATAATTTTTTTCAACAAGATACTGAAGTTGTTATCAAGATTTACATCTAAATTATGCGTTAAATCGAAATTGCCCAAGCATCAACAGTTTTTCATTCATGCATATGACTTGCCAGGATTTGAGAAATTTGTATTTGGGGTGATGTCATCGTTGTCCATATCGAATGAGAAATTGTACGATATCACAGAGTACATTGTGGAAACTCTTTTAAAGGACATATCCTTTTACACGCTGAATTTTCGTCATATATTTTACTGGATTGAATCTCTCAGTGAACTTGATTTACATTCATTATCACTACAAACTTTTGCTCGACTATTGACAAACTTGAATGATTGCTTAGAGATTATACTCGATCAAAAACTTGCTCGCAAATTAGAATCACTACGATTGGTGAACTCCTTAGTGGTGATTAATAACTGTATTGCTGAATTTGAAATCAATTTAAATGATAGCATTGTCAAAAACAATAGCTTTAACGATGAAATGACAACAACCGTGAAAATAGTTTCACAGAATGTGGACAAGATGATTGCTCAAATCGCTCCAAATAGGGAGCTGAAAAATATCAAGTTAATATACGACGAAAATGCTCAGATCAATGAGAGCAAATCAAGATTGGCAAGGATAAAAGATAAGGAAACTATCGATACCTTGAGGTATATCAAGAATGTGTTAATATGATGATTATCTCACTAGTTAACTTTTTGTTCACATATAGCAAGCTGATCTTGAAACTAGTATTGAAATGGCTGCTGATCTCTCTAGTCAAACGAAGCATTTAAGTCGAGAAAAGTAGTGTATATAACCTCAATCGTCTTTAGATATTTTATTGTCTTTTCTTTTTTACCCCACAGTTTACAGACTTAATTGAGCATAGGGGGCAGTAAATTGTTAATTTTGTCAAAGAAGCGTCTCGGCTTGTTGCTTGCCAGATGTAATCATTTACATGAATTTGAAGTTGACCTTGTATACAAAGATATCACAAGCACTACCTAAAGTCTTGTCATTTCCTGCTGTCTATCAAGTAGTCAACCATAGTTCCAAGATTATTTCATTCCAAGAGAAATTTGTCTACTGCTTGCTTGATCTTATGCCCTGCCCAGACTTTTTTTTTCTCACATAGCCTTCGCTCTCTTTCAACCTATATATATGTGTGTATAAACATAAAAGTAGTGAGATGAGACTGGGGTAGCTATAGCAATATCTGGATAACATTAGTGTAAACCTTTGTTGATGGAGAGTTTGATGAGGAAAGTGAAGTGGATATGCTTCTATGGGTAAGGCGTACCCCGACATAATAATCAATAACAATCAGCTGCTTTTTTTTTTGATTTTTCTCACTATTTTTTTTTCTGCCTTACAATATTATATATGTCTGCCCTCATTTTTTTTTGTTTTTGTTTTGTCTGTCTTTTAGTTTGTCTTCGGTTATCATGTGCAGTTGGCGACTTAAAGCGAGGCAAATTCTAAATAAAATAAAAAAAAAAGCAAATGATCATTTGGCATTCCTTGGGAGCTATTATTGGTCATCTATATATATGTCTATATATATTCATATATAAAATAGATAGAGACGTTATCGGAAAAGTTTGTTTGTAATAATACACTTCATTTCATCCTAGGGATTGTTTGTCGTATTATACATTGAAGGCACGTAGTCCCACCCATTCAAGCTGACTTTATTAATCCTACCGAGTTATATCAAAAGAAGACGTACTTCTCAAAGTACCAAAACCCAATCCAACACCATCAATTCCATTGGCACCACCAACATCACCACCGACCTGTTCAGCAAAAGGTTCAAAAAACTGACTTCTCTTGATTATTATTTCAATTCAAAGTATTCGCATCCGAGTCAAGTGACTGTTATCGAGTCTGTTGGTATTCTTGAGGAGGAAATTCCATTAACTAAACAAGAAATTCACAGATTAGTGAGACGTTTTCCCATCTATTCAGCGGGCAATAAAAAGCCACAACAGCAGCAGCAGTCACTGAAACTGGATCAAAAAGTAACGGGTGCGGATTCGGACGTTGAAAACAATAAGGATAAAAGGAACAGATCTTTTTCCAAATTCAGAAGCAACATCAGCACTAGCATCGAAAGAGTCTTGAGTAACAAAAGTTACGAGAACCGTGATAACATAGTAAGCGGCAATAGAGAAAAACGAAAGGAGCAGAGGAAGCCCACATACAAGAAACCGGTAGATAGATTGTTGGACGAATACTATACAAAAATGAATGAGGGGAAAACACCGTCTTCCTCATCATCATCTGCAACATCATCCAAGTCTAAAGATCAAACAGGTATGTACTAACTTTTTTATTATCCGTTATTGTTGTGTTCATCAAGACATAGTCAGGGACTTCTTGTCAGTTATATCAGAGGTCGTGTATTTTCCACCTCATCCATCATCATCATCTGCCACCTTTTCCCCCCACAAACATTTTTACCCGTGTCAATTTGAATTAGTGACGAAAAAAAAAAGGAAGTGTGAGGAATTCCAAAGAAAGAAAGAGGAAGAAACAAAAAAATAACAAACCAAAAACAAAAAAAAGATGGGGAGAAAAAAACATACAAAACAAAAAATTGTTCATCATCATTCATTGCTTTCCCAATTGCATTGTTAATTTCAACCATATTTTGACACAGATATAACTGTCCGTCTCGATATCACGCTGCTGCACTCTTCAATCACAGCTATACATTTCACCTACATAAACAATTCGAAAACCCATAGTGTGGCCATTGAACATCCATTCCCCGTTTATATAATTTCATCTTTGCATCCATCCGTTCATCCATCGATTGAATTCCATCCATCAAAATTCCTCAATCATATTCTAGTTTTTGTTGATATCTACTGATCAGTTTATAGATATCATTCGCTCGCAACTCACTTACATTTCCCACCATCGTCTCCTTTTGAGACTCAATACTGAACAATTATCGTTATCACTAAGTTTTGTTCCTCAATATTGATGTTATTTAATAGTTTTACCAGATTGAACCCGAGACTTTTGAAAATTGAACACACATATAAATAGAAAGAAGTATATATAACAAGAGATGGCGACTAACAACAACAATAATAATAATATAGAACACGTCACACAAGAAGTGGAGGATGGTCATACTGGCGAGAAATCTACAATAACATACAGCCAATGTACCATGGTTGGCCATGGTTCATTTGGTATGGTATTCAAGGGCCAACTTATACCATCCAATGAACCGATTGCAATCAAAAGAGTTTTGCAAGACAAACGTTTTAAAAATAGAGAATTGCAAATAATGAAGATGTTGAAGCATAAAAACGTTGTTGATTTGAAATGTTATTTCTATCAACAAACCGATAAGAATGATTTATATTTGAACTTGGTTTTGGATTTCATGCCAGAAACCTTGTATAAAGCTTTACATTTTTATTCGCAAAAGAAGAATCACATGCCGATGTTGGAGGTTAAGTTGTACTCATACCAGTTATTAAGGTCTTTAGAATACATACATTCATTGGGCATATGTCATCGTGATATCAAGCCACCCAACTTATTGGTGAATCCAGAGACTGGTGTTTTAAAAATCTGTGATTTTGGTTCGGCCAAGATCTTGAACCCACTGGAGCCTAATGTTTCATACATTTGTTCCCGATATTACAGAGCTCCAGAGTTGATCTTTGGTGCTACAAATTACACCACCAAAATCGATGTCTGGTCAGCAGGTTGTGTCATTGCTGAGATGATCCTTGGTCAACCTCTATTTCCTGGTGAAAGTGGGATTGACCAATTGGTTGAGATCATTAAAGTTTTAGGTACACCAACACTGGAAGATATAAGTAAGATGAATCCAGAGTATATGGAACATACTTTCCCACCTATAAAATCCATCCCATTACTGAAAATCTTTAAAAATAACCAAGATGCAGGCTTGATCGAGTTGTTGAACAACATCTTGGTTTACAATCCAACAAGAAGAATAACGCTGGTACAAGGCATGACTTTCCCTGTGTTTGATGTATTGAAGGATCCTAATTCTAAATTCAAAAATCAGGATATTAAACCGTTAATTGAATGAGATCATCATCATAATCATCAACATCATCATAACTATTATTACTATTGCTATTTAATATCTTATTATTATGAGATTGATAGATTTTGGTTGTTTCGGAGAGACTTAATTTCTCAAGACCCAACAACGATGCTAATGACCCTTTTTCGCTTCTGTATACGTTGTTTTGTTATGTTTTTACTTCGCAATGTTATATTCTTCAAATGTTTTTTTTTTTTTTCCCCAGTTTAAATCATATTGTTGTTTCTTGTTAAATGCCATAACTTTCTTTGCAATTTCAATCTAGTCATATGCTATTATCCGGAGCTTAAATTGTAGTTCTTATTCATGATCTCATAAATGATGACCACATGAATATTATCTGGCAGCAGTTGTTATGTCACAAAAACAATTTTACAAACAACTTTATTACAGCCAAGTTTGATAATATCACACAAATTCTCCATAGTGTTTCTAAACTTGAAGTCATTGCATTGGAACAAATGCACATAACGAGACCAAACCAATACTAGAACAAGTGTCAAAAGAAATTTTAAACCAATGATCAATCCTGAGGATGTTGAGTTATTGATTATTTTTTCTATAGAAGACGACAATCACCCGCTGACTCTTTTGTCGTATAATAACCATGTTGTGATTGGTTATCTTTTCACAAAGCATCAGGCATAGCTGACCTTTTGATTTTCATTGAAGTAAAACAAGACAGCTCTAATATCAGTATTAGCTCAACATGACTTGATATCACAAAATCGGATATGCTTTTCTTATAAGGTCCAATACTTTCTTAAGTAATCACCCCCATTCAGTTATTATATTCTCTTATTAATGCTTTATTCGTGATTCTAGTCTTATACCATTGACCTCTCCGGGGCGTTATGGTATCGATTCGACAAAAAATACCACATAATCAGACAACCACAGCTAGAGAGTTCCTATCTTTTTCTATAATACCTGAATCCCCTAGCCTATTGCCATGTTTTTGTCTTGCTATTGCCTTTATCCTTATCTTTCTTTTGCCTTCTTTCTCCGTCTTTAGTGGTTTTCAGTTATGAAATGAGTGTTCTATAAAAAAGGAGAGTCTCACATTTGATTAAATAGCTTTTTGGAAGAATAAGAAAGTTTTAACGTATAATTCTCAAAGTAACATTAAGTATCGTGATAGATTCAAATCATTATCCCATTTTCCATATTGTGTAGTATTGTTGACTTATACAAAGATGACGACCTTGCTGGGCACTAAATCCATTTTATGTCACTTTCTTTTAATTGCCAAATACAATCCTTCACGAGGTTTCATCTGTCCTCTTTTCGATGCCGCTTTTCGTTTGATACCAATATTATTTTTTATTATTCCTCTAGAAGTTGTTTTTTGAAAATATAAGGAGTTAAGTAGTCAGCTATATACTCGTTGTAATAAACCCGAACTTCATTTAGCCTTATAATTGATAACGTACAAAATCATTCAAAGGAAACAAGGTGAAAGCTGCATAAAGCTTGAGGGGAAGTTCTCTCAGCACCTGTATTGTTAGAAAAATTCCTTTCACAACAAATAGTCGAAATTCAAAACTGCCAAACAAATCCTCAGCATCAATTTCGAGCTGATTTTTCTCCATAGATCAAGATGAAAGAGCTAGATCTGTATAGGTCGACAAAACATAGGAGCTGGGAATGCTCTACGGTATTGTTCGTAGGTACAAATACAGAGAATCTGTTCACCTGCAAGATGAAACAAAAGCACTATATCATTACAGATTAAGTCACATTTGAGTTCAAAAGAAAACGAACAAAATCCCGTGCATGGATATCATGATACTGTAAGCCGTCTTTAAATAAGCAGGCTTGTAAGTGATACTATTCGGCAGAGGAAGAAATGTACCTTTATTCAACGTACTTCTGTGAAAGCATGTAGCATTAATTATAATCAGGTTACAGCTGAAGAAGAAGGACAACCAAAGCTCATATGCTTCGCTTAGAATCCATGTAAAATGGTGAAGGATTTCACTATTTATTGTTCAATTGACTTCGTTTAACTAATATCATTATTATTTTTATTATTTATAACTTAAATCTACTTTATATGGTTATAAAATACTGTATACTCGACTTGACTTTGAATTGAAAAAAGGGGTCAAAGTATTCTCACCAAAAATTCTAAGAGTTGCGATGATTAGAAATCACTGATATTCCAAAGGCAGAAAAATCTTTGTAGATAATTTCGATGTCTGATGTAGAGAAAACAAAGGAGCACAAAGTAAAAAAAGGAAATATCGTTAATCCTTGGCAAAATATATCAGTGTAAGGAATCCATAGCCTTTTGAATGACAATAGCTTTTAAAATCATTGAAACACCTTATAGATAATCCATATGGATTTGAGCACATACCGTTACTCCTTGTCAAAGATATCAAAATTGGCAATGCTTGGATCAAAATCAAAATCAAAATAGTAGCCCCCTTTTATCATTTTTGAATTTTTTGATGAAATGCTCAAATAACACGACCTTCGGGTGACATCATTGGGGCTCGATATTTTCCATTCATGAGCTCTGTTGAGTAGCTGGTGATTTTCAATTGACCCTAGGAGGCAAGAAGACATTTCGTGTGAGGATGTCGTAGTCGCCATTGTAACGAATAGAGATAAATAGTGATATTATACATTATCTTCAAATATTCATGTATGCGGCCTATGTAGGTGGTAATAACAAATCAAAGGAGCGTTAATGTCTTAGTTAATGTAATGAAAAAGACCCAGTTGGGTCCTGGTAATAGATTATAAATCAGTTAAGCATTTTTGCCCGCCTGGGTATTGGTGAAGGGTGATAAAGTGATTGGTAAGTTGATTATATTTGACTTGTAAAGTAGGGTCGACTGCACGAAAATGTGTTACCAGGATAATTCTGAGTCTTGCACACGACTATCTTTGGAACGATGTGAAATATTCAGCAGATGATAGCGTTGACCTGAGCATCTACTGAGGATAAAATTTGGGAAGTAGTTGAAGGACAAGTAGTGAAAGAAGGAGACCAGTGGAGTTTTCAAAGCTGTGGACGAGGTGGATGAAAAGTGGTTCGAAGCAGCAAAAATGATCATTCGTGTTTTGATGATGTGAGATTGACGTTGGATTGCTTGCTAATATCAGCTGAGGAGAGTGAGGTGGTTCTGATACTCACATTGGAGAAAGATGGAGTCTCAGGAGGGCCTTTAGGATCTGAAATGTCCTGATGGCGACGATCTGGATATAATTTTTTCAATTTTTAGTCAGAGTATGTATACCTAAAAAACTAACCCCCCAAGTTGAGCGGGTCTTGTAGTGTAGTGGTTCATCACGTTTCGTTTACACCGAGAAGATCGTGGGTTCAAACCCCACCTGGGCCATTCAACCGTTTAATTTTTTTCTTTTTGGGGCTTTTTTTTGGATGGGCAATCAACTGGAATTGACATGGAGGACACAAGCGTATTCGTTTCTACAGATGAACGCAACCAACAGACCTTGCCCATAGTCAGATTATTGGTTTGAAGGTTTTGCTGAATGAAAATTTTTTTTTTCTTTTCGTGTCAACCTGTTTGGATGTAAAGTCTACTAATAAAAATCAGTGAGTGATGTTAGAATCATCTGGTATATTGATCAATTTCTTCTTAGAGCATATGTGTAAAGATAGTTGTTATGAAATAATTTGTGAACTCCCCAAGTCAGTAAAGCAAAAAAAATGAACTGTTTCATTCAGAAGTCTATAAAGGGTTACCCTAAAAGTAGCAGGATTAATGATATATAAAGAGATTTTAATAGTTATTACAAGTCGTTGCATTGCATTGCATTACATCAAATGCAATCCCACTCACAAAATATTGACCAACGCGTTCCATCATCTGTTAATACTAAACCTCTCCAAAGACCTTTTTCATTGACCTTTATATTCAAATTCCAATCCCCGTAGTAGCCACCTTCCTGGGACATATTGAGCTTGACGATTTTCCCACTTGGCATCTGTATTGCCAACTTTGTCTTCAGTTTATGCTTATTATAGGTGTCGATTTGGAACGACGGATGTTGTTTGATAGTGAAGGAAACTGTCTCATCAATCATAAGTTCATAATACTGCGGTGAAGAAACATATAAGTCTTGATTCAATGTGTGGACAGTTGGATACCTCTTGACAAATGACAAGGGCTTATAAGTTCCTTGATGGCATAGCTTGATGTTGGAGCACAACATGTATTCGCTGGAGTCAGTGTTCCTATCGCCAACGTAAATCTTCATGTATCCCATAGAATGCTTTGGTGGTAATACACCTCTCACTATAAATATCTTTCTATTTTTGTGCCACAAAGGTTGTGACAATGCTTGAACGTCGAGTTCGGTAACACCACCATCTGCATCATCAAGATCGCACTGGATCTTGGCGACGATTTCCACATCAGGCGGAACTTGTATTTGGAACTCTGAAAGCTCAAGATTTTTCATGTATGCTAACGCGTTGTTGTATCTGTAAAATTTAATGCCGTAGTGGAAATATGCAGGATACAATGGCGGAAGGGCAATCGAGATGGCGGGGTCGATTGGCGGTTGAATATGCTGCTGTTCAATTATTATGGGGATATGTGTATAGACAACATCAAGTGGTTTAGCCAAAAAATAAAATGATTGTTGTATCTCGTAATTTGAGGCGTTGGCATTTAGTGAAATGAACAAACTGTTTGTTAAATTTCCTAGAACAACATCTATGATTCTCCACTGGTCCTCAACCAATATTGATAACCAGGAATGCGTAGGAATCATTTGGTCCTCTGTTGATATATCTGATATATCGGTGAATGGAGCTTTGAAACTTCCTAGTATTAGATCAGTTTTGATATGTAAAGTGTTGGCCATCAGTTTGAAAAGCCAGGTTAGTTGGTATGGAGTAGCCCTCTTTTGATAGATGACATCTGACATCTTAGGTGATGATCGGCGATCCATTGGTTCGTATTCAACCGGAATCAATTCAATTCTTTCTGTGCAAAAGCAGTAGATGGCTTTTATCTTCTCCAAGTCAGATTGAAATCTTGTAGCTATTGAGTTCAAGGCAATGGTCTCAATTGATTCGAACTTATCCACCGGCATCACTCTAACAAATTTGTCAACATGGTATAACGGAATCGAGTCTATATTCACAGCAGGCTTCGACACAATCTCGTTATGATTTAAAGTGGGATCTATCCCATCGAAAGGTCTTAGCACGAAATATGGATTTTCCTCCATCACTCTTTCTTCTCTCTTCGACTTTTGTGATGGGGTAAGGGTTTGTTGTTTTAAAACCTCAACTCGTGGATCGAAGTCATCATCAAAGCTTTGAAAGGAGGTCAAAGTGTTAGTATCTAGCGACGCATGAGAGTCAGTTATGCTCAACCCATGGATTTGATCATCCAACGAGGCCATAGATCCGCTGGTATCCTTTGAAAACAATTTTTTCAACAATTTTGGATGCCTCGATTGTTTCTTGTCAACAAACACTTTCTTTATAATTTCAGCTTGTTCCTGTTCATCAAAAGCCTGTAAACCCCCCTGGCGCTGAACTTCTCTTAACCTTGATTCTCTATCATTCGAATCATGTTGAAATTTATGTCTAGCAAAGGATCCCGCTGAAGTAGCACTAAAATTGGAGTGTCCAAACAGTATTGAGTTTTCCGTGTCTGTGGATATCATCGAATCGTAAAATTTCTGACTTTTAGCAGAATATCCACTGACATCCAAACCTCCTCTATGCATAGAGTTTTTCAACATGGAAAAATCTCCAAAAGTTGCACTCTTAGGAGGGGGTGATTCCATTGATGATGTTGAGTACACGTACATCTGTGATGATTTATCGTTCGTGGATGAAGGACTGGAGAGCAACAGATACTTTATCGAGTTTTCCTTTGATTGTCTTTTTTTCGGTGGAGGAGGAGGTGGAAGATCATCATCGGAGTTCAAATCTTCAAAATCATCTTCATCACTGCCGCTCAAATACTGAATTTCGTCTCTTATCGGTGAGGATTTGGTTGTTCGTTGTGAATATTTTGACAAATCGTTTGTTGAATAAAACTTCAGTTGTGGTTTGACTGTGAACCGTTTCGAACTTTGAAAGCTGAACCTATTTTGATCTTCTTCACCATCATTGTCAATGTGGTCCGAGTCAGAATAACTGTAGAATTGTTGAGATTTCGAGTGTGCCAAATTTTGTTGGGAGTGTGAGGGTGAGAGTTTGCTCTTGTAAGGATGATCCGATGTGAAAGTTGGAGATTTAGTGAGGTTTCTATTGTTATGCATCGACAGTAAACTCTGTCTTGACAGGCTTTGCGGTAACTGCAAGATCTTGACGAAATTCTTGGGGAATACGCCTTGCATCTTGTTTCTCTGCAATTTACCAAACCACCAATTACCATCACCATAGTCCATAATTTCTATACGGTCACCTTCAATCATTCCGAGGTCGGAATCTTGCTCACCAGACCATGAGTATATTGCAGTGGCTTGACATGGCAACAGTGGGAGTGACATTAAATGGGATATGTGAAAAATCGAAAAGCAAACGAATGACTAAAAGATGAAGAATGCAATAATTGAAAAGAACGAAGCGGCACACGCAATGGTATTATGTGTGTTCAGTCTTCAATAATATAAATGAATAGTATTAACCATGTATTGTAATTGAGACTCTTAACAGTTTGATGAAAAGACTGGCTATCTACACCATTTACAAATATTTGGTACCTACCGCTATTTTTTTATTATTCTCTCTCTAGATCTAACTTTACCCAATGAGGAAAAATGTAAACATTGCTTATTATACACGACATTCAGAACAACAATCACACATACACGCAGACGCACATATAAACATTTGGGTGACCTGTACATGAGGGATCAACGAGAATAGAGAAGCCTTCAGATTTAAACTAGTTTGATGAACTATTTACCGCTTTCAAATTAATCAATTTGAGTGTGTTTGATTTTTATTAGCGGATTAGTGTCAATTAGAACACAAAAAGTAAAAAAAGGTGTGTTGGTCATACATAAATATCACTTATCATTAGTATTGAGTTTCCACTATTTTCACATGACAAACTTTGTGAATCAACATGGGACTAAACTCAGTTGATGAATGCTGGCTTGTAGATCTATTTTATATATTGGTACAATATGCATAGAGTGGGTATCAGGACACCATTCTTTTAACTGGTCGATCACCCTAAGCTAGTTAGCTGTATACTGGTCCTCCTTGGTTAACTGTTGGAAGTTAGCTTTTACTAAGTCATTAGTATAGCTGACATAACATCTGCCAGAAGTGCCATATAGGAACTACAGTAGCAGCTTAACA
The DNA here is from genome assembly GCA_030556755.1 of Nakazawaea anatomiae. Classification (NCBI taxonomy): domain Eukaryota; kingdom Fungi; phylum Ascomycota; class Pichiomycetes; order Alaninales; family Pachysolenaceae; genus Nakazawaea; species Nakazawaea anatomiae. Next base: position 103,252 of record JAKTUO010000026.1, on the reverse strand, counting down.
GGGTATGTAAGGAAATCGCAAATATTTTCTTTGCAACGTAGCGCTTTTTGAATTCTGCAATGCTCTTTATCGCGAGACGACCCATTTTATTAGGATTGTTTGTTTGAGTAGTTCCAAAGTAAATCTATGGTTTCAATTTTGCCGACTGTTTGAAAATGGAAAACTATATTTGAACCCTTGCATTCTCTTAATTGGGTACAAACTTAATAACAGAGATCCCAAAACATATGAGTCAAATGTGACACAAATCGAGATCAATTAAAGAGGACTCTAGTATAGGGTTTCACTTAAACTAGATAGAATTAGTTTTTACATAAATAGACTGATGGCAATAGTTCCTGAAAAGGATATTTTTCATTTTATATACCTCTCACAATTTCGGACCGGTGACAAAGTTGACACCTTGAACTATGCTCAGCTTGAGGCCCTTCAAGGCAACCTCAACCATCTTTTTTTCTTCACCGTTGAGTTCTTGAAAGACATCCACAACTTTCACAGCTCTACCACCCTTGCCCAATTCGATGGGAGCAGCAAAGTACTCGACACCAAATTTCTCAAAAAGAGCATTTCCACCAGGTATTCCTGGCAAGTAAACGTACGCAGCGTCAGGAACACCATTGCGCGAAGGAGGGTTACCAACAATAGAATCAATGATCAACTCGGCAAATCTATAACCTGCAAATGCCATTGATAAAGTTGCAGAGCCTTTACCAGCTTTAGCCTTGACAACCTCATCACCACCAAACTGGACCCTATTGATATATTTCTTGATCTCGTCATCAGACAACTGTGATACTTTTTCTTTGATCGACTTATTGATATTCAAGAGTGGGACGATGGTATCACCAGAATGACCACCAATAACTGTAATGGCTCCTCTCAAGTCAGCAGCTGGCAACTTGATCAATTCACCAAGGAATGTCTCAGCTCTCACCGAGTCCAATGTGGTTACACCAAATAACTTCGCTGGGTCAAATACTCCATGTTTCTTCAACTCTTCAGCAGCAATGACAACGGTTGAGTTGACAGGGTTGCTAATGATTAACAAAGCTGCTTTAGGACAATATCTTGCCACCCCAGCGACCAATGATCTGACTATACCGGCATTTATCTTAAATAAGTCAGCCCTTGTCATTCCAGGTTTTCTTGGAATTCCAGCTGGGATGATAACAATGTCAGCACCTGTGAATGCTTCCCTCAAAGCTACTTGATCTTCTTTATCTTTAGGTTGGAATCCCTTAACCACAGCCGGTGAGTTGATATGAGATAAATCCGTGGCAACGCCAGGTGCATTGACAATATCATAAAGGTTCAATTCAGTGACTGATGAGTTCAATTTACATAACAAACTCAAACTTTGGCCAATACCTATTTCGATTTGCTCAAATTGTTAGTCCCATCAAACAAAGCCTGGTATGAAAAAAAAAAAAAAATTGAAACTGTTACTTACCACCAGCAGCTCCTGCGATTGCAACTTTGACCATCTTAAGAACACTGTAAATAGATATATGCGTTTGAATAAATATTTGATTAAATAGGAATAAAAGATTTAAATACTCAAATTCAATAAAAAAACGGACGTCAGTCAAGGCAGCACTTGTTATTTATATTTCTCCACCAGCATGTGTATGTCAAATTTTTTTCCTTCTTTATCTTTTTCCCACACCCGGGGCAAAATAATGACTCAGATGGGGCTGTTTGAGTTACTTGAATCATCTAGTTTGAAAATAGACAGATATTCATTCAATCTCTGGAGATTGTTATAGTTGGGCTAGATTGTTTAGCCTCAGTTAAAAGCCTTCTGTCTTCTGGAAGGTGAATAATGGAGATGATACAATAGTAATCAGATTAATTACCTCACAAACTTAAGGGCCTGCTTTTTGTAACAGTCTCGGTGCAATGGCAAGACATAGATTGTGATACCTTGATCTCCCCAAGCATGATAGATGCAAAAGTTATTTATTTCAAAGCACAAGCAACTTACTGACTTTCCACTGAATGCAAAAAAATCAATTACTCTATATATAACTTTCAACTAAATATACAAAATGCAAAGCTGTTCATCTTAATTTATTTTATTTTCATTTCAACTTCATTACAATGCGCTCAAGATAATGGCTACCCCCAACACACTCGATATCATCAGACCGGATTTCCAACTCGTTTCCAGACGATATGGACCCAATGAATCTGCTCCCGATGTAAAGTTTCCAATGGAAGCAGCTTTGGAATGCTTGCTGTCTCTGGATGATAATGATGACGACGACGACAGCAGATATGTTGTTGTCAAGGTTGTATCTGAATATGTGATCACAGATACTGTGTCACTAGCAGATGCATCGGTGGACTGATCTTTCACCTCTGTACTGGATGGGGTCCACCATTCTGTTACACTTGGCGTCCACCATTGGGTTTGGCTCGGAGTCCACCACAGAGTTGTTGAAGTTGAGTCCTCAGTATCAGTTGTTGAAGTTGAGTCCTCAGTATCAGTGGTAGCAGCAGCAGAAACCGAGTCTCCAGTAGCTGTATTAACGCCACTTGCAGCAGGAGGAGTCCACCACTGTGTTGTGGAGGTTGGCTGTTCTTCTGTCCCTGCTTGTGTGTCAGTTGTCAGAGCGTTTAAGGCCAGCTCATCTGTTGTTGTTGAAGTGCCTGTGATATTTGTATCTGTGGTGACATCAGCTGCTGTACTTGTTCCTTGTTGGGATCCTTGGTCATCCAATCCACCCAACTCGTCAGCTGCTCTGACGACGGTGCCGAATGAAAGCGCAGAAAGTGCAATAATTGATGATGATCCAATAATTGAAAGCGACATTATAAAATAATTGTTATGTATGAGTGTTTCTTGATCAGTTCGCCAGTGCTTTAGAATAGATCAAAGTATAAATTTTACTGAAGGGCTAGTGATAAGTTGATCAGACGACGTGTAAAAGGCCCCTCGGGGTCCTCTTCACTTATATACAAAGTTGTGCTCCCAAATGATGTGTGAAGATCGTCGTCTATTTTTAGAATAGGCTCATCTTGAAGAAGGCTGGTTTTTCTCAGATTATTTTAAAGTTTTTTTTCTTATTTATTTATTTGAAATCTTGGCTGTGGGGGGGGGGGTGGAAATTTAGGTGAAGAATCTTAATTTCTTGTGAGTGAGACTCCTGATTCAGTTGAATATGAAGTAACAATGACGTACATCGCAAATCAGCAAAGACCATGTTGATAATGTTTGCCTGGCTAATATAAATAGATTTTCTATCTCTTACTCATGTGTGGCTTGGAGAATTGCATCAGCAAAACGTAATAAACCAGAAATATTTGAATACTTAATGCCAAACTAATGAGCTCTTAAGACAGTTTGTTATTCATTTACAAGTGGATATCACCACGAAAATAATAAAATTTAATGGAAACAGTTTAAAAAACACAGGATAAAAGACAGATATACTATAAGAACTAAGCGAGCCAGAACCAAAATTTCTCCAACCAGTTTCTTGCAACTCTGTCTGGTGAATTTCTCTCTTCTTCTTCCACTTCTTCCAAACCAGTGGTAACATCGATCTGCTCGACAGGAATTAAGAAGGGTGTTCTGTAAATAAGTTTATGACCAGCATATAATACGAGGAAAATTGGTAATGTGATGTAAGCGGCAACAAAATCTGCAGCACTCCAATTACCTTTGACGAAGACAGCATAACCGTTGGTCAAAGTGATAACTGAGACGATGAAAACCATGAAATAAGTGGAGTATGGTTGTAAGGGAGTCTTGAAAGTGACTCTGTCCCACAAACCGTTATAAAATACAGCCTTTCTAAATCTGATATAAGCGATACCCAAACAGATCCAACCAAGGAATCCACCAATAGTGGAAATGTTTGAGAACCAATTGAAAACTGAAGTGGTACCTGAACTGACGTTCAAGAAAGCCAAACAAGCAACCAGTGATGACAATGCAACAGCATAGTATGGAACACCTTGCTTATTACAAATGGCAAATATTCTTGGAGCTTGACCTTCCTTGGCCAAAGTCATCAAGGATCTTGATGAGGCAAACAAGTATGAGTTACCAGAGGACCAAGCCGAGGTCAAAATGACGGCGTTGACAATATGATTCAAGACCTTAATACCAGCCAACTGGATACCGATGACGAATGGGGAAGCAGCAGCGCCTCCATGACCTGAGTTGATAGCGTTCATCAATTTGTCATTGTTGTAACCAACGGTAACACCAATTGTCAAACTACCAGCAACGTAAAAGAAGATAATTCTGTAAACAAATCTGTTTGTGGCCTTTGGAATATTTCTTCTTGGTGCTTCAGTTTCACCAGCAGCGGTAACAACCAATTCAGGACCTAAGATGAACAGGAATGCGGATTTGATGACACCGGTCCAAACATCAGTGAATCTTCCAGTGTTACCATCAGTGATATGGTAAGCAAATGCACCTGGATGCTTCCAGTAATGGAAACCCAAGACACCATTCGATGCTGGAGCACCACCAAAGAATATAACGATACCACAGATGATCAAACCAAGAATACAAAAAATTTTCAAACTGGCAAACCAAAATTCAGATTCACCATAAAATTGAACGGGCAAGAAATTTAATGCCACAATCACTACCAAAAAGATGACAATCCATACGGCAACAGGTACAGAATCGGTCCAGTATTTGATAACACCGGAAGCGGCTGTGACTTCAGTAGCTACCAAGATCACGAATGAATACCAATAATTCCAACCACAGGCAAAACCCAATGATGGATCTGCGTATCTAGAGACCAAACCTGAACAAGAAACACCCTTGATAGGTAAAAAAGTTGTCATTTCACCCAATGGGTTCATGACAAAATATAAGATGATGGCCATGATCAAGTATGCAGTAAGCAAACCCGCAGGACCTGCAGTGGCCAATGCACTACCTGAACCAACAAACAAACCTGTACCAATACACCCACCCAAGGCGATCAATTGAACATGTCTTGATTTCAAACCTCTATGGACATCGTTCTCTTCAGATTCTCCACCAAATTTTTCCAAGTCGTCAATGTTGTAACCGGCATCACCTTGATTTGTATATACAGCAGCTTCTTTTGAGAATGAGTATGTGGCAGATAATGGTGCAGATAATGGGGTTGAGAAATCACCAGAAGAATTAGACCTCTTCGATTCCGTCACCTGTATATCGGAATTTTTTTCCCTCCTATTGAAGAAACCCATCTTTTTATTGTTTTTATAATTTTATGGGTGGTTTATTATATGATTTTTGATTTATCAACCAAATAAAATTGCACTTTGATATATGCAAAAGAAGAAGATCAGATGGAAAGGGGGATTAAATCACCTATTTATGTCAGTGCAAAAATCTCTCTCTTTCTCTTTATCTATTATTCAGCCAGATTTCTTTCTTTTCTTCTTTGGATAAGACGATATCTAGGAAACACAGATATTACGCAGTGTTGTTGTATACACATCGATAAGGAAAAGCAAAGTCAACAAAACAGCACAGCACAACTCATCATAACAATCACATAGAATAATCTGCTACTGAAATGCTCAGGGCATTTCTTTGTTTACTTGCCCCCCCTCTCTCTCTCTTTTCTTCTTCTTCTTCTTTTACTTCAATCTGCCCTCGTCCCATCTTCCCACTTAGCGCTTCCCCAATAGAAAATAAGTAGAAAAAAAATTGCTTAATGCCTTTGAAGGCGCTAGCATACACATCCCACTATCGCACCCTGATCACTTCATATTGATTGTTATCAGCGTGGGATACTGTTGCTAGTATTATCGAAAGACAGCCGTACAATTAGAAGAGCCTTGTTTAAAGATATCTCAGATGATGATGATGATGATGATGATGATGATGATGATGATGATGAAAGGATAGGTGATGGAATGGCCTTTCACTGTTGTGCCCTCATCGCAAATTTTTAATTCAAATAGTCAGTTGTCTTTTATCTTCACGGACAAAGAAAAACCTATACGCCGTCAGTCAACCAATAGGGGATTGGTGATTGAGAGGGGGAAGGGGAGAAGGAGTTAAGAATTCCCGTTACCGAGAAGGGTATCTCTATCTCTAGAAGATTCATATCATATGATTGAAAGGTGTGGTTCTACTTTGTTGTTATCAATGAGCTTGATTCTGTGGATCCCGGAGTAAAAGCTAAGAAATGAGAGCTTACTCTACTTAAGTCTTTTTATTGGCGGTGTGGTCTTGGCCCTTTACTACTACAAAAATTTTTCTTTCTTTTTTTCTCTTCTTCTCTTTTTTTGAAGTATTTCCAAAAGGGTAAAACTGGACGGCAATAATTATATGGCTGTTATCATTGGAAGTCATCGAATATTAGTAGTATACACCCACACACACACATGTAAGACCCATTGAACCTCCTCATCCGGATAATGAATTATATGATATGATGGAATCATGCACCCTTCCAGTCTGCTTAGATTGACAACATGAGTTGACTTGTTCCACATCCGGCGAGTACCTATCGTAAACACCTTTTTTTTTCTTCCCAGGGTGAACAAATACTAGTGATGAACATGAATTAGTTAGTATATCTTTTTCGAGAGTCGAACCACTACTTTGTTTTTTCTTTTCCCATATATTCCTTAGCGGAAGTTTCTACTAGGTTTAAAGCACCGAATTTCCTAATTGGGTAAATCATTTCCGTTTAGTGATAGATTGATACCGGTTTTTTACTTTTCTTCACTATTCAATAGACAGGCAGGCAACCAAATCCTCTAATCTCTAGAGACAATAGCAGCCCTTGATAGAAAAAACCCTTCGTTTGAGAGGACCCTTGTGCTTTTCCCCAAATTATTTGTCATGATTAGAAAACAACTCATGTGTAATCCTTAAGCGGTTCATGAAATAATATTAATGCCTCTTTTAAATTTGGATAACTTGTCTCAACCAAACAGATACAAAACCACAAGACCGAAGACGCTATTGTTTTTGTGCTTCAATCTTCTCAAATCTCCCCAGGAATTTATTTCCTTTGATCATCAGGTTTTGGTCAGATATACAAAATTCTCACATTAGCCTTTTGTATAGGTTTAACAAATGTCAAACCGAAGCAAGACCCCCCTCATATTTCAAGTTCAGGAATAAAAGTGACACAATGCATGCCGAGAAGAGTGATTTTTTAGGCAGGTAATCCATTTCTTGTCATGGAGTACTTGAGCATGTTGAGGGATTAGGAAAGGTAATTGTAATTTTGATAGCGTTTCATTTTTGAAAATGCTGATGACTATTTCAGCGGGAAGGGAATTGAGATTGTCAGCCTGGCGATCAATCAATTTGAAGAGATTCTGACACTTCTACCAATAAATTTTGAACTGGGGGGATGTGCGTGGCGGAATAGCTTCAGTCTGTTCTTATTGTTTACAACTAAACATCATCTTTGATAGAAACTTCAAAACAATATGGTTGGGTATGTAAAACGAATACATCTGTTTGACATTTCACAGATTAGATTGGATCTCCCAATCTAATGATCAACCATCAGAAAAACTCAGCGATATCGAAGATGCGTTTTCTTCAAGTACCAGGAATGAAAGTTACGAAATTATTTAATTCGTTAAATGATGGTGGGAATGAGAGTTTGCTATTAGGCCCGGCCTTACAACAAACAAACCAAAGTTTGATCTCACATCAGGTACGATTACCCGCTGAACTTAAGCATATCAATAAGCGGAGGAAAAGAAACCAACAGGGATTACCTTAGTGACGGCGAGTGAAGAAATAAGAGCATAAATTCGAAATCTAGCACTTTCAGTGTTCGAGTTGTAATTTAAACAAGGTATCTTTGGAGTTGGCCCCGTCTATAATCATTGGAACAGGACGTCACAGAGAATCCGATGAGATGTGGAGTTCCTTCGAAGGAGAATTGGGAATGGTTGTATTATTCACCGAAGAAAAAACATAGATGTTGTATCCTTAGAATCTAGAACACAAGAACACATGCATTTAGTGGAGCTAGTAACAATGATTAGTATAGATAGACTCCACCATTTCGTGGTAGCTCTTTCAATAAGGGGCAATATATGATTGATTTTGCAATTATATAAGAGAGATAAGCCTGAAATATAACACACAAGGCTTTCAAATACAACAAAGAAAAGCTTGATCAATATATAGCAAGATCACAAGTGGGTTTCTCGACAAGTATCACCTCTAACCTACTCACTATTTTTCAAATCATTCTAATCTAAACTGGTTTTTTCAATTTGATTTTTTTTACCCTACTTTTCTCAGAGATCTCATCTCCTTTTCTAAGTAAAATTTTTTTATAATAGTAGTAAGAAAAGTGAAAATAATAATAAAGAAAAAAAAATAAAAAAAAAAAAAAATTTGTAAAAAAAAAAAATTTTTGGTATGAATTAAAGGATCTTACAGATTAGACTGGGATCAGATTGATTGATACACTTACTCACTTGTCTAGTAATTTCCTAAATTGAAAGAGCATTTTTGGAGTACTGTTTCAATCTATTTGAATCAACAAGTTACATCTTCAAAGCTGATTCAAATCAATATATAGAAAAGAGATGGAGAAGGCATCATTCAGAACTCTCGAAAGAGAAAATCGTTTCAAAAATCCTCCAAAGGATAAAAAGGAGTTATACCCTGCATTGGTCGAGGCAGTTGCTCCTCACATTGGTTCATTCAATGCCTTGACAGAAGGGCCAGACGGTGGTTTGTTGAATCAAGCTGTCAAGGATATCGGAAGTATCACAGTATTTGATAATAACGATGAAGTTAACTTGGGTAACAAGTTGAAAATCAGAGTTGATTCAGTGCAGTTGGCAAAACCTGCAGTGCCACAAAATGACAAATTATCCGTTAATAGAAGGACATACCCCTCCGAATGTAGAGAAAGAATGATCACTTACAAATCTAGATTCATGTTGAAAGTTGCCTGGAGTGTCAACGATGGAGAAGAAGTGAGTGAGATAAGAGAAGCAGGTTTGGTTCCAATAATGGTGAAATCCAATAGATGCCATTTAGAAAACCTTTCTCCAGCAGAATTGGTGGATGCCAAGGAAGAATCAGATGAGTTGGGAGGTTATTTCGTAGTAAACGGTATTGAAAAATTGATACGTATGTTGATCATGCAAAGAAGAAATCATCCAATGGCAATCATTCGTCCATCTTTCGCCAAAAGAGGTGCTCTCTATTCCAAATTTGGTGTTCAAATCAGATCTGTGAGACCAGATCAAACATCCCAGACAAACGTTTTACATTATCTTAACGATGGTAACGTCACTTTAAGATTTAGTTGGAGAAAAAACGAGTACTTGGTACCTGTAATGATGATATTGAAACTGTTGGTAGAAACTAATGATAGAGAAATTTTCGATGGAATTGTCGGTTCGGAAACATCCAATTCTTTCTTGACCGATCGTTTGGAATTGTTGTTGAGAATGTATAAAAATTATGATTTGTACTCACAACAAGAAACCTTGGCTTACTTGGGAGACAAGTTTAGAGTTGTCTTTAATGCCACACCAGATGTATCAGATGTCGATGTTGGAAAAGAGGTTTTGAGAAGAATCATTTTGGTCCACTTACCAAATCCTGCAGATAAATTTAGATTGTTGTTATTCATGATTAGAAAATTATACTCATTGGTTGCAGGTGACTGTTCCCCTGATAATCCTGATTCTGCTCAACATCAAGAAGTTTTGGTAGGTGGGTTCTTGTATGGTATGATTTTGAAAGAGAAAATTGAGGAATACTTGCAAAGCATACGTTTACAAATTCAATCAGATATAAATCGTTCTGTTGCAGTCAACTTCAATGACAGAAAATATATGTCTAGGGTCTTTATGAGAATAAATGAGAACATTGGTCAAAAAATGCAATATTTTTTGAGTACTGGTAATTTGGTTTCTCAATCAGGTTTAGATTTACAACAAGTTTCTGGTTATACAGTGGTGGCTGAGAAGATTAATTTCCACAGATTCATCTCTCATTTTAGAATGGTGCATAGAGGTGCTTTCTTCGCCCAGTTGAGAACCACAGCGGTTCGTAAGTTGTTACCTGAGTCATGGGGTTTCATGTGTCCGGTCCATACCCCTGATGGATCACCATGTGGTTTGTTAAATCATTTGGCCCACAAGTGTAAAATCGCCACTACTGCTTCAGATGTTTCAACAGTGCCAGAAGTCTTGGCGTCATTAGGTGTATCTCCTGCTCATGCTTTTGCTGCAGGTCCAACCTTGTGTTGTGTACAATTGGATGGTAAGATTGTCGGATGGTGCACCCACGAACAAGGTAAAGTTGTTGCTGATACTATGAGGTTCTGGAAAGTAGAGGGTAAATATGGATTACCATTGGATTTAGAGATTGGATACGTTCCACCTTCTTCAAAGGGTCAATATCCAGGTTTGTTTTTGTTCAGTGGACAGGCAAGAATGACAAGACCTGTAAGATACTTACCTTTGGACAAGCAAGATATAGTTGGTCCATTCGAGCAAATTTACATGAACATTGCCGTAACGCCAGAGGAGATTGAAAATAACAATCATTCACATGTGGAATTTGCACCAACCAATATCTTATCGATCTTGGCCAATTTGACACCATTTTCCGACTTTAATCAATCACCTAGAAATATGTATCAATGCCAGATGGGTAAACAAACCATGGGAACCCCAGGTGTTGCTTTATGCCACAGATCGGATAACAGATTATATCAATTACAAGGAGGTCAGACTCCAATTGTGAAGGCCAACTTGTATGACACATACGGTATGGACAACTTCCCCAATGGTACCAATGCAGTTGTTGCTGTTATCTCATATACCGGATATGATATGGATGATGCGATGATTATAAATAAATCTGCAGACGAAAGAGGTTTTGGATACGGTAGCGTTTACAAGGTGGAGAAGGTTGACTTATCGAATAATAGAAGACGTGGTGATCCAATAACACAACATTTTGGTTTCGGAGAAGATTCATGGCCTGAGGAATGGAGAGAAAAATTGGATCTGGATGGATTGCCAATTATTGGTGTTAAAGTTGAAGAAGGTGATCCAATTGTGTCGTTTTTCGATGAGACTACTGGTAAAACTAAAATCAAGACATACCATTCAACAGAAGCTGCATACATAGATGAAGTCAAATTAATAGGTGATGATCTGGGTGATCAGGAATTCCAAAGTTTGACGATCAAATATAGAGTCCCAAGACATCCACAAATTGGTGATAAATTCTCTTCCAGACACGGTCAAAAGGGTGTTTGTTCAAGAAAATGGCCAACTATTGATATGCCATTCAGTGAGACCGGTATCCAACCCGATGTCATCATCAATCCACATGCTTTCCCATCTCGTATGACCATCGGTATGTTTGTTGAGTCCTTAGCTGGTAAAGCTGGTGCATTACACGGTATCGCTCAAGATTCAACACCTTGGAAATTTAATGAAGACGATACCCCAGCCGATTTCTTTGGTGAGCAATTGAAACAAGCTGGTTATAACTACCACGGTAATGAACCAATGTACTCAGGTGCCACCGGGGAAGAGTTAAGAGCTGATATTTATATCGGTGTCGTTTACTATCAAAGATTGAGACATATGGTGAACGATAAATTTCAAGTCAGATCCACTGGTCCTGTAAATTCTTTGACCATGCAACCAGTGAAGGGACGTAAACGGTCAGGTGGTATCCGTGTTGGAGAGATGGAAAGAGATGCATTGATCGGTCATGGAACATCGTTTTTGTTGCAAGATAGATTGTTGAATTGTTCTGATTATACTCAAACTTCAATTTGCAAAAATTGTGGTTCTTTATTGACTACTCAAACCTCAGTTCCAAGAATTGGTACAGCTGCAACTATCCGTTGTCGTCGTTGTGCTGTCAAATTGGATTCTACAACATCTACTACAGGAATGGACGAGTCTGATATATGGGAAGATGGTCAAGGTAACAAGTTTGTTGGTGGCCACGAGACCACAACCGTTGGAATACCTTTTGTTTTGAAATATTTGGATTCAGAGTTGAACGCCATGGGTATTAAGATGACGTATAATGTCACACCAAAATGAAGATTGTCAAGTTGTTGCTAGGAGGAGTCTCCTGTTTGGGTATATGTAAGCATCTAGAATAATTTATAAAGTTTTTGAGTCTTTCATGTTGTAAATTAAAGCAGATTCCTGTCATTTAAGGATGAGCTCTCATAGTAGAATCGTAACTATCAAAACTGAAGAGATGCGATGACTTCATAAAAACTTTTTTTTTTTTCTTTTGGATCCTGCTCCGAACTACGACAGAAGACTGATAGACGGAAATTAAGCAGAGATATTATCACAACGCTTCCACCGTTCAACCATCATGGCGAATTCTAGGTATGTAACTGAGACAGAGCATGGGAGACTTCTAGTCAAAAGACAAATCGACTAACACACACATGGTATAGATTTGAATATGTCAAGCAATTTGAAAAAGAGAATTACCTCTTACCTGAGACTCATATAGTGATACGAATAGATGGTCGTGGTTTCCACAAGCTATCGAGCGAGTATCAATTTGACAAGCCAAACGATATAAAGGCACTAGAGTTGATGAATAGATGTGCTTTAAAGATAATGGCGGATATTCCAGATACAATATTGGCGTATGGAGACAGTGATGAATATTCTTTTTTACTAAGAAAAAATTGTCAACTATTTGAAAGAAGAGAGCTGAAATTGATAACCACTTTTAGTTCTTCGTTTACAGCGTATTACCAATACTTCTGGGCGGAATTCTTTCCCAATCAGCCTTTGAAACTGCATAGGATACCGCAGTTTGATGCCCGACTGGTGGTATATCCAAATGAGTCGAACATCAGAGATTACTTCAGTTGGCGGCAGGTTGATTGTCACATCAATAATCTTTATAACACAACGTTCTGGAATTTAGTCAGCAAGGGGGGACTCAGTCCACAAGAGCTGGAAAATAAGTTGATTGGATCCTTAGCAAAGGACAAAAATGAGATTTTGTTCAAAGAATTCGGTATCAATTACAACAATGAGCCAGAGATTTTCAAAAAGGGTACATTGATCATAAGAGATATAAATAGTGTTGGAGAGGAGGAGAAGCAACAACAGCAATTGCAAGATAAGCAGTTGAGTAAAAGACAATTGGAGAAGTTGACCAAGAGGTATAAAAATGCCAAACTTAATGTTTGCCATATGGATATAATCAATAATGATGCATTTTGGGGTAATTTCTTCTCTGCTGATATTAATTAATATTTCCCAATGGGGCAATTTGGAAAGGCGCACGCGTGAAGTGTTTTTCATCGAGCGACAGCAAGACGTGTAACTTTTTTTATTTTTTTTTTATTTTTTTTATCTTTTGCTGCTGCTGCTGCTGCCAGTTTTATTAAAACGGTATTATATATATAATATTTGCAATTCAATTGTCATAATCATCATTACATATAGTCATTTAAGCTTGGTTGAATCTATAGCATCAGACGTCATTTCAAATTACTTGCATTACGTTTACTTCTTTCACTTTGTCGTGAATTTTGAATACTAGCTGACAGACAGTTAGTAGTATCTCACACCAAAAACGCGGAATCTAAAGGAATTATCTTTATTATCATTTTCATTCAGTTGATATCATATTCTGGGATTACCATAAGTCATCGTCATCGATAGCAGCTCTTCATTTATACACTCAAAATGAAAACGATGAGACCCAATTTAACAATTCAGTTGAATAGGTCAAGGAAGAATTCCTCTTTGGATATCAGCAATGGGCAATCCGGGTTTATGACTCCAACGGACCAAACCATTTCTACTCCAGCACATCCTCCTCCAAATCCCCAATATTTCCCATCAACATACCTGCCGCATAGCCACAATAATAGTAGCCACGGTCGTCATCATCAGTCTCTGCAACACCAGCAGACGCAACAATATGAACAATCAGACGTGATCACTCCAGTAGTTAGCAGAAATGATTCAAGCTTTTCCTTATATTCAGACGATGAGCAGATGTCAGAGGCACCACCACATCAGAATTTTCAACCACAACAACAACAACATCCTGGATTGACAAGAACTTCCTCCATTGCGTCTTCTGTAGCTGGCGATAGTTATGTTCCTAACATTAATTTCACTAAAAATTTCGATGCATTGATATTGAGCACTTACCAATCATATGTCAATAAGCCCGAAATAACTCCATTCGACCCAAAATATCCACCATCAGGTATTGCCTCAAGAGTAAGTAGAGACGTTTTAAAGGCCTCACTAAATGATAGAATCGCTATAGACTATAATCAAAAAAAGACTGAGGAGTTATGGTTGAATGTAAATTTGTCCTACACGTTGACGATAATAAGGAAAAGGCTATTTGAGCTATGTGAGCCACATCAGAACCGGTATGGCAGTGCCGGGTCTGTGGATGAGACACCAATCGAGATGCCACCATTTTTGTCAAGATCATCATCATCCGCCGCCCAGCATCAATTACAAAGACAAAATTCCGTTTCTTCTCAAACATTTCCGGCCATTAATACCACTGGACCAATGCAGCAGCAACAGCAACCATTTGGGTCCCTGTCATCGCAACATAAGCCCTCTTGGTTGCATTTAAACAGCTCTTTCATGACACATAGATTGTCATCCACTGATAGTTTGGTTGAAAATGCAAATTTGGGTCAACCGTCACTGCCAGCATCAAGATCCAATTCTATTCATCAATTCAATGGCAAACTTCTCAATACACCACCAACTTTATCCGGTTTGTCGAGATGGACTTCAAATGAAACAGATTTCGAGATGACCACATCATCTTCAAATCAAACGATGACAACAACGAATATTCTTCACCCACCTCATTTTCCAGGATCAAGTAATCTAACACCTCCACAACAGCAATCAGCTCAGTTGGAAGATAATACACACAACGGCTTGGACCATCACTTGGAAAGTCCATTTCATCCTTCGTTCAATCTCATAAATGCCACAAATAATGGAAGCCCCCACAACGGGTTGCAATCTCCATTCGGGGAGACTTTTGCAAAGACGAAGACAGCCGAGTTGGAAGCACAGGATCCATTGTACAATGCTACACATAGCAGAAAGAGAGATAGCTTGATAAAAAAGAGAAGTGGTAAATGATTTTATTTATCCCTTTTAGTGAAGAAAAATAAATCAAAATCATGATTTGCCTTTTCCAATTACTTTGATGTGGTTTTCGTTTGCTTTTGTTGTTATTTTAGTTGCTCGATGTTGTTCTTTTCCTTGCGCGACTCTTGATATGATATGGGCTGTATTCTTTGTTTTTCTTCTTTTACAACTGGGATTTGACAATGTTTTCGTGATTTTAAGAATTTATTTATCTTTTTTTTTTTTTGAATTTACTTATTTTGTTCTTTCCACAACGATGATTAGTTGCAAGCTTGAAGAGCTGGAAGGTGATGGATCGAAAATGAAATGAAATTATACATCAGGAATTATTAAGTACATTGTGTTTGTTTGTTTGTTTGTTTGTTTGTAATTTAGTTTCTCAGCAACATTTTCCATAATTACAAAAAACATTGCCGAAGTTCTGTCTTCTTCAGCCAATATCAAGGAAAATCAAGGCAATAATTTACAGTGGTAGGAACTCTAACGGTGGTAACTCGTCTCTAGATAGCCAACCACAACGACTCATTCTATATGACCCCTCCCTGTTTCGAAATATAAGTTTCAGCACTCATCATTTAGAAATGAGACATGCAGGTGGTACCAAAATTCAATACTGACATGGCCAGTAAATTACCAAGATTATTGACGCTGTATCTTTAACCGAGACGCAGAGGGACTGAAGTTGTTTTTTTTGAACTCGGCACACCGATAGACCGATAGACAGATCGATAGATCTCAATACAGTGTAACTTTCTCCCACGTGTGCAGAGTTTTCCTCTTTTGTGTATATCTCACTACCTTTTCCTTTCAAAAAAGCAATGTAGCACACCCCCCAAAAGCTAAAAAAAAAAAATCACAAAAAAAGTTTTTCCTGTTTTCGTGAAGGACTGACGCTTACTTAGTTGTCATTATAGCTGGCACGTGTCTGCAAGAAATTCCCACTTTCATTGAATATTCAAGAGCCAAATTTAGTTAGTCAGTTTAGGTTTATAAAAGCTTTTTTTCCTGCCAATTTGTTAAGAGCTCGTGTGACCACAAATTGATACTCAAAACTTCACCCATAATATGAGTGAGGATTCAGATGTTCATAATAAGAAAGCTGGTAATGGTGCCTTTCACGATTTTGTAAACGATTTTGCAGATGTTGAGGATCCCCTCGAAAGAAGAAGATTGGCCCTAGAGAAGATTGATAATGCTAAATTTGGCTGGTACCATGTTAAAGCTATCTGTGTTGGAGGTGTGGGTTTTCTTACAGATGCTTACGATATCTTCGCTATCAATATAGCTGTTACAATGATGAAGTATGTGTTTTGGAAGGATGGAATGCCACAATCTACAGAAACATTGATCAAAGTGTCGACCTCCGTTGGTACCGTCATTGGTCAATTGGGCTTCGGAAGACTAGCTGATGCTGTGGGAAGACATAAAATTTATGGTTCAGAGTTGATCATCATGATAACTGCCACAATCTTCCAAGTAACGCTTGGTTCGTCTCCAGCTATCAATTTCACGGCTATATTGGTATTTTGGAGAATAGTACAAGGTATAGGTATCGGTGCTGACTATCCAACTTCATCCGTAATTACTTCTGAATTCGCCACAACAAAGCATAGAGGACTGATAATAGGTGCAGTATTCGCGAATCAAGGATGGGGCCAGATAATGGCTGGTGTCGTTGGTATTATTGTTACCCTGGCGTACAAAGACGATTTAGTTCATGCTACCAATGCGGCAGAGTGCACGGGAAACTGTCTGAGAGCCATCGATCAAATGTGGAGAATACTTGTTGGATTTGGTGCTCTCCCCGGTTTGTGTGCTTTGTACTTTAGATTGACAATTCCACCATCTCCAAGATATCAATTGAACGAAATCGAAGAAGAAGAGGATGATGAAGACCTCAAGCCAGCGGGCTCTCATAGAAGTGAAGGTAATTCTACGGGCCGCAGAATTAAAGTCAAGGATGATGATGATGAAGATAATGGCAATGGTAGTTCATGGGCAGAGTTCTGCAAACATTTTAATCAATGGAAACATTTGAAAATCTTGATAGGTACCGCTGGATCTTGGTTTTTCTTGGATGTTGCATTTTATGGTTTGAACTTGAACACTTCTGTCATTTTGGAAGCAATCGGCTGGGTTCCTCATTCAAACATTTACGAAACATTATACGGGGTCTGTAAGGGTAATCTTGTGATAATTGCAGCAGGTGCGCTTCCAGGTTACTGGATGTGTGTTTTCACAATAGACATTTTAGGCAGAAGACTATTAATAACGTCAGGTTTCGTCATTATGACAGCCGTGTTCTGTATAATTGGCTTTGCCTATCACGATTTAGGAAAAGGTGGTTTGATGACTTTGTTTGTCTTGGCTCAGTTTTTCCAAAATTGGGGGCCAAATGCTGGTATTTACATCATTGCGCTGGAATGTTTTCCATCAAAATTCAGATCTACCGCCCATGGAATATCATCTGCATGTGGTAAAATCGGTGCAATCGTGGCGCAAAGTGCATTGGGAACTTTGGTTAACCACAATTGTGCTCCAGACAAGCCAAACTGTTTCCTACCACACGTTATGGAGATCTTTGCTCTATTTATGTTGTTGGGTATATTCACCAGTATTCTCTTACCTGAAACCAAAGGGCAAACTTTGGAGGACTTGGCTGAAAGATTGCATGGTGAGATAAATCCAAACAGAATTGCATTGGAGAGAAAAGCACTGAAGGAAAATCAGGACTATTACATAAACAACAATAACAACAGCGATCACATCCCTTTACAAGACTTCACAGATGACTCATCACGGAAAGACACTTCAAACAGAAGTTATTCAATCGAAGTTTAGAAACATTCGCTATTTAACCAATTGCATTTTATTTTACCATTATTTTTTATGTGTTTTTCAAACCATTTTTTGATTCTTTGTTAGGGCTAATAGATTAAAACAGACATTTTATTTTAGTAATCGTGGACAATATTTACAGCTCAATTAACCGGAATTATGCTTCATTGAAAGAATTATATGCTGACTAAACTACACATAAAAAGCTAGATTTGAAAAAATAGAATAAATTATTCTTCAACTACCAAACCTAATCGAACAAACCGAAACCCATATCAGCATCAGATTCTTCTTCTTCTTCAGCTGGGGCGTCTTCAGCGGCAGCGGCAGCAGAATCAGAAGAAGCAGCAGCAGCTGGAGCAGCAGCGGCATAAGCCTCTGGGTTAGCCAATCTTTCCTTGATGGCTTCTGAACCTTCGAAGGTGTAATCAGTAGCAATCGACAAGGCCAAGATGTTCTTGTAGTTGTTGATGACTGAGTGACCAACAGATGGCAAGGTTGGGTAACCAGCAGCCAATGAGATTGATGCAATGGTGGAAATGGCTGAGACAAAGTGAGAGAGCAATTCGTCATCAGTGATATCCAAGATGGTTGCTGGGAAGACTTGACCATCGTTGTAAACTTGAACAATAGTCATACCATAAGTGAATGGAGAAATGTTCAACAAATTCAACAAGGAAGCTTCAGAAGCACCAACTTTACCACCGGCTTCAACAACTTTGACATCGTTGGTAATTTCAATGGTACCTCTGGCAATCTTGGTTGGAACACCCAAAGCCTGGAAGAAAGAGGTCTTACCTGGCTCCATACCGGTGTTACCAGCTGGGACCCAAACGTCAGCTGGAGCAAAAGCACCGGCTCTGGCTGGAGCAGCAACCTTGTTGGCAAGAATGGCATCCTTGATGGTCTTCAAGTCACTGTTGGTGAAAATGAAACCAACATTACCTCTAACGTAAGGCAACAATCTTTCGTAATCTGGCAAGTCAGATAAGAAACCTCTGATGGCTCTTCTAACCATGGTGTTCTTACCCATCAAAACAACAGCATCACCTCTCAAAGCCTTTCTGACTTCGTGCATTTGTTGGGATGAGACATTGTCAACACCAACAACGAAGATGGACTTGTAGTCCTCCAACAAGGTTCTTAATTTGGCGAAGTATTCAGTTTTCTTTTCACGAGTTCCTCCCATTTCTAACTATTATTTATATGTTGATAGGCTGTTTAAAGGCACTCTCTTGTATTATACGATGATTTGAACAATCTATGTATTCAGTAAGCTGTTTAAATTTTTTTTTTCAAGCGATCGTTGAACGGGCGAAAAACTTTGGTAGTTTGCAAAATTGCAAAATAACAAAAAGATCAAGTATACATTAGGGCCGCAGCCCTGAAAGATATATTTTTTGGAACTCAACATCTTAACACCACAAATCAAACTCTGCTGTTATCTTATCTCTTATACCTCAGAATCGCTTTTGTGTACTTTACTAATCTTTAATCTATATCATGATGGTTTCCATTTTCCTTTCCCTTAGTCACCCAGACTTCTTAGCATTGCTACTCATTCATATAGATTACACTTGCACCTATGTTTAGTCCTCCGCCATGCAGCGACATCCATTCCTCGCTATCGCTTCTCACATCTGCAGTTGATCCTATTCCCTTGGAACTGAATGAGATAACAAATCATGTCCTTAACGCCAATAGGGCGGCGTCGCACATTGCCTTCCAGTTGGATAACTTGACATCGAATGATACTCTACTGGTGTTGCAAGAATTGTACAAGATCATCAATGAGTTTAAAGAAGATGAAGAATTTGTAAGAATATTCCAGTCGAGAGTTGTCAAAATGGTGGATAAGTTGATCATACCAAGCCTATTACAGTTCACTGATCTGGAGAGATTTGCGGTGTTGGAAAAGACTTATAAAACTATTGCTGATGAGTCAATGATGCATGTCCAGCCTTTGACCGTCAGGCGTGATTGGGAGGTGACACAGAAATTGATAGTCTCATGTCAATTGATCAAAAGTTTGATAAAACAACAGCGCCACGGGTTAGTAGTTGATAACAATGTTTGGATAGTTCTTTTGGATTACTTGATGGACTGTGCATTAATCTTCATGAAGGAGGCCCATTCAGAAAATGATATGTTCACAATCATCAAGAATTTGGAAAACTTAATTTTAAACACAATGATGGGTACCATCGAAGCTATAAAATTGGATGATTGCGTTTTTGATTGGTTCTCCACAAAATCTGAAATCGCCAAAAATGATAAAACAGCAAGAAAATTAATACGTTGTTTATTCTCAAAACAATTGGATGTTCTGAATAAGACAATTGTGCAACATCCCGACAAGCTTTTACATGTCAACAATTGCATTGAACGCTTGACAGATTCTGAGACGGAAAAACAATTCTTGTGCAACAAACTATGGGGTTGCGTTGCCTCGAAGCAGCCAGGAGGCACTTTGAAGACCACATCAAAAGTTGGTGGGACTGTCGTCATAACTCCTACAAAAAATTGTACTCCTCCAAAGTTTCAACTGAACTGTCTTCAATTTACAACCGTTGCGAAACGAAAAGTGACCCCGCCTAAGTGGATGGAGTTGTTCAAAGAAGCCAATGAAAAAGATGCCACAACCAGCCATTTAACTGTCACGGCCAATGACGATTTGTTTGATGTACCAAGAAGTCGGCATTTTCGAACAGTCCGCAATTTTTGGATGAAGATGGTCAATAAGGTCGCTAGAGCTAAAGGCAACAGGATGGATGTGACTAAAAAGAAATGCCACAGTAGATTTTGGCACCATTGGATTAGAAGTCACACCAAAGGTCAAATAATTATTGAAAAAACTGAAATTCGTGATAAAGACAGTTCTCTTGGGTACATCAAGAGAGATCGTCGTAATAATCCGAACAAAAACAGGAGATTATTGGCCAAAAATGAAACGAACAGAATGGGAAAGGCATATTTGCTGAGAAAACAGCCTATTCGGTACAGGCGTGATGCCGGATTGCAAAGACCTACCGTGAATGGGCAAAAATTGTATCATTACTATAGGCTCAACAGACGGTTCCCGGAAGCCAAACTGTTGAGAGAATCCCAACTCGAGAATACTTATTTGGGCCATGTCAGGGGAGATTTCCATCGCTTTCAAATCAAGTATCAATCAAGAATTGATAAATTAGGCAATTTTATACGCGGATTCGAAAAAGATTGGGAGAGTATTTAGTTCAAGTTAACTTTTCTATTCACTGTATATCTGGTAATATTCAGGAGAAAAAGGTATTATCTTCACCTGGAATTGGGCCCTCAATAGAATCATAATCCTTCAAAGCTTGGCAAATCACTTCAGCTCCCTTCAAGAGGTCCTCATGTGATATTGTCAATGGTGGAGTAATACGCATTCTACCTGTACCAGTGACTTTACAAATCACTCCCCTCTTAGCCAATATTCCAGATAACCTTCTCCCTTGAACACTCTTTTCTAAAACTAGAGCAATGAACAACCCCTGACCTACAACTTCCAGAATATGAGGTGGATTCAGCTTTTGAATGTAATTCTTAAACACTTCACCCAATTTCAAAGACCTCTCTGATAACTTTTCATCTATCAAAACATCCAAAGCTGCTATTGCCGCATCCGTAGCAGGTGGAGTGGCAGCCATAGTTGAGCCGATCTCACCAGGGGTCATGATATTCATTACAGAGTTGATACCAATGACAGCACTCAACGGGAATAGACCACCGGAAATAGCCTTACCTAAACAAATTAAATCTGGTTTTAATTCTTCTTTGAAACTAGCCAAATCATAACCTGTACGACCGAATCCGGTCTGAACCTCATCTGCGATGGACAAAACGTTGTATTTCTTACAAAGAGCTAGCACCTTTGTAAGGTAACCTTCAGGGGGGATGATAATACCAGCGGACCCTTGTATTGGTTCAAACATAAAGGCAGCGATTCGACCACCGTACTTCTCGAATGCGAGCTCCAAGTCCTCAATAACACCGTATGTGACGATTGAGCCATCAGGAAGTATCGGGCCAACATTATCATTATAAGGACCAAATTCTGGTAAACGAGGAGTACCTAAAGCATGAGTTGAAATTGTAACGCCATGATAACATGCAGTTGTAGTCAACACAACAGATTCCCCAATCGGAATCTTCTTAACTACATGACCCCATTTTCTGGCAATTTTAACAGCTGCATCAGTTGCTTCGGCACCACTTGTGAGTGCTACGATCTTATCGTAGCCGAACCGTTGGCATATTTTCTTAGCGAATCTTGCATACGAAACACTAGTCAAAGCAGTGTTCACCATCGAGCAATTAGCCAAAGCATCTTGAGCGGCTTTGACAATCTTTGGGTGGTTGTGACCCATATTCACAACTGCAAACATTCCAAGTAAATCGAGATATTCTTTGCCGTCCACATCATAAAGTTTAGATCCCTGAGTTCTTTCGATAGCCACAGGTAATGGTGTGAATCCAGATGTGATATAATTCTGGTAGTCATCAACGACTGCTAATGTCTTGGGAGTCAACGATGAAGTCATGACCTGGAAATGTGATTTGAAAAGATGTACATTTTCAAAAATATCGATCGAGGAAGAAACTTCCTATTTAAAGCCCATCCATCTGTGGAGCATCCGTAGGGAAAGATAAGACTGTGACAAAATAAAAAAAATGCGCGCGTAAATTTTGGCGCTCGCCTTATTCTTTCAGCATTACAGATACATAGACGGGCAGTGATGAGAGTAGCATAAGCACAAAAATGTCTAAGTTTGTCAAAGAAGGCTCTATCCAAGAGTCGGACTTGAAATTAGAGGAGTCCAAAGCCTTGAAGGAGGAGCAAATATATTTGGAGCAAGAAGAACTGAAGGCCAGAAAAAGCTTGCAAGAACAATTATATGATAATAGAGTGCGAAAAGCCCTTGAGTTCCAACTGTTGACGGAGAAGCAAAACTCAGCGCATAAAATCAGTGAGAAGGACTTGGAGTATTATGAACAGTTGCAGAAGAAAGATGAACTTCGAGAATTGGATAGACGGATTGAAGAGGAGGAAAAATTGCAGGAATTTAGAAAGTAAGTTCAAATTGGTTCAGCCACTGAATTACACACAAATACTAACAACATCACCACTTCAGAATTAAACTCAAAGGTGAGTTATTGGATAAGCTGACAAACAGGGTTACTATTCCCCCAATAAAGGTGCAAAAGAAGGTTTCGCTTAAAGCACAAGGCAAAATTTTGACAAAGGTAAAACGAAATACTGGGGACAGCTCGCGACAAATTCCCACCGAGAACGAGAGGGAAACTACCCTAGCACCTCTAAATCAGGAAAAGGCTAAAACGGAGATAATACGGCTGACACTTTTGAATGATTATGGTTCATCTTCATCATCGCCATCCGATGATGAGTGAGTTATTTTGACTTATCAATTATGGGATATTTGCTTTCACTTTTTGACTTTGATCGAGACACTACAGGCTCCGGTATATTAATTGGAATACTAGCAACATATCCAAAAACCTATGATGATGTTTGGTGAAGTTGAAGGCGAAGGTGTATCATATCAATATTAATGTTGTTAATAGTTGTATAAGAGCTCAATTTGATATTTTATTGACGACTATTTTCGTCAAAAAAGATAATTTTTCTTCAAAAGTAATCAATTGACAAGCTATCATCAGTACTCAACACAAATATTCATCCAACATTCTAGCAACCGGTCCGCAAAACATGCTTTTCAGCTCATTATTTCGTCCAGTGATAAAAGGTGTCACTTCATCTCTTTCTCAGTCAACAGCTGTGCTCCAAGCTCCAGCTTTGCTTATCACAAGAAATCTGACAAAGACACATAGAGCTTCGTATAAAAGATGGCGGAAGACTGCAAAAGGTTACAAGAGAGGAGTCGCAAATAGAGCTCACGGGAATGCTGGATGGTCAAATAGAGTGCTTGATGATCTTTCAGGAACTAAAATGTCGACGCGTACCGGGCATGGAAATCAAACGGTGAGAATAAAAAAATTGTTACCATTCTTGTGATGATGATTTAACTAGCTTGATGTGCAAACCATGAACCATTCTGTATATATTGAATTACATTGTGAATATAATTTTCAACTGGGATAATTTGTTGACTTTGAGATTTCCAAAAATCTTTGCATTTGTATATATTGTACACAATCTATATGGCCTCAAAAGCTAATAATTATTTATATTCATGCTCTTCCCATTTAGCAGTCTTCTCATCTCTCTTTAGCTCTATGGTAGGAAAGTAATGATAATTGGTCTTTAAGGTAACAGCATATGGAATGTTGTCATAAGTAACACAACGAAGTTTAACATAAGTCTTGTCTGGAATGTCCTTCACAATTTTCATAAACGAATCAATATCCTCAGTAGCAATGCCATTTACGTGAGTTATAAAGTTGGTGGAATGGATTCCGTAGTGTCTTGCTGGAGATCCATGAGCTCTACTAATGATGTAAATACTCGAAGGCAAGTTGTTCATCAACTGTCTGACACTTTGATGGGGTGCTTGCAAGATGGCACCTGACCAAATCACCAATTGTCCAGTGTTTAAAGCATTTGTCGGAGTTGTTTCCACTTTCAAATTGATAACCTCTTTTTTCCTTACTATTTTGAAGTCTAAAGAGTCTTTATGATACATGACATTCATGTCCCTTGTGCGATTAACTGGCTTACCATCGATTGCCAACACGACGTCTCCAGGACGTAAGGGGTTTTGAGAATTACCAGGTCTTGCTACGCTGACTCTTGAAACACCCATGAATTGCACCCTATCAGGTTGAGAATCCTCTAACTTTTCAATCCACTCTTCTGGGACCTTCTTGACCCTAGCTTGTGTTATTGGCAACGAAGAGAATTCCAGCTCCACGATTCTCAAATCCGGTACTGCAGCACCATCTTGGAAACCTTTGATAACATCCATTAAGTCAACAACATCGATTGCCATTTTATAAACATTATCGGTATCACCTCTTCTGTCTCCCAAAAAGGACAACCAAACTGCTCGGATTGTACCGTCACTATCAGCCAAGACACCTGAATTGGAATGTGAAGCCAAACTTGAATCAGTTTGAATGCTCTCCAAGTTTGTTCCTCTGTATCTTGGTTGAATAGGGCAAGCGGGAATGTTGAGAGATGCAATATCGGTAACTTTTGTTTCTGAAGTTACCACTCTGAAATTATAATTGAAACCAACAAATATACATTTATCTCCAATATGTAATGGTTGTTCGCTGAATGTTGGGGTTTCGAGAGGAGCTTCGACCAATGATGGATCATATTTGATGATTGCGTAGTTTTGAGTAGGATGTAAAAAGACAACTTTGGCTGGAAGGATAACCGACTCTGCAATGGTGACGTATACGTCCAACAAATCATGAGGTACAGTATATCTCGAAATCAAGACAAAACCATTTGTGGCATCAATAACGAGACCATTGTGTCTTTTCCTTTCAAATGGATACAGGTCTAATGGAATTGGTAATACACTTTGAACAATAACAAAACTTTTTGATAAGTTGCTACACCCAGTGAATTCAGTTCGTATATCAGCGATCTTGGCCTTTTGTGGTACAAGTGGAAGTGGAGGTAATGGTTTGTCTTGTACATCGGTGAAATCCCAGATACCAGTGATATCATTACGCTTAGCCAATCTGAAGGTAGTGTGCCAATGACGATCGATTAAAATAGTGGATACGTTTGGAGAATGAAGATCGGTCAAGTGCCTGAATGAAACAGTGACTCTACTTTCATCAGGGATTACTTTCATTATCTCGATAAAGGAATCCAAATCTGGAGTTTCCTTATCATCAATGGAATCAATGATCCAACCACATTTGTCTTCATTATCGAAATAGAATGAGCCGGAGGAGTTGTTGACAAAAACACCTTTGACTGGAATACAGTATATTCTTGCCATTTGATAACTCATGTCGTTAAAAGATGCACCACAAACTTCCAAATAGCGGTCAGGTGTGATCAGGTGTAAGTCTCCAACTTCACATTCCACCTCTATATCTTCACCACTTCTTTGAATAATAAGCTTTACAGTCTTTCCAACTGAGCTATCTAATATCTCATCCACTTTGATGAAAGTTGATATATCTATACCGTTGATACTGATCAAATTATCACCTTCTTGAATCTTCCCATCGGCTGGACCTTGGGGTAAAATTACTTCTGCTACCAACAAACCGATAATGTTTGGGAATTGTTTTCTCATGTGCTCTTCAGTTTCCAGTTTCAAACCCAATCTGCGACATTCATCAAATGGTCTAAGTATCCATTGAACTTGAATGGTGCCTCTTGTTATAGGTTCAGATTGTTGTACACAATTCAAGGCTCTAGCGGCTCTGTAGACGGGTAAGAAAAAATCAGTAGAGGCCTCTGTACTACCACCTGCTTGTAATGCAATAGCATAGCCATCAATGCTGACAACTGGGGAACCAGATGAACCACCAGATGCACTTGCAGCCGCCTGAATATATTCAGTATTAAAATCGTTGTATGTCAAACCACCATATTCTGGCGCATTTCTATCCAATCTTGAGATAAAACCTGACAAGATGGACAATTTTTCACCGGCATCATTACCAACAACTCTAATTTCTGCGCCCACTTTGGCAAGTTCAGGTCTTAGCTCCAATGCTTGTACTGTCATATACTTGATGCTGCTCACATCGAATTTCAAAAACCCAAAATCATGAACTGGGTCTCTGTATATAGGAATCACATCACATTCTTCATGGTTATCAAAGACCGCATAACCCCAAAATGGTCCCACACCAACAACATGTCTGTTGGTCATTATGATTCCTCTCTCTGCATCGACAACAAATCCTGTTGCCTCACTGACAACCGCTGGATCGGAATCGAAATTAGCTGTTTGAGCAAAATGGATTGACACCACCGATTTCACCACTTTTTCAATAGTTCTTTGCCATACTTGGTTATCAGTCTTTGGGAAATCCTGTGATAAAATTGATCCATTATCCATTACTTCGTCTACAAGTTCATAATCGTTATCCAATTCGTTGGAACTTTCAATAGGTACTTCTTCAGCCACCTCAAGTTTTGCTGTCTTGTATATTTTACCGTCAAAGACTTCTTCTTCGGAGTTTTGCCTCTTTATTGTCATGGCAGATCTGAGTCGACTTTAATCTATGTGTTGAGTGTTGTTTCTTTTTAAGAGAATGACTTTTGAACCTAAACGCAGATTATCGAATTTGAATATTCAAAGACAAACAGAAATACACTAGATCAAAGTAACAGAAGAATTCTCGCAATCTTTTTCAAAAGAAACTCAAATACCCAGAACTAAATTATATACAGAACTTATATGTAACTGTTCTCTCTCTCTCTCTCATTCACTCTTTCACTTGTGATCTGAAAAACTTTTTTTTTCTCAAAAAACTTTCCCCTGCGTCACGTGACCGAATGTCTAGATCCGCTTCTGGTTGATTGTGCTCTTGCACACGCCCATTCTCTCCACTCGATGTAATCTGGCTCTGATTGCATGATCTTGTTGACAACCAACATGTTTCCCATAGAAGGAATATCAACGTTTGAATTACTGTAATAGCCATACCTGAATTTGAGTTGTTTCACCCATTTAGCATCCTGGAAAAATTCATTAATCAAGCTTATCCACTCTGACAAGCTTTGCTTCAACAAGGCACCATTCTGTAACGAGTGTAGTTTTTCAAAAAATGCTTGTCTAGCACCAATTTTCTTACTCAACAAGTCATGATTAATTATATTGTAAACTAAGGCAACTAAACCACACAAAAGGGCCCACTCATGTTTGATTCTGTTGTGATACTCACTAAACGTGTGCATGACATTATTTGTAGTTTCCTGTGGTAATTGAAACTTGTTGCAAAAGCCAACCAACTCCAGTGTGGATAAATGCACTTTTTTATTTGGTGATAAAAATGGTGTTACAACTCTTGAAGTGGAAGCGGTTTGAAATGGTGATTGCCCCATCTTTTCTAAAGTTGTTTTGTTCAAAGCTCCAACTGGTCGTCCCCGGTTTCTCTTAGTTGGGGAGTCTGTTCCTGGGGTCATTGGCTCATCTGCGAACAACCTTTTTTTGGCAGATGTTGAAGGTGTTACAAACGGTGTATTATTTGAGCTTGTTCTTGTAGAACGAGGAGTGGAAACGCGACTTTTGCGATGAGAGGGTGTCGCTGTTACTGATCTTGAAGGTGACCCATTGTGAATGATCTCTCTCATTTCTCTCAATATTTTCTTGCAGGTCACAGGCAGCATGGGTACCTTATCCAACAGTGTCTCTGGTAATTGTAAAGTAGACTGCAAGTTCTCAACTGCCAAGATCGCACAGAGGTGATATCTTGCAACTTCCTCTTGTTGTTTAAGGTTTATCTTCTTTGAAGATAAATTGTAAAATCTCTCCACATGACTCACAAGTTTCGGCGGAAATTCTCCATCATAAGTTGGAATCACATCCAGCAAGGCATTCTTGATCAACTTGGAAGCCATCCCTATTCAAATCTATTCGTGCAAATCCTCTATTTTATTTTCATATTATTTTATTTTATTTTGTTTTTACTTTTTCTCTTTGGAACAAATAACATTTTATATAGATTGAGATATTGCTCAGCTCATATACGGTTATCAATCAATCTTCGATGTTCAGACAAGCAGCC
This sequence comes from Nakazawaea anatomiae, assembly GCA_030556755.1. Taxonomy (NCBI): domain Eukaryota; kingdom Fungi; phylum Ascomycota; class Pichiomycetes; order Alaninales; family Pachysolenaceae; genus Nakazawaea; species Nakazawaea anatomiae. The sequence goes on along the minus strand of JAKTUO010000026.1, from coordinate 74,572 downwards.
ATTTCATCATCGCGGGCAACGTCAGTCCTCATCTCTCGTGCGGGTTTCGTTACATCTTGTGCAATTAGACAGAAATCGAAAGATCTTCCTGATATTTTAACTACCGAAGACTCATCTAATTTACCAAAAGAGGTGATCAGTGGGGCACCATCAGATTTGTCGACAAAGAGAATAGTCAGAATTTATAAGGAAGCCAAATCTGCTACTCAAAGCGGTTCATATAATCGTCATTTCTGGAAAGTTGATTGGGATATATATGGGAAGGGAAACAGATGGGAGAATGACTTGATTGGTTATCTGGGTACAGCGGATGCTATGCAAGGAACTAGAATCAACTTTGATAGCAAAGAAGCTGCAATCAGGTTCTCCAAAGGTCAGGGATGGGATTTCTATGTTCAAGAACCAAAGGAAAGGAAGTTTCGTAAAAAGGAGTATGCAGTCAATTTTTTGCATTCTCCAGGTAAATTGAAACACATCAGAACCAAATGAGAATTCCTGTAAGTTTGGTTTGAAGTAGTGTTTATCAATTCTTCACATCAATCTAATTATGTTTGGATTAGAAGACCCAAGCATCATTTGAGACTTGTTCAAAGGTTGTTTTATCTTTCCCTTTACCAATTTATTTATTCATTTATCTATTTATTTATTCATCTATTTATTTATTTATCAATTTATTGAATACAATTTGACTTGTAAGTTCATTTCATCTGTCGAACTTAATGATTTCATGTTTTGTCTCGCATTTCATCATCATATGAATATGAATCCTATCAAAATCGTTTTTTTTTTTCTCTCGCGACTTTGTGTAAGAAACGTACATAAACACAAACAAAACACACGCACGCGAACCGATAGCCTTAGTAGTTGATTTGTTGCACCATTCAATAAACTGTAATTTACAAAATTTGTAGAGATGGGGTCTATAAAACGTCACGTTTCAATAGACATGGATGATATGGATGCTTTTTTGAACGAGCTTGAAGGAGAGATCAAAACTAAAAAACTGAGATCATCATATAAGACACCCTCATGCTTTCAAGCAGCAGCCGATCATCACAATAGCTTATCCACTCAGGATGATACATGTCATGAATGCCAGGATCTGCTAATATATACCAAGCAACAGGGGTATGCTCACCCGCAGTCAGAAGTCAACCCTCAGTCCATAGCGACAAGCAAGAAGGTAAAGTCTTCTGTGAATATATCACTATCTTCTATCCCTGCAGAAAATATGCAATTCAGTGACAATAACTCAAACAGAATATATCTTTCCAGTGCAGATCTGATGGGAATAGAGAGCGCTGCAAGAAACATCCAGCCTGCGATGCTCAAAATTCTCGAGAAAGCTCCGAAGTATTCTGAGTTGAATTTGGTTGATTCAAACGACTCCAAGGTCATAAGGAGCAAATACTTTCTTTTGGCAACAAGGCTAAAGGAAGCTGCCTCAAAAGATGTCTTGGGGATTTTCAAAGATATATCAGAGTTTCCTGACAGTTTTGCATTTGAGGACGACAAAGGTTTGAAACCTGAAATCAAAGATTCTATCGATTATGTCATATTCGATAGCAATAACAACCAGATAGTAGCCTCAAATATCAACTACGACAACTATGTCGATCAATTCCCACCACCATTACCAGTTATCAAGGATGATCACTTGTACGATCAAGTTTTCTTCCACAAGTCGCTAAAGGTGATGGAAGTTCCAGAATACATCACAGAGTCCAACCAGAAACTCATTTTGTTAGGCGAGAGTATCTTGTCAAATATCATTACGAAACTGTTGTATATCAAATTCCCCAAGTTGGAGTACGATATTTTGGTCACCGAGAGAAAAGCGTTGTTGTCTCCTAATAACTTGACAAAATGGGCGAGTTTATACTCATTGGATCAACAAGTCAACAACTTAGTGCCCAATATTTCAATAGAAGCAAAAATTTACGGAGAGTGTTTCACTGCATATGTTGGGGCTCTTTCCCTACAGTTTGGAGATGACATCATTGTAATAAAAAAATGGATTGAAGCCTTGGTGGAACCTGCTATCAATTTGTTGAATCTAAAGAAACCAATTAAGAAGTCAGCGAAGGGTGAACTCAACCAGTTTGAATCGCAATACTGTTCTCCATCATATGATAAGCAGGAAAACGAGTATGGCAAATGTAGCAAATTTGTTCTAGAGTCGCATTTGGGCGATGAGGTCTTAGCGATAAGGAAAGGCAATAACACCAAAGACGCCGAACTTGGAACAGCAGTTGCTGTTTTGCAAGATACTCATTTGTTGCGAGAATGTTCAACAAAAAGAAAAGTGAAACCGTTCACAGTGTCGAATGGGATGATGTTGATTGAAGATAGATTGGGTAGGGAATCTCATTCAAAACAACTTTCTGCTGCTAAATTCAAATATAATGATGCAGATATTGAATTTCCAATTCTAGCTCCATCAATCGATATTGGCAAAATTGATATAAAATCAAAGGAGAAATTATACGTCATTTTGCTGCGTAATAGGTACTTCCCTGTTTATGAGGCAGTGAAGTTGGATGACTCAAATATGAAGACAACCTTATCAGTTAATGGAATTCCATTGGTCATTGCAATTGAAAGAAACAAAAAAATGTCTTCTCAAAGGGCTGCAATGGAGCTGTTGAACAATATGGGCTTATTGAAGCGGCTCAATCTCGTATAAGATCATATAATTATATATTATTCTACCCATGACATAAAATGATACGTTGATAAGTGGTTTTTTTTTCTTCTTTTGTCCGAACGCCAGAATTGAAAAAAAAATAATCAGAGATGGAAAACAAAAAAAACGCATATCTCAAACATCAACACCATCAACTTGCTTTGCATCACACCAGCTTTACCTTCGACTCTTGTTAGGTGCTTTTTTGTGCCAGAGATTTAAGACTGTACTCTAACTACACTTAGGACCAAGAGTCAGGTGCCGCTTGCGCTCTCAGGAAGGCAATCTAAGTGGTTTATTTGTCATATAAAACGATGTCATATAGTCGACATCCCGATCGAAGACCAGAGTTTGCAGGATCCCGAAGATACAAGCTTGATCAGTCGAGGCCGCTTGAACCCAAATTCAAATCTCGTAGACCGGCTCACTTTGATAGAAATCGGGTTCCATTCAAGGATCATCCGAGCCAACGTCACGGTGATGATCGAATAAATGGGTTTGGACCACTTTCAGATCGCGAAAGTAATCTTCATACTAATGGCCATAAAGCTCGAAATGGAGAAAGGCAAATGACTCCGCTGAACATCAACGGCATCAATCATATCTCAGACAATGATGAGTATAGTTCAGGAATGAGCTCGAGAGAGCTGCTAGATGAAATTCCTTACTCATCATCACCACTTAAGCAATCAAATCAGAATGAGATTACCCAGTCTCCAATGAAGAAAGTGACACACCTTTCTGAACCTTATAAGTTACAGAAGCATCATGCCTCAAACATGATCATCACACAATCTACTGAACTCAAAAGACCTTACAAGATCATTTACGATCCTGATTTGAGTAAGGATAAATCCGCAGGCAAGGCCCCAAAGTATAAGAAGAGTGATTCTACAACACCACCCAAGGATCCAAGACATCTAATGACCAAATATCCCATATACGAGGTGCACAAAAAGTTGTCCAAAAAAACGTTGTATCGCGAGTTAAAGCGTACAAGATTTGTACACGATGAGAACTCTTTGGGCCCTCCTCCCGACAATGAAGTGCTTATCTGGGGTTTTTCAATCAATACTTCTGAAGCTCTAATCAAAAACAATTTGAAATTATTCGGACCAATAGAAATGTCATCAATGGTTGTGGATAAGGAAACTGGGGCACCACTCGGAGTATATCGTCTAAAGTTTTATGGTTCAGCTGATAAGTCAGCAAGTCTTGCTAGAGTTGTTGTTAAACAGATCGACAGAAAAATGAAGTTGAATGGTAACACAGTACGATCTTCAATTAATGGTCCCGATAACAAAGTTTTAAATGAAATCATCAATTCAAAACTTGGAGAGAAGAGAAGACAGAATCAGGAAAGCAAAATATTGATTTCTAAACCAGTCCCGACAGGCCCCAAGAACCTCGGTAAGAGCATCAGTCAGGCCGCTAAGAAACTGCCGACTTCGTTGATAGAGATTGGGTCGCCTGAAGTGAAAGCATTATTTAACGATTCGGTATGGCAAGATTTCACCAAAACTGGAGCCAAGACATTGATCTCCAAATCAATAACAAATCACATCAAGAATGCTGAAGATTTTCCTGTTCCAGGAGATCTAAAAAGCTACATCAAAGGTAGACCATTTTTGTATATTCTGTTGCTGAATGCTCCAGTTACAGTTCCTAGCATGAAGTCGTACTTGCACGCTTACGATTACACTAGGGTTCTTTTAGATAAAACTGGTTTTTTTATCGTCTTCAGGTGTTTAAAATATGCCAATGAATGCTTCAGATCTGAATTTGGTAAAGAGGTGATGATATCAGGTGAGAACGCAAGACGAACAAATTGTAAACTAATCATGGAGCTTGTGGTACCTGCTGAGTGGGAAGATGTCTTCACTGGCTCTGAAATAATATCCGATTCGAGAAAATTTCTCTTGAACGATTTCAAAATGAAGCTCATCAAAGATGTTTCAGATGAGCTCAATTCTTCAATCATGGATCTTTTGGACCCCAAACATTTCCCAGACGCCGTTGCGAAACTAAAGGAAACCTCTGAGAAGAAGAAAACATCACTTCCAAAACCACTTAAGACCGAAAATTCCAATATCTTCGACAACAATACTGATATTTTCTCAATAAATAGGGAGTATAAGCTCCCCAAGCTTCCTAGCATCAAAAAAACCACCATTGGACTTAAAAGAGGAAGAAATGCGGCAAAGAAGGGCTCTTTCGCAAAGAGCAAATTTGATATGCTCCCAATGAGCCATGTCTTGAATTACAACTCCGACGATGAGAGCAAAACAGTCACTCCGGATGAAACGCCTGCTCCGGAATCAGAGTCAGAAGAAGAAGACACCGATCAGCTGTATGAGGAGAAACAACTCGAGGTCATCGATAAAATTGAAATTGAAGAAGCCAAACCATTACTCAAAAAGCTCAAGGTGATGGCAGAGTCTGATGAGCATGATTTGCACTTGATAGAAACACACGAGGCGGGTCTGGTTGACGTTAAATCAGAATCAAACGAAGATGTGAAATTGTCAAACGTTGATTTCGAGAATTCGAATCACTCGACTAAGGAAGAAGTTGGAACCGATTACGGTAAGTTCAATGTTCGTTATAGACCCACACCAGATGTACCAGCATCAGTTTATGACCTGCTGGAAGATTATTTTGATTCGCGCGACTTGAAGAGTATCCAATCAATAATAAAAGATGATGAGGACTTGCAATATCTGAAGGAGGCTTTCGAAAGTATAACGCCGTCGACATCAATTCATAATGTGGATTACTGGATCTGGAAACAAAAAGACATCAAGACACAATCAGACATGTTCCAGAAACTCAATGCCGCTTACAACAGTTCTGCTGATCAGGATGGTGATGGAGAGCTAGATGAGTTTTTCAAAAGTAGTACAGGATCATGGAAGAGTGAAGGATTCCGTAAAATTCCAGATATCAAAAAGGCTGCATACTTACCACACAAACGTAAATTCAATCAGCCTTTGAATACTGTTGAACATGCCATGGAGGATTTTAATCAACAGCAAAATTCTGCCTCAAACAACGGTAACAGCAGTGGGTCTACAAATCTTCATAGCTCACGTGTGAACAGAGCCAACAATAGAAGATTGGCAGCTGATATTAAGTCAATCAGCACCGAAACAGATCTCTTGGAGTTAAATCAACTCACAAAGCGTAAAAAGCCAGTGTCATTTGCTCGAAGCGCAATACATAACTGGGGGCTTTACGCATTGGAGCCAATTTCAGCAGGTGAAATGATCATTGAGTATGTTGGTGACCGTATTCGTCAACAAGTTGCTGAAGTCAGAGAGAAAAGGTATTTGAAATCGGGGATTGGATCCTCTTATCTTTTTCGTATTGATGAAAACACCGTTATCGATGCCACAAAGAAAGGTGGTATAGCAAGATTTATCAATCACTGTTGTATTCCAAGTTGCACCGCAAAAATTATCAAAGTGGAGGGTAAAAAAAGAATTGTTATTTATGCCTTGAGAGATATTGCTGCCAATGAAGAGTTGACATATGACTACAAATTTGAAAGAGAAACCAATAATGATGAGCGTATACCGTGCTTATGTGGAGCTCCTGGATGCAAAGGCTTTTTAAATTAGCTTTTCAGAGTATCATAGGGAGTGTTGTAAAATTCAATATATTCGAAGCATAATTTTGTAAGAAATACATCAGCTAAAGTACTTACTATCTTCTTCGCCGTAGCGTGATTTTACAATCCTTAATACATGTCGTTGTGATACGTTATGGAGGACCACTTGACTATTACAAATCAATTTGAATGATTAGCGTTACCAACACACAGTGTGAACATCACAACAAAGGACCACACCCGATTACTACGTACCATAAAAGGTATCCTCATTTGGGCGATAGGTGATTGTTCGTTTGAAAAGATTGTATTGCTGGATGACAGCTGCGAGATGGTAAAAAACTAGATTGCAGCCAGTGGATTTTTGGAGTAATGGCTTCTATTAAACGGTCATTTTTTAGAGTTTGGTACAGTACAATTATGATGAGTGCGATGAGTGCGATGAGTGATTCAGCTGATTTTCATGCTTATATTGAACACGGAGTTATTCAAAATAACAACAATCGGTAAGAGTTCTTTTGTTACAAAATCCTAAACAGCATTAAAGTGAATGTCAAATTTTTGCCGCCACAAGAATGAAGTAGTGCAAATAAAAGACAATAAGTTTAAAAAAATAAGCTTCCCCACCAGGAGTCGAACCTGGAATCTTCTGGTTCCAGAAGTGACTAACGCAAATCGTGCTTATATTGAACGCGGAGTTATTCAAAATAACAACAATCGGTAAGAGTTCTTTTGTTACAAAATCCTAAACAGCATTAAAGTGAATGTCAAATTTTTGCCGCCACAAGAATGAAGTAGTGCAAATAAAAGACAATAAGTTTAAAAAAATAAGCTTCCCCACCAGGAGTCGAACCTGGAATCTTCTGGTTCCAGAAGTGACTAACGCAAATCGTAGCCAGACGCCGTGACCATTGGGCCATGAGGAACGAAGCTTTGCAGAAGTTTCTTAAATTTAGCTATATATTCGCAGTTATTACACCCAATGCGGAAATACCGAGGGCACTAAACAGGCTAAATCCAACTTCGGTCTCGAGTTAAGCGCAACATCGGAAAAGTAGTTCTTTCATAAATAGACATCATCTGTATATTGATGTGGTATCGCCACTATCAACATATCTAGTAACTAAAAAAACGCGAACTAATGTATGGTTTACACAGAGAACAAAAGGAAGTAGCAAATGCCTACTATGGTATGGGACTTTTGCAATACTGAGTTTTCGTGATTCTCTTGAATGCCCGAAATCATGGTAATGTCGTTTTCGAATTCCATAATTTAATTGATAACTAGTTAAATAATATAATGTATATTAATCGTATTGTAAAGTAAAAGTCACTTAGATGAATCATGTATGAATTTTTCATGTGTGAAGGATCTCATTTCTTCTATTCAAATCTCTAAGTGAAATCAGTCTCTTTTATATGCTTTCTAGACATATGAAACAAGAGCTAATTGATAAAAAATAATAAAATATGAAACTTGAACTAATGATAATAAAAAAATATAAAAGGTAAAAAAGGTACTATAAAATAATTAAGGTTCTAATTGATGACATGAAACTTGTAGATCATTGGATTTCCAATCAGAAGCTATTAATAAAAATATTGATAACGAATATGCATTAATGCATGTAATTAGTGTAATTGATGTTATCTCAAAACGTTTTGTATTTACTTTTTGGGGCTCAAATTTTGTTATTGCATAACAGCATTTTTATGATTTCACAGACATATGTTGAATGGACATAAAACAGTTTTATTGTTAAATATGTCCTATAAAATGAAGTGTGTAAAATAATTTAGAGCTCTATTATCTGAATTTTAACTCTCCCTTTTATATCGCTCTGGCTATGTGGTTCTAGAATTTTTTATACATCATACTTCGCATACAGACAAACTGGTAACAAAAGAGAATTCCGGGTCGATTTTTAATTGAGAGAATGAGGAGAAGCTTTGGTACTGTTGAGAATTCATCACACACTAGCCCTTTTCACGAATAAACAAATCTATTAATTAACAAAGGACCAAATCGACATGTAAATCGATATTCAAAATTCATAACAGAGTGACCAACTGTCCAAAATGCTACATTTTACTTTCAAGAAAGTGATATATACTGGAAAGCGACAAAATTAACCGACATGGCGGTGGCATTGCAGAATGAATTAATTGGTTTAGGCACATAACATGCTTAACAACAATTATGTTATAAGGTCATCATATAACAAATTGATAAGTTAAAATATATATATAAAGTACCATCTTTGATATTACTTAATGGTCCTGAAACTCAAAGTTACTGAGAGTGTAATCAGGCAAATTGAAAGTAATCAGATATTCTTCTCCTGAAGGTGATTATATAATATCATGGATGATGATATTTTACATCACGTATTCAATATACTTATCCCTTAAATTTTGACCGCTGATTGGGACCGATCTAAATTTTTTCCATTACTTTTTTTTTCAGAAGAGCTAGAAAAATATTAAGTCGAGCATACCAAATTTGATGCTTTATCACTGTGTATGCAAGTGCTCAATTCCGCGAGTTGCTGCTTTTAGGGTCTTGAGAAATGGAGTCAAATACAATAGTTCCCTTTCAAAGCGATCTCGTGTTTTTCTTAATGAAGAACTCCCGCACATAGTGACACCAAATTCAATTCTGAAGGATGAGTTAGAGTTGGACAGCTATTCTTCAAAGCCTAGTAAGGGAGAAGTGCTGTCGGAGGAGAACGGGGGGTCCAAGTCAGAAGCGAAAAAAACACCTTCGTTGTTCAAAACAATAAGGTCACTTATAGACCGGTACCAAGATCATGTTGTTCTCGTGCAAGTGGGTGGTTTCTACGAACTATATTTCGAGCAAGCCGATATATATGCTCCCAAGATTGAAATAAGAGTTGCACAGAGATATTATAAAAGCACAGGTCACTTTTCCTTTGCGGGATTTCCAGTGGCAGCTCTCGATAAATATTTGAAGATTCTAGTGAATGAACTTGGCTATCGTGTGGCCATTGCCGACCAGTTTGCTAATGAATCACTCGAGGATCCAACTATTTCCAAAATAACAAGAAGGGTTGCTCGTATTGTTACGCCCGGAACTCTTATTGATGAGGCTCTTCGAAACTTTCAACAAAACAATTTCCTACTTTCAGTGGTATTCCCGGACAATGCTTGCAACAGCATTGCAAATCCAGATATGAAAATAGGCCTTGCTTGGACAGATATAGCCCTAGGCGATTTTTATGTCCAAGAGACGACTCTTCAAAGCTTGATCACAACAATAACTAAGATAAGGCCCAGTGAAATATTATTGAATGAAAGCCTAGCTTCGGAGCAATTGGACTCTGGAAGATGGTATCCTGAGCTTTCAGAATTAAAAAGATTCTATGTGAGATATCAGAATTTGCCTACAAATACCAAGCCGATAAGGTCATTTTACAACATGTTTCACGACACTCCGAGAAAACTTGACATAACTTTTAGTGAATTGACACAGAAGGAAGTAGCAGCTTCAATTTCTGCATTGTATTACATTTCGGAAACTTTGCCTGAATCTGAGCCCAATTTGGCACTTCCTGAAAGGCAGATACTGTCGGCGAACATGCAAATTGATTCAAGGACAGCTGATGCGCTTGAATTACATAAAACCTTCAGAGATGACAAAAAAACTGGCTCACTTCTCTCTTCCATTAGGACAACAGTTACTACATCTGGGACACGTTTGTTGACGACATGGATTTCAGCCCCATCGACTAGCGTTACCGAAATAAGAAGGAGGCAAAAGTTGGTAGACCTTTTCAGAAAAAAGAGCGGCTTTAGAAATTCTGTCATTCATCTTTTAAAGCGAAGTTCAGATATCAGCAGAATATTGCAACGCTTGTCATTGGGTAAAATAGATGTCTCTGAGCTTTGCTCTTTAGCTAAGACCTTACTTATAGTTGCTGAGCTCAAGGAATGCTTTGAGCAAATGTCCTCGGATACAAAGCTGGCTTTTACCATTCTCAATCCTATAATATCTAGATTGAATTCTCCTATTGAAATGGCGAGAGAGATTCTTGATGTCGTTGATGAGGAAGCTATCTTGAGAAATTCGCGAGCAAAAAATGCAGGAAGAGAACAGGAAATGGAGCCAGATAACATGGATGAGGAGTTTCAAGATGATGAATCTGGCGATGATCATGCTTTGAATGTCGAAGATTGGGTGATAAAAAAGGAAGCAAATAGAATTTTAAGGAAGTGTCATGATGAATATGAGGAACTTTTGGACGCAAAAGAGCTTCTTCTTCGAAGAGCTCAAAAAATATTCATTGATAATTATGGTTGCAGATCCGTGGAATTGCAACTCCACAAGGTTTATGGATATGTTGCCTGTGTCATCGGGTCACAGAAAGCCCTTAGAGGGGTTTTAAACTATCCAGAGCAGTTCCATTTGGTCTACTCTACGAAACAATCACGAGTTTTTTATCTCGAGGAATGGAAAATTATAGGAACTGATATTCAGTCTCATATTGATCGAATACGCACTGAAGAAGCCAGATTTATTTCTGCTTTGAGACGCAAAATATTGCTAAAAACTTTTGAGATTAGAAGTGTATCCCACACCTTAGATTACATTGATGTATTATCATCTTTTGCAGTGTTAGCACTGGAGAAAAACTTAACCATGCCAAAGATTGCTAAAACTACTGAATTAAATATCATTGGCGGAAGACATATCGTTGTGGAAGATGGGTTGAAAGGAACGTCGCGTCAATTTACGCCTAACGATTGTTATTTAAATTCATCTGATAGCCCAAAATCAATGTGGATAGTTTCCGGTCCTAATATGGGTGGTAAAAGTACATTTTTGAGACAGAATGCAGTGATCGTTATTATGGCCCAGATGGGATCCTTCGTTCCGGCTGAAAAGGCTACTGTGGGCATAGTTGACAAAGTGTTCAGCCGTATTGGATCTGCTGACGATCTATATCGCGAATTGTCAACTTTTATGGTGGAGATGGTAGAGACGGGCTATATTTTGAAAAATGCCACTTCAAGATCGTTGGCGATTCTCGACGAAATTGGCAGGGGAACCAGTGGTAAAGAGGGTTTAGCTATTGCTTTTGCAACATTGTTGCATTTGTTACGAAAAAATGATTGCAGATGTTTGTTTGCAACACATTATGGAATGGAAATATCGCAACTACTAGAAGGTGTTTCAGAAAAGCAAAAGGTGGACTTTTTTCGAACTTCAATCGAAAAAATTGAGAGTGGAGGAAATCCTTTCGACGATAAATTTATATTTGACCACAAGTTAGCCCACGGTATAAGTGCAAAATCACACGCAATAGAAGTGGCGCAGCTTGCAGGTTTTCCTACAGAGGCAATTGAATTTGCCAAAAAATCGTTAGACAACTTGGAGTTAAATAGTTAAAGTCTATCTTGGTTGAATAAAAAAATGTTTTAATTTGATTTTCGTTCAGTAATCAACCTCATCATCAACGTTCTCCAGACTATTTTGCACTGAATGATTATTATTGGTGGAGGAACCATGTACCACGTTGGGAGTTGCACCTTGACCATATGTGTAAGGTTGTGGAGAAGCATATGGATATTGTTGAGACTGCATTGGTGGATATACTACCGGTTGGCTGTTGCCCATAGCCGGAGGGTAATTTGTTGGTGAAAATTGACTTGGCTGCAGTGGCAAAGCTGTTTGTGGATACATTCCATTAGAAGAATAAGGGTTTTGTTGAATTGCAGTATAAGTCATAGGAATTGGTACTGTTTGATTGTTATTCGCCTGGTTTAAATACTGAGTTTGATTCACAACAGCTGCATTGGGCTGTACGTAAGGATATTGATATTGCGAGTAATTATGAGCCGTGTTTGTCTGACTGATTTGAAGCGTTGGTGGCTCATGAAATTGATTTCTCCCGAATTGTGACTGCGATTGATTTGGAAGTGTCCCTGATCGGGATTCTACTCGATGAATTTTTTTCAGATTTTGGTTGTGAATTGTTAGGAATTGTTGTTGCAACTTCTGCATTTCCAACAGAGGGTCTTCCAAGAATTCTGTTATTGAAACTTGTACTGGACCAACTTTTGTTGATTGAGCTGGCTCACTGACTGACTTGTACTCTGAGTATATTGGTTTGTATTGAGCCACTTTTCTCGTTGGGCCTGAATGATCATTTTTAGAGGTTCTCTTGTTTTCAGGAGCTGAAGCCACTGATTTGGAATTCTTTTTCTTCTTTTTGTTTTTTGACTTAAAAGCGGCCTCTTTCTCATCATCTGAGAACTCCTGTTCTTCTTCTGGAACCTCTTCGTCATTCCAGTTACTTGCATCAGTGGCTTTTATTGCCTTTATTGTATCAGTGTAAATAAATTGAGACTCAGGAACAACATAGTAAACTTTAGAACCAATTCTTTCTTTAAAATCGAGAACTTTAGTATCAGAATTAAACTTCACTCGGTAGAAAGGTGATTGCAACCTTCCAAAAACTTCGAAAAGTGGTCCAAGAACTGTTCTGTCCTCGAAACACAAAACAGAGTTCTCTTTCAAAATGCGAAACTCACCCGAAATATGGGCTTTGATTATCACACTTTTCTCAACTGCACTTATGACTTCGCCTATGTATTCAAGAGGTGCCTTGTCATCTATTTTGAAATCTTCCGGTAAAGTTGGAGCTACTTCATCAACAACCTCATTTTTGGAAATTATGGGGCCGGTTTGCTCTTCTTCTAAATCATCATCAAAATGACCTTCATCCTTTGAAGTAGTGTCATTATCGTTTTTTCGCACTTTGTTCTGTTCGCTAGATTCATTGTCACTATCAATTTCATCATTTGAGCTGCTCTCATTACTATCGGATTCGGATGAATCTGAAGTGCTATCTGATGAATTAGATTGTTCAAGTTCGTCAGAAGAGTACGTCAAAATGTCTTCTTTTTCATCAAGTGTTTGCATGATCATCTGAAGTCGTTCAGGCGATTTTTCAGCCTTGAAAGACTCTTCACTTGTCTCATCTTGAGGCTTGGAAGATTCCGTCGTATCACAAACGGACTCATTGAAAACTTCTTTGGGCTCAGATGCAACGTCAATTTGGGGGACCTCTGTGATGCCTTGCTTCAGGTCTGTCATTGAGATATCGTTCTCATTCATGATTGTTATTTTAATGCGATGACCTTATCATTATGAAAAATTTTGAAAAAAAAAAAAAAAAGATTTAAAAAAAAATCAAATCTAATAATAAATCAAAAACAAAAAAATAAGCTTCCCCACCAGGAGTCGAACCTGGAATCTTCTGGTTCCAGAAGTGACTAACGCAAATCGTAGCCAGACGCCGTGACCATTGGGCCATGAGGAACGAAGCTTACTGGCACTGCAAAAAAGAGCTAGATACAGCACTTCACAACAAACCTCTGTAAACGGGAAAAGAGCTAATATTTGATGTTTTATGTGACAAATTTGATATTCAGCAATTCACATTTTCATCAATAACTTCTTGTAATAAGTCCCGCAACTGTACCGAGTTAATTGGTTAGACATTTATAATACTTAGGTGAGTTATTCACAATCCTGGTAACAAGGACCTATTTTTACAAAAGTCAAAAAAAACTGTGAGTCAATCGCGAAGCCATTCTAGCCACAAAGATGAATTAACTGATCTTGCTAAAAAACAAAATCAGACAATTTTATTTAAGAAAACTTCTTCAATAGCTTAATCCACCATCAAAAAAGCTATCAGCGCCGAGTCCCACATTTGACTCTGGCAACTTGTCTCGGCGCTTATTCAACCAATTAGGATTCTAAGAACACGAGAATGCTCAGTTGTGAAACCGAATTCAAAATAAAGGAGGAAGAATGTGCTCAGAAGGAAAAGATAGCGCCTAGGTCAAGCCTTCATTTCAAACCTGGTCCTCCCTTTGGCTCAACTAATTCTATTGCCAAAATATTCAATTCTGCTGGCAAAGAAATGAATCCCATATTGCATGCCAGATTGGACAGAGGTTTTGAGTTATCTCAAAACCAGTGGATTGGCTATAAAAGAAATTATTTCACGTTGGTTGCTGCTTTCGACTTTTGGAACCTTCGGTTCAGTGACTTTCTCACGGAAAACTTTGTCATTGATACACAAAAAGGACAACAAGTTGCTCTTATGTGTTTTGCGATTAAGTTATCCGCCTTTTGTGTGGACGATGGAAGTGAAGTTGATTTGATTCAGCACAGCGCCAAAAGAGAAAAAGAACTACAGTCACTCCCAAAATTAGCAGTTGCTATCCCAGGAAGCTTACCAGAACATGACTTCATAAGGGGCGCCGCTAATATTAGAAGTCAGCATAAAATGGCTGGCATTAATCGAGTATTTTATTGCAACCTAGACGATTTTCCTAAAAGGGAAGGGATTTTGAAAGACTATCCGACGAATCAGGTTGTAAGGGTTTCAAGATACGAGAGGCTCCAGTTTTCGACTCCAACAAATCACAAGAGACCCCCTAATGGTCTGAGACGCTTCAAGATTAGGGTTGAGCTCGTTGGACTTTTGAGAAATGAAAAGATGGTGGGAATTGCATATATCGAGACTCCGCCAATCCTCATCAGGGGAAGATCTCCTTCAAAGTACTCAAACAAAAAAAGAATGAAAAGACTGATCTTAGATACCAAAAAGGAACTTGCAGTTGATAACAGTTATAAAGATTGTTCACAGAAATATGCTCCTCAGGTGAAAAGAGAACCTAAACAGCAAGAAATACAGCAATTCGAACTCGAAAGGAAGACTCGATTGTCATACTTCCAAAAACAATGTAAGCTCGCTGTCACACTTGCACAAGAATTGCACAATGAGGAAGACGTTCTTGGAGCTATACAGTGCAAGAGACTTAACAATCTCTCACTGATACCTCAGTCAGCCATCCATAGATTTCATTTCAACCAAAATCTGAATCTCTTGGACTCAAAAAATTTAGAAAATGAAACGACAGCTAAAAATGACGTTTTACATCAAGACAAGGCTTATGACAGCACTCAATTGTTGGAAATTATCTTTTATGGTTTGCCAAGATTACCACTTGAGCTGTTATATAATAACCAGAACATCTCACAAAGTCTTCTCAGTCATGTTTATGAAAACTCTATTAGTACAGCAGCTTTGATCAAGGGAGAATCAACTCCCTGTCAAGTCGCTACACATGGAGCGAGAGACAATCAGTCCCATGATGATCTGGCCCTACAAAGAACCCCTGAAGACAGTAACTATCATAAATTTGCATGAATTAAGAAGATACAATCGATGGACATATCAAAAACAATTGAGATGGACAATATAATATTTTGGACTCATAACAGACGTTTGAAGAATTCAAATAATAATTAAATAAAAAAAAATTTATTTCTCAAACTCATCTGAAAATTTTTTTGTAGAATTGTAAAAAGTAGAATAGAAAGAAGAGATATACAGAACAACTCGAGAAGATGGTGAAGAAAGCTATTGACTCACGTATTCCTACTCTCATCAGAAATGGTGTTCAAGAGAACCAGAGAAGTTTCTTTTTCATTGTGGGAGACAAATCCCGTAATCAGTTGCCTAATTTACATTATTTGATGATGTCTGCTGATTTGAAGATGAACAAGTCAGTGCTTTGGGCTTATAAGAACAAGTTGTTGGGCTTCACTTCACATCGCAAAAAGAGAGAAGACAAGATTAAAAAGGAAATCAAAAAGGGAATCAGAGAGCCAAATCAATTAGATCCTTTCGAAGCTTTCATCTCTAATCAAAGTATAGATTACGTCTATTACAAGGAAACTGATAGAATCCTTGGTCGAACTTACGGGATGTGCGTCTTACAAGATTTTGAAAGTATTACACCGAATAACTTAGCAAAGACAATAGAAACAGTTGAAGGTGGGGGCTTGGTTGTCATTCTATTGAAATCAATGACGTCTTTGAAGCAGTTATACACCATGTCTATGGATGCTCATGCCCGTTACAGAACAGCAGCTCACAATGACGTTGTTGCTCGATTCAACGAAAGATTTTTGCTTTCGTTAGGTTCATGTGAAACCTGTCTTGTTGTTGATGACGAGTTGAACGTTTTACCGATATCGGGAGGGAAGAATGTCAAGAGGGTAGAACCAAGAGATGACGATGATTTAACCCAGAAACAGCAAGAATTAAAGAATCTCAAAGAGAGTTTGGCCGATGTGCAGCCTGCTGGATCTTTAGTAGCATTGTCAAAAACTGTTAATCAGGCTCAAGCTATCTTGACATTCATTGATGTGATAGCTGAAAAAAATATGAGAAGTACAGTGACTTTAACTGCCGGTAGAGGTAGAGGTAAATCGGCTGCTTTAGGTGTTGCTATAGCAGCAGCAGTTTCAAGTGGGTATACAAACATCTTTGTAACATCCCCATCACCGGAGAATTTAAAAACTTTGTTCGAATTCATTTTTAAAGGTTTCGATGCTTTAGGATACACAGAACACTTAGATTATGACATCATCCAATCCACGAATGCAGCTTTGAATAAAGCAATTGTCAGAGTTGATATCAAAAGAGGTCACAGGCAGACCATTCAATATATTTCACCGACAGATTCTCATGTCTTAGGTCAAGCGGAATTGCTTATCATAGATGAAGCCGCTGCCATTCCATTACCTGTAGTTAAGAAGCTATTGGGCCCATATTTGGTCTTTATGTCTTCTACTATCAATGGTTATGAAGGTACTGGTAGATCATTGTCCTTGAAGTTGATTCAGCAATTGCGAGATCAGTCAAATTCTATTCAACCATCCGATACAGTTGTTGTATCAAGGGACGAAAAGAAGTCAAAAGATTATGAGCCTGCAATGAGCGGTCGTACATTACGAGAAGTTGTTTTAGATGAGCCTATAAGATATGCGCCAGGGGATCCAGTAGAGAAATGGCTAAACAAACTTTTGTGTCTTGATGCCACCTTGGTGAAAAACTCCAAGTTTGCGACGAAAGGCTGCCCACATCCTTCTGAGTGTAATTTGTTCTATGTTAATAGGGATACATTGTTCTCGTACCACCCTGTTTCTGAGACATTTTTGCAAAAAATGATGGCATTATATGTGTCATCACATTACAAAAATTCTCCTAACGATTTGCAGTTGATGTCCGATGCACCAGCTCATCAATTATACGTTTTATTACCGCCAATTGATGAGAGCGACAACAAAATTCCAGACCCGTTATGTGTTGTCCAAATTGCATTGGAAGGTGAAATCTCAAAGGAGAGTGTCAGAAACAGCTTAGCAAGAGGGGAAAGAAGTAGTGGGGATTTGATTCCATGGACCATATCTCAGCAATTCCAAGACGAAGATTTCGCATCTTTGTCGGGAGCTAGAGTAGCAAGAATAGCAACTCATCCAGATTATGTAAGTATGGGTTACGGTACAAGAGCCGTTCAATTGTTGAGAGATTATTTTGAAGGAAAATTTGCAAACATCTCTGAAAATTTTGATCAAGACGACTCTAAATATTCTTTGAAAAGAGTTTCTGATAATGAGCTCGAAAATGCCAATTTATTGAAGGACGAAATCAAGTTGAGAGATGCTAAGACTTTACCACCCTTATTGTTGAAGTTGTCCGAAAAAGCACCTTACCGTTTAGATTATTTGGGTGTCTCATATGGTTTAACAAGATCTTTACACAAATTTTGGAAAAGTAATGGTTTTATCCCTGTGTATTTGAGGCAAACAGCCAACGATTTAACTGGTGAACATACCTGTATCATGTTATCGACATTAGAGAGCAGGGAAGATAAATGGTTGAAGGAATATGCTAAGGACTTTCATAGAAGATTCTTATCGTTATTATCCTACAATTTCAAGGACTTCAGTGCAATCCAAGCAATGAATATTATTGAAAGTACCAGAATAACATTTGATGAAGTAGAGCCATTGAGTAAGATTGAGATGGATAACAATTTGTCTCCTTTTGATTTAAAAAGACTAGACGTGTATTCAAGAAACACATTAGATTATCATCTGATCATGGATATGTTGCCTTACTTATCCAGGGTTTATCAGTTGGGAAGATTGAAATCTCTCAGCTTGTCATCTGTGCAAAGTGCTATCTTGTTGGCTATAGGTTTACAGCATAAGGAGATAGCAGCCATCGCTAATGATTTGAACATCCAAATTCCTCAAGTCACTGCCATGCTCGGTAAAAGTATCAAGAAAATTGCGAAGTTTTTGAATGAGATTTTAACTCAAGAAATTTCAAAGACCTTACCGGAAATAGTGGATGATGAATTGAAGGAGATGAACGGAGAAGAGATAGAGGCTAGTCACGCGGCAGACATTGAAAGAGAATTAGAAGAAGACCTCGAACAAAGTGGAAATGTCATCATCAATGAGTTGAGAGAGAAGCAAAAAGAGTTAATCAACTCTTTAAATTTAGATAAATATGCGATCAACGATGACTCGGAGTTCCACACAAACAAAAAGGCTTTGGACAAAGCTGTGAAAGGCAATGGTATTGTTAGCTTGAAAAATGACAAGAAGAAGAGAAAACAAGAAAAGGCAACCGACATCTATGATGAGGAAATGAAGGCCTTGAAAAAATTGAAGAAAAAGACCAAAAAATAAGAATTTATTTCGAAATGATTATATAGACTCTATAATGTATTCTAGTGTGGTTTTGATCAAGTTAAATAAGGTTTCTCCATCGGGGTTATAGAAACCTTTTAGACCCAAACTCAATGCATAATCATTCAACACGCCTCCTGTTTGTTTTATCAGCTCTTCATCGTCTCCGTTGATGAAAAGTTGCTTGTGGTTTTGGTAGTATTCTGGCCAAACTAATTTATCAAAATATCCTGGAGGGTCGACCCAAAATCCTCCTATCACGTTATAACCCTGTCTGGACTCCCGACGTTTTTTGCAATCGGCATATGGGGTTTTGTAGAAGATCTTCACGTCTAGCTGATCAATAACCTTTTTGTTGTTGTATAACATGAACCCATCGACAAGAACAAGGCTCGAAAGCTTATCTAAATTTTCTTCCACAATCAACTTCAATGTGGCTATTTCATCGTCTGAAAGCTCAAAATTTGCCGTCGATTCATCAACTTCTAAAGAGTCGACATGATATTTATAACTAGAGTCATTGTGAATTTTGAAGAGTGTCTCTATGAATCTATCAAAATCGATAGCATCTGGTGTGTCCCAGTTTTGTTCTTTTATCACAGGATGAAGTGGAATCTGGTCTGGTGGAAGATAGAAATCGTCCTGGTGTATCAAGCACAGACTAGGAATCAACTTAGCTAATTGCTTGGCTACAGTTGACTTACCTGAAGATGACAATCCCCCAAATCCAACTACTTTAACCATCTTCTATGCCAATCTGTTATCTCTTAGTTGAGCGCACAATTATTTTTTTTTTTTGCTTTGAAGAAGAAATAAGAAAAGCAAAGTTATAATAAATAGTCATTAGTCAGTATATACTTTGAGAATGTCTGAACCTATAAATGCCAATCCAACTGTGTTGAATCTCACAGATTTGCCTTCCAGGTATAACAATAATTTAGAGGAATCTCGCAAAGTGAATAGCCTCGAGCTTTCCAATATATTGTCATTGAGTCTTCTCCCTTCTAGTGCTATTGACTCTGAAGGAGATGTTCTTTCGATGACTCCACCAGCTTTGACCGATAGCGAGAGTATGGTATCCAGCGATAACGAGGAGGAAAGAGATGTAATTGATGCTCAGGAGATCTTTGATTTGACAGCCTCGATATCTGATCCAGAACATCCGGTTACGTTGGGTCAGTTGCAAGTGATTAATTTGTCAGATATTGAAGTTATCAACAAACCGAGAGAGCAAATTTCGGAAGTGATTATGAAAATCACACCTACTATCACACATTGCTCATTGGCTACGTTGATTGGTTTGGGTATAAGAGTGCGGTTAGAGAGGAGTCTTCCTCCAAGATTTCGTATCACAATATTGGTAAAGGAGAAAACACATCAAAGTGAAAATCAAGTTAACAAACAGTTAAATGATAAGGAGAGAGTAGCTGCTGCGTGCGAGAATGAGCAGCTTTTGGGGGTGATAAGTCAAATGTTGGCTACCTGTAAGTGAATTGATGAACTGGTTTAGCGGATTAGGGTAATATTTTTTTATATTCACAGCTTTTTATATACATTATACATCAGTTTTTCTCAACACATACTTCAAATCCTTTTTTTAAAAGGGCCTGTCTGCAGTTGGACACCAACTCCGGTGGTATTTCCAAAGAAATCGTTATAATTTAACGGTCTCAAATTGATCTTTTGGTTGTCGATATTTTCAATATCAGTCAAATTTTCTCTAATGTACTCTCTAGTGGCACTAAAAGCAGCGTTTCTTGCTAACTCTTTCAAGTCGCTACCACTGTAACCTTCGGTGCCCAACCCAATATCAGCGGTGGTGAGGTCTTCGTCCAACTCCACATCTTGCAACATCAACTCCAAGATCTTGATTCGTTGTTCCAACCCTGGTAAGTCAACATGAAATCTCTTCGGTAATCGCCTCATAAAAGCAGCATCTATGTCATCTGGTCTATTCGTTGCACCAAGTATCATTATTCGACCATTGGCTTTCAATCCATCCCACAACTGCATGAACTCGGCTTTCAACATCGCAGTCACCTCATGATCTTGTGAAGTTCTGTCTCTTAAAAAGGAATCAATTTCATCGATGAAAATTATGCAAGGTTGCAACTTGTTCAGAAGTGAAAAAATGGCATCAACCAACTTATTGGACTCTCCCACCCATTTGTCTAATATTGTCGACATTCTGATGGATATGAAGTTGGCACCGCTCTCAACAGCCAACAGTTTGGCCAACATGGTCTTCCCACAGCCTGGAGGACCGTATAATAAGACACCTTTCGGAGCTTGCATCAAGCCACCGTATTGTGTGTATAATTCGGGACAAGTCAAAGGTAACAAGACACTCTCTTTCAAGTCATCGACAATCGGTTCCAACCCACCTATATCTGAAAAGCTTACATTTATTTCATTAGCTGTTATCACCGTGTCTAGAAGCGACCTTTCATAGTCTGATAATGTGGATGCGTCAAAAGTGGGATTTGCCTGCTTGAATTTACTCATGGACTCTTTCAACTTCTTCTTATCCTTCATTACAGGAGAAGTCACATCGCTGAGATAAGAATTTAGCAAGTAGAAAACAGAAAAGCTGGCACCAACAAAGCAAGCTATATCTATAGCGGCTTTGACGTCAAATTTGAATTTCGACATGTGTATAGTTATATGTAAAGCTTTCTATAATGAAACTAAGTATGTGTGTGTTGCTCCAATCTCATAGTTTTTTTTTTTTTTCTTCGCCTTTCATCTGTTAGCAGGTTTTTTGTTTGTTAACATTTTCTTTTGCAGATTAGTTTTCCCTTTTTAAAAAATACGAATTGAGTTAGAAAAGAACTACAACAGAAATTGAGAATTAAAAAGGGTACTTGTATTTGAGCAATAAAAAGAATGGAGACTGAATATGAAAGTATCCAGATCGATTAACTAATTTAGAAATCTCGTTTAATGTTATCATCTATCTGAATGGGGAAGAAATTAAACAAAAAAGGGCTCTCAAAGTAAAAATAAAAATCGAATACAATACAGTAATGTTAAGCAGCCAAACCAATTAACGAAAATTTTAGCAGCTTGTCGCTAAAACTTATTTTGTGAAATCAATAATAAACGGGTGACATGGAGAAGGGAAAAAGTGTTGAAATAGTTGAAAATAAAAAATAATGTCTGATTGAAGCGTCATTCAAAATCATAAGCTTACAAGAGCAAGGTATGAAATACCAACAGCAACGGCATAAACAGCTGCTGAGCTCTTTGAAACATATCTGTTGGATGAAGAAGCACTTCCTTCATAAGTGGAAACGGCAACAGCGCCTGATGGAGCACCAGGGCTACCAGAAGCAGCACCATGTTCACCAGATGGATAAGCAGGTGCGGTTGAACAAGGAACAGTGACAGTTTTGGTGACACCGCCAATAACAGTCTCTGTAGTTGTGAACCATGTAACTGGACCAGTGGTTGGTGCAGGAAGTGGAGTACCTGAGATACATGGAACAGTAGCAGTGACAGTTTCAGTACCGCCAATGGTCAAGGTGGTAACTGTGTAACTTGAATAAGTGTAAGGACCACTGACAGAAGCAGACTCTGATGAAACTGAGGTACCAGATGGAGAAATGGAGATGGAATCTGTTAATGTCCAAGTCAAAATGTCTCTCTTTCTCAAATCTCCTGAACCAGTGTCAACAGCAACATAAACAGTGATACCGAACAGTGAAGCCAATGCATCGGTTCTTGAAGTGAGCAACAGAGCAGTGAATTCACCAACTGGTGCTGGACCTGTGTAAGTGACGGTGAAAGAATTTCCTGAACTAGTGATTGAGATATCTGCTGATACAGAGAAAACAAAGGCATCAAAGTCAAATTGATAGTTTGAGCCACCTGGGGAACTGAAAGTCAATTCAACCCATGGACCAATGTCACCAGGAACGTGCAAGGTCCATAATGGAGAACCGCCATTGTTGGAGCCAACCAAGAATGGTGCTGATGACGGAGAAGGTGGACTAGTTGGAATGGAAGTTGGAGGGACAGTTGATGGAGCAAAACTGGTGCTGTTCAAACTGGTGGAGTTCAAGAAAGCACCGTATGCGGACTGAATCAAGCTTGAAGCTGATAATAAAGCGAATGAACTGAGAATGTTAACTGATCTCATTGTGAAAATGTAGCGAAAGAAAATATGAGTTGGTTAAGTTTATCTTGGTTCTAAAATAAAAATAAAAAAGATAGAAGATAAAATGTATGTGGGATCTACCTTAATTTATATACCCTAGCTATTCCTGTGTAAAGAGTAGGTTTGTACAATAGGTGCCACATTCATAGAAATATCAACAACAATAAACAAAAACAACAACAATCCAGTTTAGCCAATTCTCCCTCTTCTTTTGTGAATGCACAATTAAGTCGGTGACACAGCAGTCAAACGCAGTCAAGATTTCCTATTTGGGAAGGAGAGATCGCCAGCGCAGCAAACTTTGAAAGTATTATTTCTGCTCATGCATAATGCAATATTATGCCCTGCCCCTCCTCTATACGCGCGTGGAGAGAGTTAGAAAAGAGAGAAGATCGTCGCGTAGCACCACCAACCCCAACCCACCAATCAATTTCTAAATCAAGCACTGGTACATGTCTAGTACGTAGAAAAATAAATGTACGATGTGAGGGACAGAAGTCCAGTAGTGAGTGGACCATATGGTATATGTAGCTATCAACACAAATTATGAGACAAATTGGGTGTTAGCTAATAACAGGTGGTTAAATACAAATTTATCTAATCCAAGAATAATAATCGCATGATGATATGATGATGATGATGATGATGAGCGAGCATCTATCAAAAATATGATTGTTTCCGATTTTTGAGATGGGCTTTACTTTCCTCATTCAGTGTGTGACGGAAAATTGTAAGTTGCTATTGAGAAAAAAAAAAAAAAAAAACAAGCATAGTACTACGCATCGAAATCCACAATCACTGTCACACTAAGGTGCATCAATAGCAGCTTAAGAGTGTGCTTCTTATAAATTAATAAAATCTAAAATTATTTTTAGTAAAAAGCCATACAACACGAGAGATTTTTGTAAACAAACAATATTTTCCCAACATGGGTTCCAAATTTCGAGAATGACAAATAAGAACTTGCCTCTTTAGATTATTACAACAACTTCTGTTGTTGTTTTTTTTTTCTTGGACCTCGGAGAGACATTTCTTTTGGTTTGCAGTAGTGTATGAAAAAAGGCTTTACAAAAATAAGTTTGCTCCAGTAAAGATACAAGAATTTGTCAGATTGGTAAAAATGTACGACTTATGAACAAAGCCCAGTTTTTTTAATAAGCAGGTCAACAATTACTGGTAGAGAGCCACATACATAATGATCAGCAACAAAACCGTGGATTGAGGCTTAAGCAGGTCAGACCAGAGAAATGATTTCCCTAAAAGGGAATGTATATTGATGACATAACTGTTATCTGTTTGACCCACAGTAATTCTGTATGCTATATATTCAGCCAGTCATACATACATACATACATACATATATACATATACATACATACATTAGTGTTTGTTTTGGTTGCACCCTAAATTGTAGTGCAGAAATTCATCAAGTAATTTGATTGTAAAAGCAGCAACTTCTCACTTTACGAGAAAACGAAAATAATAATAAAAAAAGATTTAGAATTTTTAATTCCCCATAACAGCTTGTATGAAAGATCTATTTATTTTTCGGTTCTTTGTACGCCTGTCTCGAAAAGGGAAGAAGATTTGATATTTTGGGAAGGCGCCCTTTTCGAGTCTTAAACTTCTGGACTGACAAAACGCGAAATGGTTTAGAAAGTAGGATCACGAAAAGAGAAAACTGATACCAATACGGATCAGAGGGACGAACTCGTGCGTGGGATTTGGACTTATTTCTGTATGGAAAGTCAGCGGGAGATCTATATTTCGGTATGGAAGGATTTGCATTTGCCCCTCCATGCACTGGCTGCTAGTACAAGAAAAAAAATCAAAACGCGCTTTTTGCTGGAATAATACAGTTTTGTAATTGCCCACACACACAAGTTCTCAGCCTTTTCTGATAACAATCAAGTAACTTTAGAGTTTTGATGAGAAATAGTGGTATTATATTCAAATGTGAAATTGACACTCACCCAAAAACATATGAAGGTATTATTCAATATAGCTTTCAATATTGTTTCTAAAATTAGTGTCTTCTATCAAGAAAAGCCATCTCATTTTCAAAATTCTTCCCCCGAAGTTCCCACGGTAAATTTGAACTTTCTGAAAGTTGTGATTTTAAAGATAGCAACCATCAGTTTGAAGTCCAAAGTCTTTATCATCACCACTATTTGATAAGACATGTAATAAAATCAATCGAACCGTATTTATCAACTTCTCCAATAGGCAACTTATTGTTATTTTTCAAAGCGCAACATGCCAATTCAAGCCAATTTTGTTTTTTCAAATAAACCTGGAGACGAAAACTAAATAAATAAAATTGAAAATTTTCTAAGGAAAAGTTGCTGGTCTCAATCGAGAAATCAGATAACATAAGGCCAATTCTTCTTATGGATAGAGAAGACAAGTTCTTTTAAATATCTATTTTTATTCTTTTCTTTCTTCTATTGCTCATTCAATATACTTGTTGTGGCTCACTTTTTTTTTTTTGAACTCAGTAAATCGGAATGGGAGACAAGAGTAGTTTGTATTGTAATATAGTAAATAGCCTCAATTGTGGGGTGGGGTTCGGATATTTAGTCTACCGGTTGCCGTGAAGAAGTGCGCGCGCAATTGAGGAGAGGAGAAGGATATTAGGCCCACCCACACCCACACACATCAAGTTTTGAATGATTATTTTTTTTTTTGTAATTGTCAGCCATATAAGCTAAACACAACTGAATAAAACCTTATTTATGACCAAACAAAATTCATTCAATAATCAATTAATTAATTATTGAGTTACATCAATCATGACTACTACTGCTACCATTTCATTGAATTCTATACTCAAATTGAGGCCTGATGCTGACGATTATGTGCCTGTCCAAGAGAGAAAAGATGCTCAGTACAGTAAAAAAGAGCGAATGATCCTTAAAGATCGTCAATATTTCGAGAATATTGCCAACAACACTGCCAAGGTTGACAAGAGTATCATAAAGAAAAGAGCAGATACTCTTGTTAATAATGCTCCCTACAATGATTTCAGAGATGAACTACTCACCAATGGGTACGCCGTGGTCAAAGGTGCCGTTCCAAAACTGCGCGCCAGGGAATATGAACAGAAGATGTACGAATGGGTTAGATCATTTGAATCCACTAAAGATTTGAATATCGATGACAAGTCAACTTGGATTGAAAAAAATTTGCCATCACATTCCTTAAACAATGTCTATTCATTATATGCATCATCACATGAAAAGTTTATGTGGGATGCAAGACAAGAACCTGGTGTTATTGATGCATTTGCCAAAATCTGGGGTACAGATGAGTTGTTGGTATCATTTGATGGGTTCAATTTCAGTTTGCCTAATAGAGCCGATGTCCCTGAAGCTGCTCCTTGGCCTCATGTTGACCAATCTCCAAAGAAATCGGGTATTCAATGTGTCCAGGGTATCATCAATTTAAGCAATGCCACCGGTTCCGAGGATGGATCTTTGGTAGTTTTTAAAGGCTCTAACAAAGTATTGGAGGAATTTTTTGAAACGCAAACGAATAAGAGTGATTGGATTTCGCATGATAACTATAACTTTTCACCACTGCAATTAAGATGGTTTGAAGCAAGAGGTTGTGAAATTATAAGGGTCTCACTGGAACCAGGTGATTTAATCTTGTGGGATTCTAGAACAATACATTATGGAGGAGCCCCAGGTCCTTCTTCTAATCAAATAAGATCCATCATTTATGCTTCATACAGTCCAAGAGAATTTGCTAGTGAGGAAAGCTTGGAAGCTAAAAAGAGAATCTTTAAAAGATGGAAAGGTACTACTCATTGGGCTCACGACAATGTTGTTGAAAGAGACTTTGTACCATTGACTGCCGATTACGAAGTTGACCCAGAAAATAGGTCAGAACCTATTGAAAAACCAGAATTGACTGATAAATTGTTGAAATTGGCAGGTGTAATGCCTTATTGAAGTCAGCGATAAAAAAGGCGCAATGATACCGGTTATCATTGTAGTCTTTAAGACTTAAATTTATGGAGTTTATGGATCTATCAACTTGTGAGATAAAGTTTGTAACCCCTAGGTCGTTAACGAGGAGCTTATCTTATCCACCCTTTGGTAATGCTTACCTGTTTATTAACATTCGATTTCTATTTCGGAGTTTGTTTTCCTTATAGCGTAACGTGTACCGTCTATCTACTCACATCTAAATGAACTTCGAAAGTTCTCGGGAGGGATATTCTTTGACAACCAACTGAACTATCAATTTGTGGCTGTTGTGATTAAGTAAAAATAGTAATGGCTATTACTGCTTGAAACAATAACTCATCAAGTAGAAAATAGCGTTCACTTATCAAACAAGACTTCAATATTACAATTTCATACTCGACGGTTAAAGATATTGGCGTTAATCTCTTTGAATTTGATCGATTATTGTTCAAATGGATCAAGATCCCATTTCTTAAACCACCGACCAATCTGGTAATAATTACCACTTGTGGTCAGACACGACACATCTACGGATTTGTTTACACAAGGAAAAAAAAA
Source organism: Nakazawaea anatomiae (assembly GCA_030556755.1). NCBI lineage: Eukaryota > Fungi > Ascomycota > Pichiomycetes > Alaninales > Pachysolenaceae > Nakazawaea > Nakazawaea anatomiae. Next base: position 46,993 of record JAKTUO010000026.1, on the reverse strand, counting down.
AAAAATTAAAAGAAAAATCAAAACAAGGAACTTGATCCATCGAGTCTGGTGATCTGACTTTAATATATACAGATCAATTCATACGTCTCACCTACTATCCTATCAGTCGTGACTTGCTTTTAATTATCAATTCAATTCAAGTTTGCTTATCCATTCCGACATTCTTACGATACAAAACCATCGATACGTGTAACCCAAGATATTTTCCCAAAGTAATGCATCATATCGGCTCGACAACAAACACAATAACAACAACAACACTACTGATATAATAATAGCGATACGATATGACTACACATCAGAGTAATATAATAACCGATTGGGGTATAGATGAGGGTGTACCGTCTTCGCCGACGACGTATACACATTTTCAACCTTTACGATACATCAATAGTTCACTTCGATCCCCTCACAGTTACACCAACAGTTTGAATTCGAATCAGAGTCAGCTGATTGATTATAGACTTGATAATAATACCACTGATTCTACATCGATGGGTAGTCCTGCGATAGAGAAGAGCCAGTATCAAGATTTTTTGAATTTTGAATATCGCTCTAATGAAGTGCACATGATTAATGAAAAATATAACGAGAAAAGTTTATTGATAGTGGCGAGAAACCTGTTAAACGAAGAGACAAAATTGATGAGAAGGTTATTAGACCAGTTCAACTATGCCATAATCACTAGTGATTTAATGAGAAGTGATACCAAATTGATGTATTTGAAACCAAGCGAACTGATAACACCCACAAAGAGCTTATATGAAATGGAGATGATTCAATTGTTGTCCTGTACAATACGAATGCGAAGACCTGATTTCAAAATATTATCATTACTCATATCTTCTATACGTTACTTGAGTCGACATGGTTCCTACTTGCTCTTGAGATTGACTGTGTCAATATTGGTCAAATATCACGTAAGGAAAAGAATTGCTAATATTCAATCATATCTGAATAAGATGAAAAGAAAAATGGATAAGTTTATGAACTCGAGTTTCAAATTAGATAACAGCATAATAGGTGTGATGAATCTTGTGAGAGAAAGTAAAATGAAAATGTTGAGAGAAGACATTGCTGGACAATTATTACCGAGTTGGCCCAATCAAGAGAAAATTGTAAGAGAGATAACGATACAGGATTATTTGATATTCAAGAATGGATTGACTTTATTAACGATCAATTACAACAATAACATCAAAAGGTTACTACATTATATAGATGTGGCTTGTCTCCAAAGGTATTTGAATATCTACAAGTTGGATTTTCATAGTAAGGATGTTGATTTTATTTGGATTTTAAATCATTCCAAATTTGACGATGACGAAGACCGGTTGAAGAGGTTTCAAATTGGTCAAGATTTTTCAAAAAGGCAAGCACAGTTGGAAAAATTGGTGAAACGATACGTGATTATAAGAAAGATATATCTCTGTTGTTTGCTAGCTATGGGTGATTCTGAAGACCGGTACGAGTTTAAGGACGATTTCATCTATAGGCAAGTTTTGGAAAATCAATTCAATTTAAAGATCAAGAGGCAATATCTGTGTACGACTTATAAGTTAGGTATTATCATTGAGTCGATGAAGGTAGAAGAAGCCATATCTGGATTGAATGGACAAATTAGGGAAATATCAATCGGGAAAAAAGAGGAGTTAATTTTTTTTCAAGAAGAGGGACACAATGTCTATGACAAATTGATAACAAGAATGGACATAATTATCAACATTTTAAGGCACAGGAGACATAATGGGTATGATATCGATCATGATAAGAGTATTGCCCAAGATTTGACCGAATTGGTTTCACTTTATCAAGGTACAAATAGAACCGTATCCAATCCGATTGATAAGAAAACAAATAAGAGATATTCTATGCCTTCAATTCCTAAGCAAAGACTGAGTAACAAATTTCAAGATTTGTCGGTAAACAGTACTGGTGGTGGTACCATTGACAATAGAAACAACAATGGGAGCAACAACAGAAGAACCAGTGGTAGTAATGGGTTGTCATTCAACTTATTGACAGCTGTATTAGAGGATGATAGTAGCATGAATAATCATGTTGTATCATTTGATGACAATTACATCAAGTTAAACATGCTTCTGCTGCTGCCACTGTTGCTTGATGAAGATGCAGTACTACTGGAACAGAATAATAATAATTCCATAATGATACACGATATGGCACAATCGACAATGATCGAAATGGAGGATGATCTTAAGGACAATAATAATAATGTTGAAAACGATAGTGTGAAAATAGAAAAGAAAAATATTATAAGAATTGGAAATGAGGAAGAGGATGAAGAAGAATTGCAAGAGCACGAGTCTAATTTGACACAAGCAGAGATGAGGCAGAAATTGAATAGCACGTTTGAGAAATTTTACAAATGAAAGAAATTATGTGTCTGTGTGTTTGTACAGGATTTTAAGTAATTGAGTAGTAACGAATTTAACCGGGAATGTGCTTTGTTGTTGATGATGATAATAGTGAATTGGGCACACGTGACTGGTTGAACTTGATTCATTTTTTTCTATGAATTTTCTGTTTCATTTTCATCACTAGCAAAAAAAGGGCAAGTTTGCATAGCCATAAAAAATTTCGAATTAGTTACGATACTTATAGATATAGAACGGGAAGAAAGAAAGGAAATGAGAGGAAAAGGCATAAATTTTGTCTTTTGGAGCCGTACATTATTGGAAGTAAAATAGAAAAAAATGGAAAAAAAAATTTCTGCTGCCTCTGCTGCTTATGCTTTTGTTGTCCAGTATTTTACAATGCGTTAGTAATTATATTTTGTTAAATATGGGTTTGAAATAGATAAATAGATAGATGATTAGTCACAGAAAGAGATAAGAAGGGTAAAGATAAGAATATGATGTAATACTACTGATAAGCCTTATGAATAGATAATGTCAAATTTCTTTAATTTTGTATGTAATTATAATAGAATCTTATTGCCTGATTGAGTAACTTTTTCAGTCTTATCTGTTTGTTTTTTTAAAACGAGTTGTACACGACTCCACCAAATTGCTTAATATATATTTCTTTAGCTTGTTTTTTTCTTGTTTGTTCAAGAAAAAGGCAAACGGAAAAGGGGCACACAAGTTTCTGTTGCACATGATAAATTCATTCTCAATTACAGGACGGAACAACACTTTCCATCGTTGTCTGCTTTATATATATAACTATCTATATTCCCCGGTCTGTTTTTAAATTTCGGTCCATTTTCACAAAAATCACCACACTGTCTCACTCACACCAGTCTGCAACAAGACATTGTTACAATATATATACAATAGAATAGAATCTTAAAAGTGATACGAACAAGATGGCTACAAGAGATTTACCGAAATCCTTTGGTGATTTCACCACAGGATGGGTAGTTCGAGCTGAGAAGGAGATGACCATATTGCGTCACCGGTTCGATGATAGTAAAGTGGAAATCCCAGGAGATTTAGATGTCTCTGATGATGTACTCGATATAGTGAAACAAAAAGAACAAGTTGAAGTTGTACCTGAAAAACTGAAAACATCTAAAGGTCAAATGTTATGGACAATCTTCACAGCAGGTGCTGGATTATTCTCTGATGGTTATATCAATAACTCGATCTCCACTGTATCAACTTGTCTTTCTAGGTTATACCCTAAGGAATATGCCGAATCAAATGCTATTTCCAACGTTTCTGCCATTGTCTTTGCCGGTACAGTACTTGGTCAATTAGTTTTTGGATATGTTAGTGATTATCATTCAAGAAAGATGTCAATGATCATTTCAACACTGATCTTGATCGTTTTCGCAATCTTATGTTCGGGATCCTGGGGTTATAAAGGCTCAGTCAATGGTATGTTGGCTGCATTGACACTGTATAGATTCTTTTTAGGTATCGGTATCGGTGGTGAATATCCTCTGGGTTCAGTTGCATGTGCTGAACTGTCTGCTTTATTACCTTCAGGTAAGAGAAATAGATGGTTTTGTTGGTTTACCAATTTCATGATTGATCTGGGTTTTGTTGTCAGTTCATTTGTTCCAATGGTGATGTTATGGATTTGTACTCCAAAACATTTGACCCCAGTTTGGAGAGTCACTTTAGGTCTTGGTGCTATACCACCAATCTCATTGTTTTTCATGCGTTTAAAATACGATGAAGGTGAACAATTTCAAAAATATAGATTCAAAAAAGTTAGAGTTCCATATATTTCAGTTATCAAATTTTATTGGTTCAGAATGATTGTCGTTTCGATATTATGGTTTCTTTACGATTTTAGTGTGTATGCATTCGGTTTATATTCATCTCCAATTTTGAGTCACGTTGTCGCTAAAGATCCAGTTACCGGTGAGCAAGATTTATATCAAAATTTCGGTTGGAATATTGTTCTTAATTTGTTTTACATTCCAGGTGCATTTTTAGGCGCCATTGCAGCCGATTATATCGGGCCAAGAGTGGCTCTTGTCACTGGTGTTTCTTTACAAGCTATTGTTGGTTACATCATGGCTGCATGTTATAGTAGATTGGACAAACATATTGCAGCATTCGTTGTCGTTTATGGTATATTTTTAAGTTTAGGTGAATTTGGCCCAGGTGATAATATTGGGTTATTGGCATCGAAAACTTCAGCCACTCCTATTAGAGGTCAATATTATGGTATTTGTGCTGCTATCGGTAAAGTTGGTGCCTTTGTAGGCACATATGTTTTCCCAATTATACAGAAAAACGCTGGTGGTGCTGACACTTTGAAAGGTCAACAACTGCCTTTCTGGGTAGCCTCCAGTTTATGTGTCTTTAGTGCACTCTTGGCATTGTTCTGTTTACCACCTGTGGATCAAGAAGCTGTTGAAAGAGAAGATCGTTTGTTTTTGGAGTATTTAACTAGTACAGGCTTTGATATCACACAATTAGGTACTGAAGAATATGCAGGTGTTGTTACCGGTGACGATAACTCTTCAGATGATGTGATCAAGGTGACTTCAAACGTAAGTGTCCCAACTGCTGCTAAATACTAGTTTTAAACTCACTATAAATATTTTTTTAATTGTGTATTTTTGTATTAATCAATTCTTTCTTCCATCCCGACATACCTCTTATCTAATCTCTACTCATATAGCACGGTTGTATGTATGTGTAAATGATTTTTTTTTTCTTTCAATTACGCGTCAGTTTTGAAAAACGCAAACAGATTCTCTGTACAAACAAACAAACAAACTAACAAACATATTGACGGGCTGCACCCATTACAAGACAATGGACAGCAACAACAACAACAACAGCAATAATAATAATAGTTATCCCAATAACAGCAAGAGGAAGTCTGTGATATACACTTCAAGATCCACTTTAGTTGGGTCCAATACTCGCAATGATCAAAGACTCGAAGCTGCAAGAAGACAAACCTTGGAGTTAGAAAAAGTCGAACAAGAAATAACCTTAACATTACAAGAAATCGACAGAAACCTAGACAAGACCAACAAGGTCATCAATGAGTCATTGATGCCGGTTATTAAAGCTTACTCGAAAAGCTCAAAAAAGCTTTGGGAGGGTTCCAAATTCTGGAAGAATTTTTTTGAGGATTCGGCCAATATACAAATTGGAGGTGTAGAAGAGATGGCAGATAAATATAAATCAGAAAAAGAAGAAGTGGATAATACAGGGAAGACAATAATTAACCAAAATCCGGTGGTGACTCTGGAAAAGGAAGGAGATGACACAGCGCTTGGAGAATCTACAGGTGGACAAAGTATAATAGCGAGATATTACAATCAAGTGAACGGACAACAACAACAACAACAACAATCATCGACGCTTATCAAGTCCACACCAAAGAAGAAAAGTTCACAACACTTTGAATCCTCACAATTACAACCACCTTCTTCGCCTATCATTCCTCAAAATAATAATAATAACAATAATAACAATAACAACAACATGACCACATCTTCTATATTCAACAACTTAAATAAGGAAGAGGAGATCAATCTTCATAATGCATACAAGATCAAATTAACACCCAACAAGAGGCAAAAAAGTGGGATTTTTGAAGACAGTCCGGACATAGCACCGCCACGGTTGACGGCATTTTCTTTGTCGAAGAATCCAAACAATAATCTTATCCATAGTTTTAATAACAATGACTCTACCCAGTTGACTGGTTCTCCACCAAGGACAATTGCCTTTGCCAGAAATGAAAAGGGTTCTACTAAGAGGACACCGTCTAAGTTATTGGCTCAAAATAAAACAAAAGATTTGAAAGATATTGTTGGTGCAGATGATTCTTCTTTACAACAACCTCCTCAGTTCACATTGACCAATACTCAACTGTTGTTTGGTCAAGTTGATGATGATAGTACGAGTATATATCTGGCCCCGCAGGCAACGGTTGGACAGATAGATAAAAAAAACAATAACACAAAAGAGCAGTTTGAATTGGACGCCATACTTGATAATAAATATGATCAATTTAAGAAGAGTAACAACATTGATTGGTCAGAAGAAGAAGATGATGATGATGATGAGATGTTGGAAGATCGAAAACAGGGGCTGTCATGATGTGTTTTATTAAGTGAAATGAAAAAAAAATCAAATTGTTTTTCAAAATGAATTTTTTATTGATCTCAACTCAATATTTGAAGAAATTACCCAGTGTATAATACTACTTTTTAGATGGGGAATATAATGTCAAAGAGTATTGCGCCTGAGTGTGACGACTTGAAGAAGAAGTATGACGACTGCTTCAACGGTTGGTACACGGAAAGTGAGTCAAGTTGATTCATTTATATATGAGATGGACATATGATATATTAACCTAACAATTTATAGAATTCTTGAAAGGTTTAAGTGTAAGTGTGTTTTATTAAAAGAGAAAACAAAACACAAAATTGTTATGTCTATCTATGAGAACGATGTCATCAGTTCTGAAACAATCATCATACTAATTTATTCTATTCCTCCGGAATGTAGTTGCAAAATGAATGTGAAGACTTGTGGTATGAATACAGGGAATGTATTGAAGTGAGTTATATTTATGTATAATACCAAGTGAAAAAAAAGAGAACACTAACAACCCATTAATAGGTGCATTTGATTAAGAAGGGGATCAAGCCAATGTTAGATGAATCTGAAAAGGATTTTCCGTTTGAAAAAGGTGGTGTATTGGATGAGAAGGATGATAAGAAGAGTAAATAAATGAAATGAATGAATGGTATTGTATATAATTATAAATTTAACCAAATTAGAGACTCAGACCGCCCCTAAAATTCGAATTTCCAATGTGTTGTTTGTTATCTATAACATCAAATCTTAGCAATTCTATCAATTATCCTCTCTCATAAGCATTTGTGTCTCTTTTTTTTTTTTTCTTTATGAAGAAAAACCCCATTATCTCATGGGTAATGAATGATTGTTCAGCAAATGTGTTCTCGTGGAATTGTTATTATGGAGAGACTCTTCTCTTTTTTTAAGATAAGTTTCTTGCTTTTCAATACTATACAGAGAATTGATAGACATGTATAACCAAAAAAATTCCCTTGATCTCTGTAATTTAATGATTTCCAAATCGACCATGAGTTGTAAGCTATGATCTTGAAAGGGTTTTCTTCATGTTCCCATCATGGCAAAACATTCTATCATCGCTGTAGTCATCTTCATCTTCTCAAGTATAGCATTATCTATTCTTTCTGAAAGGATGTTAGTCCATGTTGTAACTCTTACTCTAAATTGTGTTGACAATCGAATTTAAATTCGCAATTGATTGGACCTTTTGTAAGATCGCAATTGAAGTCAAATTGATATCACAGTTTAATGAAGGAGTAATTTGAAGATGAAAATCACACTTGTCTGAGCTAGAATATGAATAGTAATTTTGCTAATGTAAACTTTTAAATACTTGCTACACCCTGGATCATCTTGTCAAAAGATATTTGAAAAAGTAAATCAGTAGTGAGATAGTAAATTATAAAATATATAAAGTTATATAAGAAGCTGTTTGTAACGACATCAAATTTTTAGATATCAAAACTCTTTAAAGTAACTTATGTAGAGCGGTTTTACAAAGATTGCTTTCTTTACCCCCGCCTCGAATGTTGCTCTCATTTATGGGGTCGTCACCATCGATGGTTTACCTTTTCATATACCGCTATCAGTCACAACACCAGAGCTTTTGAGTGTACCCCTCATCACTTTGTACCTCTTTTTTTTTTCCTCTCGAACTCTTTTTTGTAATCAGTCATGGCATGAGACCTAACTTCTGTCCTCAGTTTGCCTTTCTCCAACCAGTTCATTCTTTTTACACTGAGTTTCCCAATCATCAGTGCTTACAAATCACACTAAAAAAGCGTGTGATTTCACTAGGTCTTAGATCAATTTGAATTTCTTTTGCCTGAATTATTCGAAAGTATCACTACAAACTTGATGTCAACATTTGTTAACCCAAAGTGTACTCACTGTGAATGGCTGCTTTTGTTTCAGTTACATGCTGTGATGATAATTGCTAAATGTTGAAGAAAGACATCGAAATTCATTCTGATCAAAGTTCCTGATTTTCTGTACTATCTATAAAATATAGGATCGCGGTCTATAAGAGCATACTGAAAAACTCTAGTGCATAGTTGAGCTAATGAGAATATAAAATTTGGTAGGCTTTTAATTTCAATTTTCAAGGCTGATAGCTTCACGAGGTAGTGGTTTTATTCAATTCGAGCTTGTATTATTTTCAAACCCATCAATGTGAGCTACTACACAGAAAATTCGTTTAGAGAAGGGATGTTGAGCAACTTATACAATACATGGAGCGAAATTTGTGGCAATCAATTTCGAGTTTTTTGTGCAGTTTGAGTTCATTTGAGATCAAACTTGATCATGTAGTGTGAAGGTACTCGAATGATTTAATAATCTTACCGCTGTTGTACTTGACAATAGGTTACTGTCACATCTTAAATAATTGGTGAAATCAGTATAAAGTACAAAAAAAAAAAAAAAAAACCAAATGCTCAGGATTCCTCCATAAGCCAAAGCAAAATAGATCAAAGAACATGTCACTTGTTGAAGAGATATCATCAAAGGAAAGACAGTCACTCAAGAGATCGGCATACGTAGCAGACAATTTAGATCAACCCGATTCGTTGCAAAAAAATGGACGAAAATCGAGATCGACACAAGGTAATAAGATCAATTACAATTTAGCTGCATTGGAAGCAGCAGCACATGGACTTAATAATCGTGATGATGAAGAATATGTGATAACTAGGGAAGAAAAAAGGGCCCAGAAAAGGTTACAAGAGTTGGATCGTGAAGTTTATAACGAACAACAACAACATAATGTTGCTAAAATTGAAATACCAAAAAATGTTTTACAACAACAACAACAACAACAACAAAAGAAACAAACGGCAACAGTGAAGAGGATACTAAATTCTAAGAAACAACTTAGCAATTATCTCGATGAGAATGAGTCACTTGCGACAAAGAAGATATGGAAGTTATTAGAAGTGCCTACTACGATGGCATCATCATGGGAGGATGATCATCATTTGATGCAAGTAGTACCCAAACTTTTCATTTGTTCAATATGTGGGAACAATTCCAAATACAGATGTGTGCGATGTCAAACAAGGTTTTGTAGTGTGAAATGCGGTAGGTTACACAGTGAAACTAGGTGTAGTACTTATATTGGATAAAATTGGGTTGAAAGAATGGAGTTATGTTTCCACAACAAAAAACAGTCAAAGAAAAGCATCTCAAGAATATTATTACAACGACATACACTATTCGATGTATTTGCTTGAGAGGAGGTAGAAAGACATGTACGTATCAAGTGTGTAATTGATGTTTCAATTAACAATTGCAGAATTTGAAGATAGATTTCGATATTGTAGATTCTTGTCATGTCAAATTACTTGTTGATGCATAGTAGTACAACTGTGTAATTGGTGGTTTCTTTTTGTTTGTTTTAATCACAGAATAGTAGATATTTGATTGAAGAAGATAAAAATGATAAAGCAGTACCGTTTTGTTATTGACAGAATTATATTATCATCTTGGGAGCAGTTGTTGAAGTTTTTCAAAAAATCTGACTAGAAAGAGAGAATGAAAAAATTCCTCACACACTCTCTGTATAATGGATGATAAAAAAATGACAGTCAAGTTGGCTCTAAAGTTGCTCCAGTGATATACATTTATATATCAGCTCTCATTTTATGATGCTTTTGTTTCTGATAATCGATTCTGATATAATAAATTTTCATTTCGTATTTTTTCGTTTCTTTATATATAATGATATGATTGAATATATGAATAAATTTAATGTTCCTTGTGATGTCTCAAATGGAAGTAATATTCAGTGCTGTAACCTAACAATAAGATTCCAAAGGCTAAATGTAAGATTGGTACACCACTTGCATTTTCACCATCGAAATATTTGGCTCTGTATCTACCAACTAAACCGGTCAGTTTTGGGTATGAGGCCTCACCTTGAGGTAATTTCTTATAAAAAGAAACAACTTGTTCCATTCTCTTAGCAGAAGGGTTTGATCCCAAGTTCTAGAAATAAATATTTGATTTGTTAGTCAATTGACTTGTTTTCAATGGCATAAATCAATCAATCAATCATCATTAATAATAACCATGGATTAATCGGTGATTGTAGGTAGTTGATACCAAAACTAGAGAGAAAGAAAAACAAAACCACTTACCTTAGCAGAAGCGATCTTTGGTGGGATCAAAGTGGATAATGAACGTCTGGCAACAAAAGACATAATTATTGGATGTGTATGTGATGGATTGATGTATATAAATCTAGTTAATTCACTACCGTGTAATTAAGTCTCTTTGTTGTTCAATTTTTTGTATTAAGCGCAAAAAGTTTTTTAATTTTTTTGAAGAAAATTGAAAATGATCATTGGTTGAATATTGACACGGGAGTAGGGATTGGCTGCCAATATATATATATATATATATATATATATATATATCTACGTACCATAGAAAGCTAAGTAAATTACACAATTATTATCATTACAATATTGAATTGTGTATGTCTCTCCATATATATATATATATATATATCAATATAAAGTTAATCATTTAAAAATGGTACTAGTATTGTTTTTTTCATTCTTTTCACACCGAAGCTGTACTTATATACAATACATTATTACCTCTGATGAACACATCACCATATTTCCTAATCAACTCTTGCTTACTGAACTCCTGTGTACTCTCCAACACTATATTCATATATCCATCTATACTCTGCAATAATCCTATAATGAGTTTAACCTCTCATAGTTAGTAACATATGGCATATATATATTATATGGATGATGTATTGGTAAGACAAGTAACTCACCATGATATTCTATACCACTTCTTAATTTCACAACAACTTGTTCTCCCTTTATTTGTGAAAGAAATGAACTTGGATCAGTAGTGGTGGTGGTAGTAGTAGTAGACGACTTTGATTCAGACATATCGTTTGTCTCTTGTTGTTATATACTTGTCTTGATATATATAAAAGATGATTGATTGATAAATTGACCCTTGTTCTTTCTTTCTCTTATTTGTTAAAGAAGAAAAAAAAAAAAGGAAAATCAAACAAACAAACAAACAAACAAACAAAAGAGATAGAAATACATACGTCACACAAGAATGAAGCTAATTGAAAACAATATCTAATCAACATCAACAAGTGTAATTGAAGGGGAGGAATGTAATTCAGTAGTTGTGCTAGTCCGAGTATTCAATTGCAAATTTTTAGGTAGTGTGTTAGCAATTTTTTCAACTAAATGTTACAAAAATGTTTATATGTATACTATACATACAACTGTCTGATACCCTTGCAAATGTATTAGAAGAAATAGAAGCTTAGTCGTCTCTTACTACTAAATATCGTCATCAATTTTAATTTGTTTATAATTTACTCTTGAGTAATTCTAACTCGTATGTATGTGTTGAATCTTCAAATTGGTAAAATGTAAGGGGACTGACTACCTGAGGCAAGATGAAAAGAAGAAGAAGAGATGATGACACACGAATTGGGAATAAAGCTGTGTTAATTCTGAGATGGAACAGGTGTTAGCAAAAGGCTCAATTGTGAAAAATCTTATCTCTTTACCCATCTCCCATCATTTCTAGCCAAACCACAAACAGATTAGATTGTATTAAATCAATTTAACAAGGATTGTTAGTGTGTTGTTTTTTAATAATTTCCAGATCGGGTAATTTATTACATTAATTGAGGGAGATTCAGATTTGATTTGATTTGATTTTCATTCCAATTTCTTCTGAACAAAGAGATGTTGTTCATCTAAATTAAAAACCAATAGACCATCCTTATAAGGATCATTTCAATAACAAAAGAATTCAGTCAGTCAAGACACAATTTCTAAGTAACTTACAATATTTATAAACAATTGTGTGCCTTTTTCTTCAAATTTTACGTGTTAAAAAACAAAATTAAAAAAATTAAAAAAAATTAAAAAAAATTAAAAAAAATTAAAAAAAAAAGTGTGAGAGAAAGAGAGAGAAACACACACAACATTATAGAGAAATCATCCATCATCATCATCATTTAACACAATCCAATTTATACACCCGCCGCCCATCCCTCATCACCATCACCAGCACATCATGACTGATAACGTATTAGTCCACCAACAACTGCCACATACATCAATACCATCACATGACCCATATCTGCCCATTGGCTTGAACTCCAAAATGCAACAATTCCCAATATCAAATACAATGGTATTAACAAATCTGGATGATCATAATGGCGGTCTCATTGAAGATGATGGAGATGAATCCTCAACGGATGCATCGGAGGACTTACAATCAAGTCTATGTAAGAAATGCAATCTCCCCATCAACGAGGGACATGCATACGAGTTAGGAGGTATGTTATAACTCGATCTCTCTTTCATTCTTACCCACACTGTCACGTATATTATACTATATATAACGTGTGTGTTTGTTTCTATTTATAAAAAAAAAATTATTTTTTCTTTTTTACTAACATATCAAATCAATCATAGATGACCATTGGCATACCTACTGTTTCAAATGCTCCAAATGTGACGATTTATTAGGAGTGCAGAGCAACTTCTTGGTGCTAGGAACTGGTGCCTTGGTTTGTTCATCATGTTCATATTCATGTAAAAATTGTGGTAAAAAAATTGACGATCTTGCAATCTTAACTGGAGATCAAGCTTATTGTTCATCATGTTTTTGTTGCCGTTCATGCAAAAAGAAAATTGAAGATTTGAAATATGCTAGAACATCTAAAGGTTTATTTTGTATGCCCTGTCATGAGAGATTGTTGGAGAAAAAGAGAAAACATGATCAATTGAAAAGATTACTGTTGCAACAGACAAAGTCAAGAAATAGTGAGATAATGGATAAAAACCTTCCAGATATCCCTTCAATTGACTCAGCATCATCTTCTTCCTCCAACGTTGACATGTTAATGACTCCACAAAATACCAAGGGCTCAGGAAATGTCTCTACCCATGGTGTATCATCAATGAAAGATGAACTCCCTCAACAACAAGATGTGATATTGGACATCCCATTGAGATCTCCACAAAGAAATGCCGATGCCCTGGTGGCTGCAAAGCTTGCGACATCTTCCCCCATCGCATCCGCACTTGGATCACCTCCACCGCTAATGAACATGACATCACTGATATCTTTATCTCAACAAGACGACTCTTCGAGCAAGCAATCACTCAAATCGCCTTCTCAGAGAAGTGCACCATTATCACCACAACATGGCGCTAATAGAAATGTTGTAGTGATAGACTCTGCTAATTCGGCCGAGAAAGAGGCTCATAACACAAATGATAATAGACCTGATCACGAAGAAGAAGATTCATTTGTAGAGATGGATATCAGTATAGATTACTCTACCCAGACCCGGTTGTTAGAGTCAACTACAACCAACAAAGAAGCAAAAGGTTTGAATATCGAGAATCTCACACTTTCACCAGAACTGCCTGTTGCAATACCTAATCCATACGTGCCACAAGAACCTTCAAAGGAAGATGCTCCCATAAACAAATCGCAACAAGTTGCAACAACACCTAATAGTAAGAGTCGGTCTTTCAAATTTGGTACAGGAAGTGCCAATAGCACACCAAAGTCTCCATCGAATGAAAAAATTGGACAAGGAATGACAAGGTCTCTTTCAATAAGGTCACCTAAAAATTTCTTCCACCGTCATAAAAGAAGTATCAGTGGCTCTTTAGATTTGTCCACTTCATCATCAAAGACACTATTGCCACCAACTGAAGAACGTTCCGTCAACACAGCTACAAATAGTACCGCTGTAGCTTCAAATGTTACACCATCCTCATCCACAACGACTGGAACAACGCTGGCCTATAGGACACCACCAATTCCCGCCACATCAAGTTTCAACTCAGGACATCTGCGTAATGCTTCCGAAACTTCAAATGGTGGCGAGGATTCAAGCTTGAGAAATCAAACAGACCTTGAATTAAGGGGCTTGAGAGTAGATATCCATAATTTGCAACTGCTCAAATCTAGTTTGAAGATCGATATTGAACAACTCACTTTGGAGAAGGAAAAATTACTGAAAAGAGTTGGTGAGGAAAGGAAATTGTTGGAAAAATTACAATTAGAAAGCAAAGCATTAAATTCCAAGTTGAATCTGTCGTCATCTTCTGCTAATTCTGTACAACAACAACAACAACAACAACAACAACAACAACTGCTGACAAATGAAATGAAACAAGCAACAACTTCGAACAGCACACCACCATCTACTTTACCCCCATTAGCAGCACCATTAGCACCACCGGCCCCATATGCTACCCAGAAAACATCTTCGTCATCGTCTTCATCATCAACAAATATTGTAGAGGAGAATCATAGCACCATAGTTCAAGTTGAGGAAATCCAAGAGGTCAAACCAAAGCAAAAAGCCAGATTTTGGAGAAGGCCAAAGATCACCAAGACGACGAGAGACTTTGTGATATCGTCACCGTCTAATATGAATATAAATAAAGGATTGGAGGAATCGTTTGTGACTAATCTAGAAGACTCAAACAACAATGGAGTACTGAATGCTCAGATGAAAAAATTGGTACAAACTATGAACAGTTCACCCAAAAAAGTCTCTGTACGGGATCTTTTTGGTGTGCCCTTAGAGGTTAGATGCCAATATGAGAACAGAGTTACACCATTTATTATGACAAAATGTATCGAAGTTGTTGAATTGAAAGGTTTAGAGATAGAGGGAATTTACAGGATAAGTGGAGGTACCACTTTGGTGGAAAAATTGGAAAACTCATTTAAAGATTATCAACAAGGTCAACAGCAAAATTTGAAAAATTTAAATGAACTAATGGATCAAGATGTACACGCGGTGGCAAGTGTTTTGAAGAGATATTTAAGAAAATTGCCAAATCCTATGATTCCATATGACATGTACAGCTCATTCATCGACTTGGGTTCCGTGGATGACCCAACAACAACAACAACAACAGCAGCAGCAGCTAAAATAGAGAAACTGAAAGTTTTGATAAGTAAATTGCCACAGTTAAATCATCAGAATTTGGTTGTCATATTGAATCATTTGTTGAAAATTTTTGAGAAATCAGCATCAAATAAGATGACATTGAAAAATATTTCAGTTGTATTTGGACCAACGTTGATCCGTGATGTTGATGCAGAGAGAGAAATTACCGATATGAGTTCAAGAACTGTTGTATTGGAATTTATCTTGCAAAATTTTGATGTATTATTTAACAAAAAGTAGTTGATGATAATGAACTTGATAATTTATTTTAGTTGTGAAATAGATTTAGATATATATATATACACGATGGAAATTTATTATGAATATGAAATGATATGCAATGAAGTGACATGATATGACTCAAGTAAAGCTTAATTCCTTGTATCGTTGAATTTAATTCTCACGATGACTTAAGAATTGTAAATGAAATATAGAATCATCATTTATCTGTGTCCTGTATGATGTCTTGTAACAATACAGCTAGCTTGCTTTCTTAGTTAGTCAAGCGATATACCAAACCATATGTCAAAGCCACACTGTTTTTATAAATAATGAAATTTGAGTTTTTGCAACATCGTTGCTGTTCATACAAAATTACTTTTCAGTGAACGTCTCTGATTTCTTCACTCGAATACATCTCATGCCTTCTATGTCCGAGTCTTAGCAAATGCTCAACAGCTGCAAATTCTTTCTTCGGTAAGTTTCTACTCTTATCGAATTCCAGATGTATATATTTTATCCAGTTTCCTCTATTTTCCTATTTGCATGAAACACACAGATGGTTAGTAATTTGGGAATATCTATAAAAATGATAAATAAAAAATTCGAAAAAATGATGCATACTCTAGGTTTCTTATATGCAGACCTTATGCACTGCCTATATAGACTTATGACTTCCTTCTGAAGCCCAGATAGTCTGACCATAGTGAGTTGTATTTCTATTAAAATTACCGATTGATTCAATCTCTAAAAGAAAGGATCATCTAATATCGTATCCGAGAAAAGGAATAATTTTTTTCTTTTTTGGGGGCTGTTTTTTTGCCTTGTCAATCTTCAGTGATGATTACCAATTATTATCAATTATCATTATTCGTTATCGAGATTACACTTCTTACTATACACATGAAGGGCTAAATATTACGGTTCCAATACTCAACCAAGTCCCGCCCTCTCCAAGCTATTGCCCAACCTGTCAGTTCTTCCAGCTCCTTCATAGTTCGTAAGATAACTTTTTGCTCATTTTCACTTTCCATCAATTTTCCAGCGATCCAAAATGGTTGTATCATGTTGATCCAAGCTCCATGATCACGATTTGTTACGCTGATGGCAATAATTTGACGAGCATGAGATGTAATTGACCGATGAATCATACTACATTTATCACCTGGTGGTGGTGGTGATACTGGGAATTTGAAAAGCCTTGGCTTATTTTGCATCATCAAGATCACAGCCATGTGAAACATTTGATTTCCGGAGATTGCAGGCGCATTCGTGTACAACACTTTTGGGAAGGGTCCATTAGAAGGTTGTTGTTGTTGTTGTTGACAATTGGTGATACTGTGATGAGATGAATCATAGAGGGGCAACATATCATCGGGTCTGTTTAATTCCCATTCTCTCAATTCATTCCATAATTTTTCCCATTCGACATCGAAAACCAAATCAATATCAGATTCGGTATTGTACAATAAATTCATCACTCTTGAACAAAGAAAAACCATACAATTGGCGTACATATCAGTTTCATCATATTTGGAATCAACAAATTTTTCGCGTAGATTATATTCAGACCAATCGGGAGGAATCCAATTCTTGAAAGGTATAATAGTTGGGTTTTCTGAAATGATGGAGGAACAAATATCCATTCTAGCAAAACACCAAAATAAAGCTCTTGATAAGGAATCATTACTGAATCCATTGATACCACATGAAGTAAACAAGGCAAAGCAACCTTCGAGATGACGTCTCCAATTCATTGGCGATGAAGACATCATCTCTAAACAACACAACAAGACACATGCACAAACAATTTTTAAATCAATAGTCATAGTCTTGATTGTTGGTATCAATTGTTGCAATGAATATCGATAAAAGGCAACCAGGGTCTCCTTTGGATATTCCGGATTTGTTCTCTCGAGATGTTTTGCCGAATACGCCAACATCGCATAAAACAATGCAGGACTATCCTTTGATAATCTAGGAATGACTCTACTAAAATGTCTGCCACTGTCAAACATATCCAATGTTGGTGCAATCACCATTGTGAAATTGCGGAGCAATTCAATCTTATCCGACTCGTTGACTATAGGTTCCTGATCTTGTTGGGAATGGACATCGATCAAGGCTTCAAATGACCTGACATCATCTGGCATTGAAAAAATCTCCATTTCATCATTGTCAAGCTTGTTATTTTTCAAATACATGAAATCCCTCAAGATGTTATGTAAATCGTTATAATCATTACACTCCATCACTGAATCGGCATTGATATTTAAAAAAAATTGATCCAATGAGGATGAACGCTCTTCTTCTTGCTTAGGAGTCCTTGGTGATGGATTGTTTTGTTCACTCACTGCGCTTGCTGAAGAGTATGACGATGATGATGAGGATGAAGAAGATGAAGAAGAAGATGATGATGATGAAGATGTTGACGCTGATGATAATGATGATAATATAGCTGAGGTAGAAGTAGAAGCAGTTGTAATCAAAGACGTACCATTACCTCTACGATCTGCACTAGAATATTCGAGCTCACCTCCATTAAGTAAACTAGGTAAATCCATTTTTGCATTGTTGTAAGGCAGTAGGCTAATTGCTTGCAAATTATCAGAATACTTGTCAAGTGCAGTTGTAGCTATTGTAGTTGGCGTTATGATCAGTTGATGCAAAGGATAATGCATCATTGGAGACTCAGCTTGCATCATGCCACTGAACTCTGAATTCGATCTCTTTGATGACATTACTGTGCTATTGTTGCTGTTAGCGTTTATAGGTGATGGTATAAGATCATTATTATTGGTGTAAAGACCATTCCCCAAGGACATCGATCTTTGTTTGCTGCCATAATTTTCATTACCAACACTCATATCCAATATGGTTGTAGCAGGGATTTTTTCTTGTTGAATGGTTGACAATATGCGATCACCGATTCTATTACCAATTTTCCCCTTACCATTACTGCTACATCCACTACCACCACCACTTAATACAGAAGAGTTAAAATCATTTAGTGAATTGTTGACAAATACCCCAGTCTTGACGGGCCAAACACATTGGAATCCTTTCTGTTGACAACTCAAGCACTTGGGATGCAGTTCATCACACTTACGATGACGTTTACGGCAAGTCAAACAACCAGTCCTCACTCTTTTTCTTTTTGGTTGTGCTTGATGTTGTTGTTGTTGAGGTAATGGGAACAGCTGAGGGGACGCATATGGGAAATCAAAAGCTTGTAGTTGTTGATGTTGAATTTGCAATTGTTGTTGTTGTTGTTGCAGTTGCAGTTGTAGTTGTTGTTGTTGCAATTTTTGTTGTTGTTGTAATTGGTTAGGCTTGAAAGATCTTATAGATGGAAGGCAGACCAGGTCAGAAGACATTGTTAATTTGAAAATCAGTGTGAATTAAGCATCAGAGACTATTTGATTTGACAAGATTTATGTACTGAAGTCAATATGGGAAAAAAAAAAGGGACGAAAGTAATTTATATCACCACTTAATCATTATTCTCTTGGAATATACAAGTTTATGATGATACAACTGGCTGAGGTCATCCATCAATTTAGGACAACTCTCACGCGGTAGTGTGCAAAAGTTCAAATTTCCCCACAAAATAACTTTTTTTGTTGTATTAACAAGGGGGAGAAGAAGGGACACATACAATACAACACAACTACTATTATTATAAGAATTGTACTTTAAATATATCTATTTCTGTAACTGTTGAGGGGAGCAAAAGTGATGTGTTATACATGTCAGGAAATCCAATCACCTATGTATCTATATATATATATATATATATATATATATATATGATATATATTTAAAGAAGAACACTTACGCTATTCATTTTGATGGAATGTGTCAACATCCACTTTATCTGGCAGCTTTTGGGTTAATAAGAGACTACTTTTTGCCTTACTTTTTGCCTTACTTTTTGCCTTGCCTTTTTCGTTTCGTTGTATGTGAATAGCCCCGGATGCGGATGAGTTTCTCCACTTATACACACATTCTACCTCCATTGCTCCGTATAAACAGAACTACAACTTACAACATATATTTGTATACCAAAAAAAACTCTTGGGGATAGATAATAGGATTTGGTGGGACCACTTTCACATCGTTTAAAAATCATAAATAACACTTCTCACATAAAACATAAATAACAACAATATACATCTCTACTTAATACTTTCTGTTTGGCTTATCCTGCTAGTGGTTTATCGGATATATGTAACAATCAATAGATCTAATTCATATACAAAAACACTACTGCAATAATTCAAGCAGATCAAATAAGCCACATTTAGATGCGATGAACAACAATCTTCGGTCTCCAGTTGTTTTTCTCTATTAGTGCAGATACTCTTATTTCGATTTATCATATCACAACAGCATTTTATTATTCTCTCTATCAAAGATTATTGTTCTCATACATCAAGGCTTTCACACCCATGGAAATATAATAAATAGCTCTTAACTGGGGCTGTTTGATTTCTCGCTCTCAGAACCTTTTTTTTTTTTTTTTTATTTTACCTTTTTTTCGCCTCCTTTCTGTAGTGACGTATTAATCACAAATTATCAACTGATCAAATCGTTAAACCTATTCTAAGCGCCAATCGTTACAACTTATCTGCTTCAATATTCTTCTCCATCATGTCAGAGTTGAAAGAGTAAGTAATCAGTTGCTTTCCCTTTCAAGGGTTCGTGCTCATCGACATATACTGACCAAATTCAACGATAAATAGATTTGTACAACAAATCCCACCACTCACAAGAGTATTGACGTTGACATCGTTAGGTATAGCCGGTGCCTTTGCCATCGATCTAATAAGTCCAACAGCTTTAGTATTGTACTGGCCGTATGTCATCTCCAATTGGCAAATCTGGAGAATTGTGTCTGGGTTTTTCGTTTGCAATATACATGGACAACCGATGCAATCGTTAATGGACTTATACATGATATATTCATACTCCAGAGGCTTGGAAGAAAACAAATTCATTCATCTAGTTGATTATGCTTATTACTATGTCATCATCATCCCATTGATATTGCTTTCCACTTCCTTCACTAGCGCCTTGTCTTTACAAAGTGGGCTCTTGTGTGCTTTAACTTATACATGGTCCATCTCCAATAGAAATCAACAAGTCAATTTCTATTTCATCACAATGAAAGCCGGTATATTACCAGTGGTTTCATTAGGATTTAGATTGTTATTAAACGGTAAGCTGGATTTCGTACAAGCTTTTATGGGAATGTTTAGCGGTTACATTTACAACTGTCTCGAGACAAGAACGCTTGGTCCATTGATGAGTCTCTTGAATAGAAATACCCCACAACAAGTCTCTAATAGAGTTGGTACTTTAAATTCCTTGCATCAAAACACAGAAGAATTATACTACGACGGTTATTTACCAGCCCCAGGTTGGTTCAGAAAATTGGTTACCGGTAACGCCAACGTTGCTTACGAAAGACCAAGGAATAATTTCTCCAACAACACAAATACTAGCAGCTCACTGAAGCTGTCTGGCTCAAGTACTTCCACCACTTTTACATCAAGTAGTGTATTCAGAGGAAGAGGACATAGATTAGGAGCAAACTAAATGACTCACCTCAGTCATGTACATATATACATACGATTACTACTGACATGAATTTTTTTTTTCTTTTTTTTTGTTATCACATATCTTTTTTAATGATAATAATCCCAAGACAGAATGCAATTGCATTTAAAATCATTGAAATATGTATATAAGTCAATCGCCATTATTTAGATCAATCTTCACTGTTGCTTAAAGAATGTATTTTTTGGAATAAAATAAAAAAAATGTAGATAGTAATTAACAAAAGAAATAATTTTTTTTATAAACTCGAACGCAAAAATCCCCTACCCCAATCTCCCAACTATACCTTTTTATAACAAAGAGGGGTTTTCCATATTCCTTATATTCTCTGGAATATCCATATCAATATCAAAACCAATCATCGATCCGTCCACCTCTCACCTTTGAATAGACAAAAAATAAAAAGTGAAAAAAACTATATATATATATATGAATGTATAAATGTAAAAAATAAAAAAATTAAAAAAAAAATGGGGTATCACAAAATGGAAATAAAAAGAAAAAGTTTTAATCATACACTCTTTTTGAATTGCAAAAGCTCATGACAGAAATTCAACCATTCATTCAACCAACAATTCAAAATCCACCAATTGTTAAAGTTTAAACCAACCTCATTACGTCTTAAAATTTCATCATTTATACTAGTTATGATTTTTGAGAAATTCAAAATTAAAATTCGAAAATTGCGATTTTCAAATTTGCGAATCTCAACAAGTAAGAAATCGACAAAACTTTTCATTATGGAACGATTGTACCTGCTGAACAATGGCGAAAAATGAATGGTCTCGTCATTGAATGCATCATCATCATCATCATCTTCGTCATTATTATTATTGTTATTATTATTATTATCATCATTATTATTATTGTTATTTTTCTTGTCATCATTATTGT
This sequence comes from Nakazawaea anatomiae, assembly GCA_030556755.1. NCBI lineage: Eukaryota > Fungi > Ascomycota > Pichiomycetes > Alaninales > Pachysolenaceae > Nakazawaea > Nakazawaea anatomiae. The sequence continues at coordinate 24,724 of JAKTUO010000026.1, read as the reverse complement.
TATTGTTATCATTGATATTATTATTATTATTATCATCATCATCCCCATGACCGCCTTCATGTTCTTGTTCTTGAACTTCTTCCCCTCCTTCTTTCTCGGACACGTTAAACAATAATGGAATGTTGATCAAAAAAATTTCGAAATTTTTGAAAAAATTAATAAACAAAAACCTTTCAACAACATCATCAACTTCTAAATTGATAATTTCACCAATTTGTAAAATTTTAAAATTGTTTGATAGATCCTTATGATACAAGAACAACATGTTTGACAAACTTAATGAACACCTTGACAGTTTCACCAAATCTCCCAAGGCTGTACAGAATCGAACCAATGCATCATAATCTTGCCGCTGATGCTGTTGCTGATGCTGCTGTTGCTGCAGTTGACCTTGTTGTTGTTGTTGTGATTCCTCATTACTCACCATATCACGCTCATGGCAAAAATTTGTCCAATTTAAACTCACATAATTCAAATTATTCACCAAGAAATCATCACCTAATTGATAAGACAAGGGGCTTAATGATACAAGACATTTACAATAAAAATCTCTAATATTGGTCTCATTGGGTAATTGATTGATAAATTCAATCATCCTGTTGAAATCCCCCGCTGCCAAATAATTGTAAAATTGCTTCACTATTGGATCATCAATCTTTGTGAAAATGTAATCTAACGATATTTGACCCCCGCTTTCAGGTTCTAAATCTTCTTCAATATGCTGTTGTGTGGGGAGTTGCCGTGGTATACCATGCTCAACAACCAAGTGTTGCTGCACCACTTGTTGTGGAGGTTCAAGCAACGAGGATGGAGATTGTTGTAATTGATGTGAAAGTTGTTGTCGTTGTTGTTGCTGCTGCTGCAACTGAGCTTGTACATGAAGCTCTTCTTCATATTGCAGCAGCAGCAGCAGCGGCGGCTGATGTGGTAAAGTTTCTGACCCAGTCACATCGGTTGGAATCATCATTGGAATGAATGATGACTCATCCTCCGCATTGAATGATGATGGGATTTGCAAATTTCCCAGCTCATACCTCTCACTTAACTCTTTGATCCAAGGTTTGGACTCTATTCCAACATAATGATACTTAGAGTTACCCCTTGTTCCCAATCTCTTTGTCGATATAGATGGGAACAGTATTCGCACCAATTTGCCAATACCTGATTGACCAAGATATTCTACATCACATATATCACATAGTAAAGTGTAACTGGAATAAATGACCCATCTTGGTGTTGCAATGAATGTGTTTTGAGATTTGGAATGTTGTACCGATGTACTAGGAGATTCATTGGAAGTGGAACTTATGCTTTGAATAGCATTCATTAATACTTGTGACTGGAAGCTATCTACTGGTAAAACTTGATGAACCGAATTGAAACATTCAAATAAACAACGAATAGCAAACACATTTTTGTTACGTTCTCTTTGTTGAGATTGTTTCACCGTTGGCTTTGTGGTTTGAAAAATACGAATATCTGATCTTGTTATGAGTAATTGTTTGGCGAAATCGTTTATTTGAATATGTTGTTTTAAAGAATCAAGAGCTAATTCTCTTATCTTAGCTTCCGATTCTTTCAAATTAGGTTGTTCTAATTTGATTTTTTTATTAATATGACTATCGGCATTGCTACTGCTCCCTTCTGATAATGCGGTAGCAATACCATGTTGTGGATCATGATGATGATGATGATGATGTTGCCGTTGCTGTTGTGGTTGTTGTTCTATGCTCTCATCTTTTATGTGAATGGTGTTCAATCCACTGCTTATGCTTAAATTGTCAATGTTTTTCTTGTGTCTATAAATATTTCCTGCTACTGCTCTATGAGGTGCAGACAAAGATGATGGTGATAATGATGATGATGATGATGACGGTGGTGGCGGTGGCGGTATTGGTAGAGGTGGCTGCATCGGCTGTGCAAAAGATGATGATGATGATGCTGCTGCTGATACAGCTGCGTTTCGCCTCACATACCCCTGCCTCTCCATGGCTTGATTTGATGATACAAATGATGGTGTACTCTGTTGATTTACTTGCTGAACGTACATAGGATAGAATTGACTTGATGGATAGATGATTTCTGGATCTGGGTATGTGAAAATTGAATGTTGTTGTGGTTGATGTTGTTGCTCTTGACGAAGTTGCTGGAATTGTTGCTGTGGATGAAGACGAGCAGGTATCGCTGCTGGTGTAAATTGATGCTGCTGCATCAGATGCAGAAATGATTGCTGTTGATGATGAAAGAGTTGCTGTTGTGGGAAAAGGTTGTGCAGCCGTTGGTATTGCTGTGGAGAAGTGTTTAGTAATGGATCATTTGTAGAGGCGGTGGGGAGTGCATTAATGTTTTCCTCTTCTTCATCTTCTTCCTCGGGCCCTTCCTCTTCTTCTTCCTCGCTTGTATTGTGGATAGTGTAGGCTGTTCTGTTCTCATCCTCTGACATTCCCTTTGTGGTGGATGGCGTATATAGAGTTACAGTTCATGAACTTATTGTATAAAAGATCTTTAAAACACACCAGAGACCTTTTTTTTTTTTTTTTTTCTCTACGATTTCCCCCAAGGAAATCAAACAAAAAAAACATTTGAAAAATCTCTAAAATTTTTTTTATTGTTTTTTTTTTTTGTTTCTAATAATAATGATACGATTGATTACGTTTTACTCGATTATGTATGATATATGACATATATGTAATTCAATCATATACCTGTTATCTATAATATTATCTCTTCTTTGTTAATCGGTGAAATTGATCGGAATAATTGGAACTGGGATAGTGCATACAGCATATTTATCTGTACGGCAACTGAACATTGGTGATACTGCACTTGGCACTTTAACCGTGAATGGTGTTGACCAATCAGTCATATCAATAGTGTTACCATCGACATCGTCATATAAAGTCCTTTGACTGATTAAACCCAGAACGGCAAATGGTGCAGCCCATATTTGACCTCTTGACCCTTTTGGAATGTTGCAAGTATAAGAACTTGAGATGGAATAACTTCTCGAAACACTGAAAGAACCACTGAAAGTGAAAAGGTTTAAAACAGGAACAGCTAATCCAGGGTCGATAGAGTTGGAAGTAGACAAACCAACACTAATTGAAAATGAAACGTCACCACCGGAACCTCCAAAGCTGTTGTGGCATGAAGTGATTGGTACTGCCAATTGTATTTGCGAATACAACTCATCAACCAATTGAACCTCAAATTTTTTTTTGTAATCGTTTGCTAAGAGCTTAAAAGTATCTGTAGTATTTGAACATGATGAGTTTCTCATTGATACTGCTTTCGCCTTAACAATCCTTTGGATGAAAGCAACATCTTCAACCCGGTCTTCTGATAGAGCAAGAAGATCGGACACTTCAGTAGAGATCAGCCACGCATTTAACAAGATGCTTAGAAGAAGTATTAAGAACTTGTATATAGTCATTTCTGGGAAAAATGATATTATTATTCAGGTTATCGCTATAACGAGAAATGCTTTCAGTAGCTTATTCTGGTTTTTTTTTTCATATTTAAAGATGAAGATGACAGCATAATTTGACACAAGCATAGCTTTTAAAGATAAACTTAAATTGATCTGCTAATAGGAAACGCAAAATTAAATCTGTTGAGTTTATTGCTTTAAAATGGAGCATATCAATAATAATTGTCTGTAGCATAATGAGCTTTTACATATCACCTGAATTTCTCATTCTCCTTCTTTTTTTCTAATACCAACAACATAATAATAATAATTGAATTTATCACAAGTCAATATAATCTGATTGATTTATTGATGTGTCTATTTTTGACAGAAGTAGTAGTACACGTGTCACCAATACAGGGGCTGTTGTGAGTGGAGGCGCCAAAAAAAATAAAGAAGAAAAAGAAAAATTGAGCAAAGGAAGAAGAAGAAGAACAAGCAAGAAGCAGCAAAGGACATTGTATCATCATCATCAATACCATCATCATGTCAATCAATCTACAAGATGATTCTGAGTATGACTCCACTAATGATCCCGATTATACCAATGACTACACCGTAATAGATGATAACGCCACCACCATTATAGATGATGAAGAAGACCTCATCGATGTAGATGACGACACGCAGGAGTTAATAGATATGAGTAAACAAATGTCATCATCTTCACCAGATAAAAAAAAATTAACAATGACACAGAGGATAAAGAAATATGAGATACCAAGAAAGCTGTTTCACTCTAGTATTGGTGTTTTAACTTTATACTTGTATTCACAGGGTGTTGAGATACAAGACGTGACACCACCTTTAACAGTAGCTTTAATAGTGATTACCCTATTAGACATAATCAGATTTAGATTCCCCAAATTTAATAAACTGTATGTTGCAGTGGTTGGGATCTTGATGAGAGAAAAAGAAGTGGATACTTGGAATGGTGTTATCTTTTACATTGCTGGTATATTAAGTGTTTTTTATTTTTACCCAAAGGATATTTGCATGATTAGTGTTATGTTTTTGAGTTTTTGTGATACAGCAGCTAGTGCCGTTGGAAGAAAATTTGGTAAATATACTCCAAAGATTACCAGTGGTAAGTCACTTGCTGGATCAATGGGGGCTGCTGTTACTGGTGCCTTTCTGTATTGGTTTTTTTATGTCAAAGTTGCCCATACTCAGGTAACTTTTACCGATCTCATTGCCAGTGGAGTTATAGCTGCAGTTAGTGAAGCTATTGAAGTTGGTCTTGATGACAATTTCACCATTCCATTTTTTACCGCTTTATTTTTATCTGTATATAGAAAGTTGGCCCAAAGGTAGAAGCTCAAAGAGAGAAAATGAGTGAGGGAGGGAGAGAGATACATAACATATTCATTCATTCATTTGGCTATCTTCATTTAAAAACAATCATAAGCAGTTACGAGGATAGATGGATAGATAGATTGATAGAGATAATAAACAATGGAAGCTTTATAGAAGTGGTTGGGGGGAAAGTCGTGTAGAGTATTATCAATAATATCTTAATAAGAGAAAAAACACAACAAAAACAAACCAAAAACGTGAAAAGAGAGGAAGAAAATAGAAACATTGGATGGAACAAAAACACACGACACGTTAACAATGCCTGCTACAAAGAGACGATCCATTGCTAATGGCTCACCATCTTTGAAAAGACCTAAAGTAGAACACTCTCAAGAAGACTTGAGAAGCTTCTTACTTTCAACTTTACAATTGGTCACCAATTTACGAGATGACAACAATAGAATACTCTCCAAGGAATTTTTCAAACTACCATCCAAGAAACTTTATCCCGATTACTATCAGTTGATAAGCGATCCGATTTCCATCAATGAAATAAAATCCAAAATTATAAATAACAAATACAAATCTGGTGTCGAGTTTTTGCAAGACTTTAAATTGATGAACAAAAATGCAAAATCTTATAACGACGCTTCCAGTACTATTGCATTAGATTGCGACTTTATATTGAGTTTTGTTGAAGATCAAGTAAAACAATTTAATGGCGAAGAGACAACAAATCCTGTAGTGAAACAAGAGGTTGGAAACCATAAAACTGACCAGCTCGAAAAGCTGGAACTGGAAAATGAGAAAGACGACAATGAAACAAAGAAGGAAGAAAAAGAAGAAGAAGGAAAAGATGAAGAGAAAGCAGGTTCCTTAGAGGCGGATGATGATACAGATTTTACAAAGCAATTAAGAACTCTTCTATATCAGTGCATCAATTACAAGCCATACAAAAGAAACAAAATCGCTCCACCATTTATGGACGTTGTAGATGGTGAGATGTACCCTGACTATTACAAGATAATTTCCAAAGGTATGTCGTTCAACTTGATGTTGCAAAACTTGACGGAATACAAAAACAATTTATCAAAATTTTTGGAAGATATCAATTTGATATGGTCAAATGCTCAAACCTATAATGACGAGTCTAGCTTGATATATCAAGACAGTGTGAAATTGTGCGATTACTTTTATAAGAAATTCTCCGAGTTTCTTGAACGTGAAAACATTGATTTGTCGTACGAGATTCCACAACCTGTAATCACTGTTAAGCAAGAAGTTGTAAAAGAAGGATCTCAACAACCAGAAAAGAGGAAAAGAGGAAGACCAAGATTGGAAGACGTAGTACCAGAAGACCCACCTCCAATTGAGTTTAACGATGATGAAAATGAGGATGATGAAGTTAACGATGATGAAGATGATAAGGAAAATCATGGGACCAAGACAACTAAAAATAATGGTGAATTTCATAAGAAAAATGAGGAACCTTTGCCTTTGACATTGTCTATCAAGAATGAAAACAATGGTATCAACAATTTTATTGGTTACGAGAAGTATGATACCAAATCACAAAATGAGATGTTCAAAAATTTCATCAGATCAATATCGATATGTTCATCGAGAAACATGTATAAGAAATCAAATTTACAAGACACAAAAGTTGGACAATTTATTTCAAATTTGGAAAAGAACAAACCGGAAAATGAGAAATTCTTTCAATCATTCTCAACAGAGTTTTTTCAATACAACTTTGTCAAAGATGATCTTTCATCGACTAATTTCACTTTGAATTTGAAAAATATCAACTCAATACAAGTTGATACCATGTTGAATATGCTCACTATCGATACTCAAAAATTTGAACAAGTTCTATTTTTCAATGGTGAAAAAATTAATGCCTCTCCAAGCGTTTACGAGGTTGATAATAGCGAAATAATTGAACAAAACAGATTGAGTCTGTCTAGATTCGACATCAACTTACTCCCTGGTTTGAATTCTTTGGAATTTGTGGTCAAAGTTGGTCCAATAATAGCTATTGACAGAAATGGCAAATTACCCTCCAGACATGCAACTAATCCAAACAATGAGAAAAACTACATTACAGAGAGGTGCTGTATATGGATCACTGTTGATCAATTTTGAACGATTAGAGTATTCAAAAGGAAGGAGACGTATAAATTAATTGTATAGTATGTGATCAGTTTGTGAAATTTTAAATATTTTAATCACTTAGATAACTTGTCCTGCCCTTTGTTTTGTAGCAGTGTTCTGTTCACATCTTAAAACGCTACTTACAAATGTTCAAAATACAAAACAACACAAGATTACAAGAGTTGAAGCCTATTTTAAGAAAAATCTTTGTAACTAAACCAAAACACCAAATATATCTGATATGATGCTGAATCAAAATTTCAAGAATGCTAGTACCAGCATCACGTTGAAATTTTTTACTTTTCAAATAATTAATGATTACTAGCATCTTTGATACTTGTTCAAATTGAAGTATCCAATTCGTTTTGATTTTCTGTGAATGCTTGGTCTTTCAAAGTGGTAAATGCTTTTGTGTAGCTATCGAAAAATTTAGTGATAGAAGTCATTTGTCATATTATCCAAAATTTCAATTATGCTTGATGAAAATTAATCGAAAAATGCTTCTTCTAGTTCACTTCATGAAAAGAAACTCGTTCAATGATACCGATCGATACAGTCCCCTCGTGATAACTGCTGTGGATTTGAATTCTTTCTTTTAACGATAACAACTCTATTGAAACTCAGTATATTATACACCAACCGTCAACAGTTTATCCAAATTCATATATAATGGCCCCGCATCATTTTTGATTCTGAATACTTCTTCAACTTTATCATCATCACCCAAATTTTTTTCATCACTAATCATATTGATCACCCTTGGTAAATTTCCATTGCTCATCGAATTAAAACTTTGTTCCAAGAATAAATTATTGCTATCTATAAGTACATCCCTTGTTTGATTAATCAATTTTTCCAATTGTAATATACGTTCTGCTTTATATTGTTCCTCTCTCGCTATCAAATCTTTTTGCTTTTGTTGAAGCACTTGATCATTCAGCAATAAAGGTTGATTTTCATTATTCATGTCATCATCCTCTTCATCATGAGTTGGCCGTAAGCAAGAGAGACATATGCCCATTGTTTTGATTTGTCAATCTTTTTTATCTTGGTTTGACTTACTTTTCCTTCACACTTTATCTACTTCGTCACTACATACCTCTATTTTTTTTTTTGAATTTTTCTTTTTTACTGCAATTGTGAATGGACTACACTACGAAATCTCACGTTTTTTGATTTAAAACTTTCACTTCACGTATATTATTGTATATCAGTTACAAAAGCAAATCACAATTTGGCCTTCAAAGACTCTTCTTGTTCAAACATCTCCCTGATCTCATTGGCCAGCTCAGTCAAGTAATAATTCAATTTCTCACTTGTGTAGCCAAAACCGTTTTCTTTGAAACAAGTAATGTTTACATGAAGGAAATCATTGTTGATCATATATGCCAATCCGTACCCGTCTGGCACTACCGGTGACCAACCATATCCATTGAAGTTGTTTGATGATAATTGTGAAGTAGATAAATACCAATGCGAAGAATAACTGTACATTGGATCGTTATAAAAATCATGAACTTTTTCTCCAGGCTCGTATAATTGTTTTAATCCAAATAAATGCCTGTCACAACCTTCCCCATTACTAGCCTTAGTGATATAATTAGAGTGAGACTTAATAGCATCTTGAAATAACTTCAATCTCAAGTCATGTTTGGCTGTACTCCAATTAGATACCAATTTCACACTTTCAGTTGAAACACTGCGGCAAGTCTCTGTTCTTCCTTTGTAAAATTTTCTCGTTGATGCCGACTCATAAGTTGGCTTTGAGATTCCAGTCATTTTGTAATAACCTAACTGAATCAACATTTGAATAAAGGCATCTGGGGATGTCTTAAATCTTTTGATAGCCTTTTTGCCAACACCATAATACTGAAATGTTTTAATATCTAATGAGTTGACAGTCTTGTTAAAGACTTCAATTTCTTCTTTGATAGCAGCATCAACTTCTGGTGATATATCCCAAATCAACTTGCTCCAAGATGGAATTTGTGAAATATCAGTGTTCAACTTCTCCAACGAGTCATATTTGTTCAACTCAGTAACCAACCAATCATTCATTCTCAAAGTCGGGGTACCATCCATTCTTGAATGCTCCCCCAAGAAACCTGAACTACCATTTTGTGAGACAAACATCTGAATAGGCTTGTCAAACCAACGATTTGTGCCATTACCATGCCAACAGTTTCTAGACCGTTCTTCAATGGTAATCGGAGAGTTCGAATCTAAACATAGGACAAATGAAGCAGATTGTATATCTTCCAAATTTTTGATGTTCAATGCACTCTTGGACAATTCTGCGTAATTCTTGGCCCAAACGTCTCTATTTGAAGAGGTTAAAATACCAACAGGAGCTTGAGATAAAGGCGTTTTTTGAGAAACAATAGCCAATAACTGTTGATAAATTTGAGCTTCATTGATAGCATCCCCATTGATATCATGGTGATAAACTTTGTAGAATTGATTCTCGTGGATTACTATCAAAAATCGATTTTCAACGGGATCAAACAAGATCGTTTCATCTTTTCCTGGTTTTGGAACTCTACAATTGTTGAACAGAAACTTGAAAGATTCCATACAATATGGGTTGCCTTTGATCAATTCTGGTTGTAAAGTTTCCAGTTCAACTGACTCCATGAACTCAACCACCTTCTTAATGATTAATGAAAACTTCAATAATTGATTGGATTCAATTTTGTAATTTCGTAAAGGTTTGTGACTGAAAAAATATGAGACGAATGGAGAGACAGGATCTCTGTATTCCAAATATGCATAATCATCCCACCATGTACTCAACCAGTTTCTTGACTTTAATCCTGACAATCTCTGCTGCAATTTTTCCAGATCACCACCTGGCTTGATAAAATCCTTGATCAACGACTCAGTTCTTTGATATCCTTTAGTGTTTTCACCATACAAGGGTTGAACTGACTTCAAATACAAACTCAGAGTTTGTTCCAAATCAGGGATAGGTAATGATGGTAATGAATCTTGATACTTGTACAAGTCACCTTTACTCGTTGCTTTAGATATTGATCTGACTGGCATTCTCCTTGACACTAGTAGTACCTTAGCAATGTTCCTCCTTGTTGCTATTATCATCTATCTTAATGTGGTCTTGATGTTTGGTTCCGTTTTTGTCAAACTATTCATATGTATGTATGATTTGAGACAAAAGGAATTTGATATCAGTTTATATAATTCTATGAGGCTTTCTTTGGTCATTTGCGCAAGATTGAACCGAAATTCCTTTCAACCCCATCTTTTCCCAAATCTGTTCCCATATGTTAAATTTTTTTGACACAGAGCACACACCAAATCCGGTAGCAAAAATGGAAAAATTGTGGGGCAAGCTGATGGAGATGCCGAGGTTGATATTTGAACATATAGAAAGATCTCTTTACAAAAAACAAACCGTATTGATGAATAAATGATTTTCAGCATCAACTATCTCTAATTCAGGATGACATGCATCCGGAAAATTTTGTGCTCGTGAAAAGTGGGGAACTGAACTTACTCATTAATAACGCTAAGTAGCTATCACGAAAGAAACCACTAGTATATATATATAATATGTAAATCTCATAAATCGCACACTGGAATAGTCTATAGTTGATCAATTCAAAAAACGCAATCATGTTCATTGAAAGAGACCCCGACTAATTGTTTCAACGCTCTTGGCCAATGAAGTATTCAGATATTGATATGATATGACTCTGATTATATCTCCTATTCAACTAAAGTGGATCAGTACAGAAAGGTACGGCTACAAGATGTGGCTCATATGACGAAGTTTCCTGAATAATACCATGCAGCTCATGAGTCAATCACCGTTATATTGGAACGTTAATGTTGCTAGGGTCCAAGACTTTGAACATATTGGCGATCAAATCACACTAAGCCCTCGGAACTAAGGGTCAACGAAAAGCTTTCAAAACAATTGTTTTGTGTCATATGTTAAGTTGATCTGAAATGCAAAGGTTTAATTATTTATGTCATTATCAAGAGACTGCACCTCAATAGCCATCTTTTTGGGGTCACAGTAGTATCTATATGCTTTATCACACTTGAACGGTGGTCCAAAGTACACGTATGATAAGGAGATACGTCATTATTAAGTTACCCACATAAAATAGAAAAATCTGAAATGAGTGAGCACATCAAAAACGATACAAGTATAATGCAAAGTTGTGTTCTTTTCATTTCAATTTTTTTGAATCTTCAAAATATGGGGAAGTATTTTCAGGCAAGAATTAGTGGTAAATGTGTTCTCGAGAATAGTCACCGACGGGATCAATGGACCAAACAGATCAAGCCTATTCAGCAGCTGCATATCTGTTGCATGTCTTCCTTTCATCACCTTCAAAATCTATTATAAATGCAGAAAACTTTCGTACGGTGTTGATGAGCTTTTGGCTGCAGTAATTAAGACAAGACGGACCCTGTTATACTAAAGCTCACGGTTCATCGAATCATCTTTGCGAAATTCATAGAAATTACCAAAAGAGATTTCAACTCATTGTTTGCTGCAATTTCAAACTACTCCTACTCGAACGAAGTTGACAAACCGGGCCCTGAGAACGAATGACAACCTCGTAATGTTCAATCACCGCGGAATTTTCATTGGAATGTCTGTCTTTGAGAGTGTTCCAGATAATTTAAACGGCTAAGTTTAGGGGCAATGAATTAGGTAATTTCTTTGCCATGATTATTTTCATTGATAAAAACCCGCCAGCATATTCCTATCGTCATCTTCTACGAGAGGGAACGCAATACAGCATATTCCAGTTTAAACTCTGAAAACGAATGAGTTTTTTGGCGAAAATTAACTGTTTCTAAGAGTGTAGAAATTATACAGCCTTGTTTTCTTTGAGAGTTGATTAGTCTTATATCAACTTTGATCAAAAGCAACGGCGCTGTGCTATCAATCTGCATTAAAATCTGACAAGCGCTTGTGGAGAACAAGGATATCTCTTTTTCAGAGAAGGTAATGTATTGGAATATATGTCAAACTGATGTCTCCATTCCCCTCTCGTATACTATCTTGAGAATTAAAAAACTTGATACGGGTGTGCTCCATCTAATAATGAATTTCAGGAAATCTGCTGTTCAGAAGAAACAGGTTGGTAAATCGAAAGGAAAGGTAAGTGACAAATATCATTATCAAGAATAGCTTTGAATTTGTTGTAGCTGAATGATTAGTAAATGTGCTACCCCAACAAAATGATGTATGACATTCTTATTTTTAGCAACTGCGGGTCAAGGGATTGTCTCCCTCACCATCGAGTAAACTGATTCTGGAGGGTACGTCCGCATCTACCGATGAAGGCGCAAAAATCCCCAAAAAAAGTAAAGATTTGACTTTGCTCAAAAGGCTGCAGGCCAAGAGCTATTGATATGCCAAAACTCTTATCTATATGTGTCTCGAACTATAGAAAGAAAGCTTAGTGTATTTTCACAAGACACAAAGTTATCTTGACTGTTGGAGTTGATAAATAGTCACATATGAAAAAAAGCGTAAGAATAAAAAATGAAACATCATGATACAAAACGTATGTTTGTGGGGTTCACTCCAAAAGTGCCGCTTTAGTGACTATAGATTACTATCTCCAACCGAAATGGCTGCCTTAAACCTCTTAGATTAATTTTAAACTGAACTCCACTTTTTAGTGAAGCAAAGGGCTTCAATTTCTACCCCAACTTCTCAATCTGACTGAGCCTATAAAGTAGTAGATTTCTCACAATTGGTCTCCGATCCTTTGCCAATGATTTCAGGTTGATATATAGAATATGGATTCCACAAAACCAGACACTGAACACTTAGAGTCAGCATCAAACTCAACAGAACTTTCAGAAACACTTAGCCAAGACCCAACTCCAGAAGTAGATGACGACGATCTGCCAATATTCTTGAATCAATGGGCAAAACTTCGTTACAGATTCAGACAATATTTGGCGGAGTTCTTTGGAACTTTGATATTAGTTGTTTATGGTGATGGAGTTGTGGCTCAGACCACACTCTCGAAAGGCGCATCTGGAAATATTGAAACGACATCATTTTCATGGGGTATAGCTGTAATGATGGGATTCATGGTGAGCGGTGGCATTAGTGGAGGTCATTTGAATCCCGCTATCACCATCAACGCTGCAATATATCGTGGCTTTCCATGGAGAAAGGTACCAGGGTACATCTTTGCTCAATTAATGGGGGGATTTATTGGAGCTTATATCGTATATGGAACATACTATCAGGCAATTGATGCATATGAAGGTGTTGGAGTTAGGACGCATGCGACAGCAAATATTTTCTGCAACTTTCCAAAAGACTTTTTGAACACAGGTGGCCAAATTGTTTCTGAGTTCGTCGCAACAGCTCTATTGGAAATTGGGGTTCTTTGTTTGTCCGATGCTTTCAATGTATCTTCATCAAAATACTGGTTTCCCATCGGGCTATTTTTTTTGATCTATGGAATTGGTGCTTGTTATGGTTACCAAACCAGTTATACACTTAATGCAGCAAGAGATCACGCACCCAGAGTCGCTGCTGTAAGTCTTGGTTATGATCTGATGTTCACTTATGGGCGTTCATTCTCATGGGTACCAGTTGTGGTTCCACCTTTGGGAGCATTTACAGGAGCATTTTTCTATGATCTTTTCATCTATGTTGGGAACGATTCTCCAATTAATCAAGAATACTTTGGGCTTTCTAAAATATTCAACAGGAATAAAAGCAAAGACCGGAGTGAGAAAAAATTAGCTGTATAAGATTTTTTCAATTCTTACATTGTGAATTGCATATCAATTATGTGAAGCTCAAAGTCTCGCTAATTGATAATTTTTCCATATAAAAACAGCGCCACTTCTAAATAAAGAGAAGCGTCTCCTATCTCATTTGCAGTAGAGATAATGTCTCTCCAATGTTTATTTTAAAGTTGGCTAGTGCTCATCTTCTTTTCAAGGGAGCTGAAACGATCCTGCGAAAAGTTGATCGATTATTGATAGTTTGAGCGTAATTGGGTGAAATGCATATAATCTCAAAATAACAAAGTTACTAATCTCCACCTGTTAGTCGCACCGAATCATATTTAAATACGTCAATGACCTTAGGCAAAATTTCGGCTAAGTATCATCTACCACTGTCAACACCAAGACATAATTCCCAGGGAGAACAAATGACGATACTGACCCATGAAAACGACTCTTCCAAATGTGCTTCACCGTCGTTTATCCTTACATCGTCTCTGTTCCTCCAAGGTGATCAATTCTTGTTTATCAATTACGTTCTCCAATTATTTGGAAAGCTATCAACAACAGCTTGTATTTGAACCGGAACCCTTCGATTGCATTCTCAAACACCTTAAAAGCCAGAATCAATAATTGCAGTTGTGCACCGCGTAGAAACTCAACCGGGGGTTGAATCGTTCTTTTAAAGTCAAAATTATGAAGAAAAGCCTTTGGATACCTGATGACATGAAGAAATAAAAGGCGTCGAACTTAGCACAAAAAAAACGCAAAAATGTTGCGGCCTTCTACTACGACAACATCCAGCACTCGATAGATCACATTGTTACCAAATGGATAGATTCTACCTTACAGTTATTGAAAACAGCATCCTTCTTATTACATTATATCTACTAAGGATTGAAATAAAATAAACGACCTCATGGGCTTCATAACTCAAATAAAAAATCAATTGAAGGCTACTTACTGTCTTTTTTCATCATCTGTTCTTGCATCATCTAGAGAGGCTGTTCCCAGTTCTAAATCAGTTTCTGGGTGCTTCTTGTGTTCATTGTTCTGAACACCCTCGATAGCATTTTGTTCATCACCGAGATAATAATTCGTTTGAAAACAAGCTGCAATAAATGGAATAAAGTATAAACCTAAACCAACACAGAACAAGTAGTAGGCTGTGTGCCTGTAGGCTTGAATAGCCCCCTGTCTTATCTCTGACTCATAAGGATTGGCAATTATAAGTGTTGTTGAGCCAAAGTAGTCTAGAATCTCTGCATCTGTCACTGACAGAGGCATATATTGCCTCAAGTATTTTGGTAACTTGGAAGACCAGATAGGAGCAGCCACCGCAGCTCCAATGGCACCACCAATCGAAGACCACAAAGATAAAAGCGAGACGACTAACGACAAGTCTTGATGTGGAACTGATGCTTGAGAAGCGACTTGGGATCCAATGACAGAGAATGAGCCTCCAAAACCGCATAAAATTTCCATCATAACTAATGTTGCTGTGTCCTTTGCAGCTTGTTTGTTTCTGATGATGATACCATTTCCAATTATCAGTACGGCAATACCAAATATTTGAACGTATTTGTAACGATGGAGGTATCTGTGTAAAGCCCCTGCGAGAAAGGCAAAGACACAAAGTGACATGGTCAAAGTGTTGTTGTAGTAAGTCCAGTTTTGCGTCGTCCAATTAGTGACCACAAGAGCATATGATGGTAAGTAAAGAATCCTGCAATAACCTGCAAATAAGTAAAAAACATCAATGACAACAGCACCAATGAAGGTCCTGTTAAACAAAACTCTTTTAGGCATTGAAGGGAATGGTGCCCACCAGATCTCATAAATAGCGTTAATGATCAACAAGATACCACCTACGACGAACATCGCTATCAAACTGGGGTTTTTCCATTGGTTATCAGCAGAAGCATATAATGAGAAAGGTAACAACAACAAACTCCAACCGAAACCCATGATTATCAAGCCGAAGGCATCGATTTCAATAAGCGCATGCCATAAAACTTGTCTCCATTCCTTTAATGATTTCTTGTGTGAGTCCCTTGGTTGGTAACCATCGACCACAGATAACTCAGAGTTTTTGTTTGCTTGATGATCCAAATAAAACATGATTGCAAATGCAGGCAACAAGGAAACTGGCATGATGATAGCAAACATACCATAACCCCAACGCCAATTACTTTCAGCCAAGTCACTCACAATCAAACCAGAGAACCAGACATTAATAATGTATGGTGATGCCATTAGTGCTTGCATCAATCCTCTATTTTGTAACGAAGTCAAATCACCAATAACAATGGTATTTAGTAACTCAATACCGGAATTTCCCACTGCTTGTAAAACAGCACCAACAATATAAGCCGAAATATTTTGCGAAGCAGCAATAATGATATAGCCAATGACATAAAAAATTAAGACTACCACATAACTTATTGGACGACTGGTGATATCAGAAAGTTTTGCCAAAAAGGGTCTCGAAACTGCACTAATAATAGATGTTGCTATTTGAACAGTGGACAACATCGAATGGTGGTCGAATGATGAGGTCGCATAAGCTTGATAACTATAAGTAGTTGAACCATCTAATGCTTTAGCCCATGAGCAAATGAAAATTGAAGTGAAGAATAGCCATTTGATTGTTTTACCCTTTTTCGAGGTATCTAAGCTTTCCTTAACCACTTCTATTCTAGCGACACCACGGGAGATATGTGGTCTATCAACTGATTTCTCAACTTTCAGGGTTTTTTCTTGTGTTTCCTGAAACTTCTCATCTCTTTCACTCGAAAATCCATTCTCGACTGAACTTGAAGACATTTTAATACAAGGTACCGTTGATGTGAAGAAGTCTTCTGTACCTTTTGCAAAAAAGATGATTGAGGAAAGCAGCTTTTATATGGTAGCTAGCTCTGTGTAGACTGGTGAGCCGAATCCAAAAGATTGTTTCCACAATTGAAATGTGAATAAACCACCTTGATTTCGTAAATATGCACACATTTCTTGGATACTACGCGGTTAGAAGTAAAGAAAAGAAATTTGAGTTAGCTGCAATTCTTAATTCGATCAGATAAAAATAAAAAATAAAAAAAATTTTTCCCCCCGCAGAGACGAGAAGGACCCTTTTTTCAACGGTATTATCGCTTTAATTAAATCACCCGCCCTTTGAGTTGCTGCTTCCAAACAAATTGTAATTGTTTTGGCCATTAGAGTGCTGCAGTAGTGAGAGAAGTTGTGATATATTCCTCTGCAAAGTTTCTACAGGAGAGCTTCCGTTTTAAAAACAAGACTTAAATAATTTTTTTTTCGTTGAATCGCCGTATTAGTTACAAATTGTTAAGTGATAACTTTTGGACCCTGTATTTTGACACAGGGTTGGATGCAAAATCCACTCGCAAAAGAAAGCTCATTCACTATTGTGATCCAATTCAAAAATTGATAGAAGAATCGGGTAGGCAGCAAATTTCCTAATTGAACGATTCTAGCGCTTAGCTCATGTCTGGGCATTTTGTAAAAATGCTTCGCATTGATTTGTGATTCGGTGCCATCTTCAGAGACTTGGCGAGCTAAAAGAATTGAGAAAGGATTTACACCAGCTTTATGCTTGTTGATCTCCTGATGAAGTTTGTTGAACAAGGCAATAAACCTCAGAAGACTGATGAAGTAATGTTAACACTTGCTTACCGATGATAATCGCTTATTATGCAGCTTCCTGTATCATCACCCTTTATAAAGCGAGGAAAAAAGTTTTTACTTATGCATTAATAGATGCGTGAGATGTTTTATAGCTCATAAAAGCTGCGGCAAAGAAAACTATACCATTAAATATGCACAAACATGTTGAAATCACATGATGATAATTTATCACTCTATAATTTCAATTTCTAATAGTTAGTGTTGGCCTCGGGTGTTGCTATCTCGTTGACTTCACATGGGGAGATGCATCACGTACTGTCAGTTTCGAATAACTTTCTCTGTTGACAACTGGATGTTAAGGAAATAGAGAGAAATAAATGAAGACGAGCATGACTTGAAGAATAGTACAGTTGAATTACAAAAATTGGGGCCCAAATTCAAACTTTAGAGAACAGGGTATTTGATTTCTCTTGAGTGGTAAAACTTCCTGTAAGCAAACTTGAAGTTCCAATGCTTTAATTGAGTTATACACTCTTTTGAAATACACCTTGATTGAACAAGATGAAATACTTCTGCAACTGAGTAATAACCAATGGCATCCATCGTCTATATACTCCTAATAATGTACATCCTTTGATGCTGAAATTGATACTCGCTTCAACTCCGTCAACTGGAGCTTGATCTCGTTGACACATATATCACAGATCAATAATGTGTAGTCCATTCGAATCTGACTGTGGCATCTTCATCTTTTGTCTTATCTTTTTCTTTTTCCCACAAGCACTCATCGTTTCGTTTTCATATTTTGGAATTAATCCATTGGTCAGTTTCTGATGCGCCTGCTTTGGGCTGATTTATGATCCCAAATACTCCCTTAAAAAGGTTTGCAACATTTCTATGAATGATATAAAACGAACCCGAAACTTCACTCCATTTGATGTAAGTTGTCGAATGGTCCCTGTTAGGTTGGGGACACCTCCCACAGTATCGTTTGCATACGACTTTAAATAGCATTTGGCCTAACAGAGTAGCAACGGCCATCTTAACATCAAATTCCAGAATTCCTGTTCATGAAATGTCATGTTCAATAACATCGCTTGATCCCGTGTTAAACCGTAGCGTATATCCAAAGTGATTCAATCAAGATACTCATTCTCAAATTCTATAAATAAATTGATGAATTGGGATTCTTGTTCTGCTTGTTGGGATGATGATTGTGGTTGTCACAGCTGATATTGTTGTAATTGTTCCAAGTTGTGAATAACTTATGTGCAGAAAATGAGTTTTAATTCAATGATAACACCACAAAATGCTGAAATGGATAAAGACATCAAGCGAGTGCTAGAACCCTGCCTCCTACAATAAATCATTTTTCAATTGTTGAAACGCTCATATTGTCTAAGTTTGAATGACCAAATGATTTTCATTGCAAACCAATTGTAGAACAGAGATGAGGAGCAAACACGCCAAAGCACTATAGAAGCTCACTGATAGCACGCACACCTGGACCACATCGCCAATCTTGTGATAATGGTGTAGAATATATTTCAGAGACTATCTTGTTGTGAAAGTCAGATAAAATCGTATCTGTTGTGGATGCCTTGGAATGCTAGAAGTGCTGGTAATTTCAATGTTCATAATGCTCCTGTGTGTATTTTGGAAGACATCATTGTTAATATCAATTTAGTTCATGTTCGAATCGAGCTTCATTTTGTTGATGAGAAGAGGCCTTTCAAACTTGAATAGGTTGAAAGGATCGTTGAGTGTTGACGGAAGTTGACTTAAATGACGATTCGTAATAGCCTGAATTAAGTCGAAGCATGTGAATATGGTGTTGGTTGGCGTTGTTGATTTCATGAATAGTTGTTCTCAATTAATGTCAAGTTCGTCAATGATGGTGCTGAGTACCCATATATCATCATGGCGTCGTTTCATAGCAATCAACTACCAGTACCCTTCATACTATCCAGAGAGGATCATCAACATAAACGACGAGACCCGAATGCGCCACAGTGAATGATTGATTGATGTGTCCATATATCTAATGGAAATTACACAAAAAAATTTGATCCACAAAAAGAAAAAAGTAATACATCATACTATAAACAGTGATGTATTTTAGAGAACTACAAAGAATCATCCCCTATTCATAATAGTCTGATTGGCTCATAACATTATTGA
Source organism: Nakazawaea anatomiae (assembly GCA_030556755.1). Classification (NCBI taxonomy): domain Eukaryota; kingdom Fungi; phylum Ascomycota; class Pichiomycetes; order Alaninales; family Pachysolenaceae; genus Nakazawaea; species Nakazawaea anatomiae. Next base: position 5,241 of record JAKTUO010000026.1, on the reverse strand, counting down.
TTGTTGATTGGACCATATAGTCATACACTTACATTCAAAAGAGTGGTTAAAGAACATGATGCTGCGAAATAGTCTTTCAGGCCCATAAGATTTTATGTTGTCGACTGGCACAATGCAGCCTAACAATAGAGCTGCCAGTATGATCCCATTGGTCTTTTCTCCAAAGTAGTATTGATATACTAATGGATGCTCGTCTTTGAACATTGATGCTTCAATGCTTGGCTCGTCAAGTACATACTTCGTTTATTGAACATCGGACGTTGAACTTGACTGCGTGATGAAGCAGTTGATTGGTTTGAGCTATAAAGTAAGCTACACTATTAGGGATGGCACCCATATCCAATCTTCTATATTAGCGAAATTAAAAGGCTCAACCGCAACCTATTGAAATGTTTAATGTTACCGCAATATAATCAAGCTGAGGGACTACAAGCCAAATTCAGGAGAGGTGTTCCCGATATTCATGAATTTTCAATAAAGTTTGAGTATCACTACAAGCTCAATAGCAAGCGTTGTTTAACACATTCTGGTTGAAATCTGAGTACAAAGACGCCCAAGGGGACAACTGAAAGCCCTTTTGCCTTGTGTTGGCGATAATCTTTCTCATATCTATTCAAATCTTGATTTTCGAGAGATTGATGACCGCCAGAAGAGATGAGGTGATTTCATTCAGTGATTTCAGGATTATTTAAATCAACAAGAAGGTATTGCACATTTCTGAAATCATTCTGAGGCGTAGCTGCAATTGGACCATAAAATTAGCTGGTGGTATTATAGGTGACTTTCAATGGCAATTGATACTCACACCTTCCGAAAGTGATGCTTGTATACTAAACAAACTAGTAGATTGGAAGTGCTCAACCTCCTGATCTCATTATTGCCATGAGTAAGGTTAAGTTGTATGAAAATTTGAGTGTTGAAGAAGAGAAAGTTTGCCGGGAATATAGAATGACATGATTAGAATTTGCGGGGGAGAAAGCTCTCATATCAATATCGATTCCCATTCATTATACTATCCAAAATAGGAAAAGCATAAGGAAAGACATAAATTAAAATGAAGTCCAGTTGTCTATACCCAGAGGCCAACCATATTATGAATATGAAGAATTGACAGGACTTAGAAAAGCAAATGAGTCAGATCTAGTCTCTTCAATTGTCTAGACAGTTCAGCCGCTTACCCTGAAGTATGATGAATGTCCATGAGGAATGATTTGTTACTTTCGCATCAGCATTACGGTTGGTGTGAGTAAATTGAGAAGACAAATGACATAGTAGATTAAAAATACATACTAAGTTGATTGAATATGAATTTTTCACAGGACATTAACATTTTAAGTACTTGATTGGAATTTATATAGGTCTGTAAGTGATTTGAACACATTTTGATGAATGAAAACGCGTGTATTAATGTTAAATTGCCCGGGTTTGATTATAAAATTTTAAGTGATAAGATTTTTCTCAGATGTGTCCTATGAGAAAATTTCCTAAGATTCTGACTAAATATGATACTTATTAAACATGGCGATGGCTTATTATAATGCTTGAAGGGGTGATATAGCAAGTTATTTCTTACAAGCAACAAAGATTGTAAATTCAAATTGAAACAAAAATAATGGACTAGATCAAAAGTGAAAACAACCATATAAAAGATATTTTCCCAAAGGGTGATCTTTATGATATATTATATAAAGCTTTTATGATAAAAAATTGAAGACTAAGATATAGACCAGTCAAACTAACAGCTACTGAACAGAAGAGATTTGACAAGCTACTTGTAATCGATCTCAAGATAAACTAGAGGGCGAAAAAGGGAATATTAGTCGACATAATTTAGCATGACAAAGTAGCCAGATAAATAGACATTCTTGGTAGAACGTTGAATCAGTCGAAGATGAAGCAAACTCAAGAACAATAATGATAAAGCCAATCTGTTGTTATAATCGAATGAATTATCACACATCAAATTAGAATACAGAAGTAAAATACTTAGTTGATTAGTACCTTTTACTGACAGTTACCCTGACAAATCTTGATTGCCTGAAAAAAACAAAACAAAACAAAAAACAAAAAAAACAATATAAAGTGTTGAGAATTCCCTGATGTTTTTCTTCTTCAATTTATCAACATATTAATTAAGTACCATGTGATACAAGCATCACGACAACATCATACAATAAAAAAAGGAACTACCCCTAACGGACTATTTGTCAGATTGTTTGATTCCATAAGTTGCCACAGACACCCATCAAAACAAACAACTCCATCTTGACACTATCATTTTTGGTCACAAATTATCAAGGGAACGCAATTGAGTGAAGGGACAGTTTGGATACAGCAACTCGGGATAGTACATGGACATGAAGAGTACGAAATCATCGGGTGCTAGGTGGATTTTCCTTGGCTCGCAGAGAAAGTTGAATGTCCTGTTAGGCATTTAATCATAGTGATTATCTTCAATTAAGGAGACAAGGAGAAAAATGAGCGTTTGTGGTCAGTAAAGGTCTACACAAAGTCCAACAGAAAGAAAGCATTGATTGGATTGAAGCTGGCAGTTATTACAAGTCACGGCCGTTACAAATGCATACCGAAGACTGTCGTACACAATAGTTGGATCAAATTTGCTGAGAAGGATCGATCATTATCCATCAGAGTATTACAGTGTGGACTGGGTCTGTTGTCGGTTTTTGACGGAAAAACACCGATAACTCAAAACGCGTCAAATTCGAGCAAATTAAAAAAAGAAAAAATAATTAAAAAAACTATATTAATAAAAGTGGTGTCCTGGTTTGCGATAATTTGGGCGAATTTGCCAGTTTTTTACTACCTTTTGGCTGTTTGGAGCGTGCACGACTTGGTTGTGGGTGTATAATGATGAGTATTTTAGGTGAGTTTTGCACAGCACTGGGAATGAAAGCACTTGGATGGACGTTATACAAGTAACTTGAGCTGTAATCAATGAATACGCTAGTTTTAAAGCAAGGTTTTTTTCTTGATTCGCAAACCATCTCGTCATTACAGTGGAAGGTCTGTTTGTAATTAACTTAGGGTGTGTAGGTGAGAATTTGTGACAAATATTTTCGGTGCGCGGAATTGTAAAAAGGTGGAATCTGTGATGTGCGAGAGCAAAAAAGAGGGAATCTGTGATGTGCGAGAATTTTTGGTGTAGAAATTTACAGTGCGCAAAAACTGGGGAATCTGTGATGTGCGAGAGCAAAAAAGGTGGAATCTGTGATGCAGAGGATTTTTGGTGTAGAAATTTATAGTGCGCAAAAACTGGGGAATCTGTGATGTGCGAGAGCAAAAAAGAAGGAATTTGTGATGCAGAGGATTTTATAGTGCGTGAAAAAAATCGAGGAATCTGTGATGTGCGAGAGCAAAAAAGGTGGAATCTGTGATGTGCGAGAATTTTTGGTGTACAAATTTATAGTGCGCAAAAACTGGGGAATCTGTGATGTGCGAGAGCAAAAAAGGTGGAATCTGTGATGTGCGAGAATTTTTGGTGTAGAAATTTATAGTGCGCAAAAACTGGGGAATCTGTGATGTGCGAGAGCAAAAAAGGTGGAATCTGTGATGTGCGAGAATTTTTGGTGTAGAAATTTACAGTGCGCAAAAAAAGAGGGAATCTGTGATGTGGGAGAGCAAAAAAGAGGGAATTTGTGATGCAGAGGATTTTATAGTGCGCGAGAAAAATCGAGGAATCTGTGATGTGAGAAAGGAAAAAAGAGGGAATCTGTGATGCAGAGATTTTTTTTAATTTTTCCCTGCGCGGAATGTTACAGACCATCTCGTCATTACAGTGGGAGGTCTGTTTGTAATAAATAGACTGTTTTCTAAAAGGTGAGTGCGCGCGCTTCCTGTTCTTAAATGATGATTTTTTCGATAAGCCATGTATTTAGGACTATGCTAGTAATATTTGACTTAATTGATGATTAAATATTCCTCAATGCAGCAAATCACTTTAGGCAAATTACCCTCTGATTGTGTTAATTTATTGAGGTATTAAAAAAAGATATAAGCTATATATTGTAACAATGTTCAATAGTTTCATGCAAAGATAAAAGGAAATCTACTTCACATATAGTACATATATATCTTATTTTTATTATCTTTATAATTTTCCACAAGGCATTCCTTTTGTAAAAATGTTGGACAAATGCTTTTTATCCTATTAAGGATTAGGCATAGAAATATCGAGGTCTTAATGGTGGATCATCTTGATGAGTTTTATAATTATTCATTGCTTAAGCGTGGTGCTTTGTGTAGTACTAGTATGCGTCTTGCAAGCGCGTTTTTTTTTGATTACATATTGAAATTGTATTTTGCTCTAATTTAAAATTTCTCTGCGCTGAATGGTCCAGTGAATTATGAACGTCTCGTCGTTATAGTAGGAGCTCTGTTTGTAATTGACTTAGGGTGAGTTAGGCGAGATTTTCGTCGTTCACATGTGACAAATTTTTTCAGTGCGCGGAATTGTAAGATTGGGGAATCTGTGATGTGGAAAAGGAAAAAAGGTGGAATCTGGGATGCAGAGGTTGTTTTTACTTTTTCGCTGCGCGGAATGTTACAGACCATCTCGTCATTACAGTGGGAGGTTTGTTTGTAATAAAAAGACTGTTTTCTTTAGAGTGAGTGCGCGAGCTTTTTTTGTCGTTCTATTTGGACTAAGTTTTTAAAGTTTGACGGACGCAACTTTTATATTATGTCAACTTTTTGTAACAATGTTTGAAAATGCCAGAGATTTAAGATCATCTCGTCGTTATAGTGCTAGCTTTGCTTGTACTAAAAACAACAATTTATCTTTTTAGGGTGGTTGCGCAAGATTTTCGTCGTTTCTAGAGAATAAGTTTTTAAAGTTTAACAGATATAATTTCGTTATCGGCAGCCGTGTTTCCCCACATTTCGGCCCGAGATTTGACAGATAATATGTCAACCTTATTTTTGACAGATGACGTCATATTTTTGAGTTACCCTCTCTTCAAGACATCATTACACCACTTCGTTTTCAAAAGTCAAAACTGATGAATGAATCGACACCGATCTACAAACGGTATCGCGAAGGGGAGGTGGGGGTCTCGAAGATCCGCCGGAGGCACAGGTCCTCCCGACGCCGGTCAGGCGAGGTCCCCCACAATCTCCGCACCCGGTCACCACACGCCGCACCTCCCCCCAAGTGTCAACCTCTTCCGGGGGTCAGTTGGTGTGTTGATATCTACCAAGTCAGCAGAATATTTTATGAAACCG